>WWET01001174.1:26134-64398 GCA_011038615.1 Limnodynastes dumerilii
CCTTCCTTTCCGTGTGAAATTAGCTGTTTGTGGCCATGTACGTAATTCGGAAACAAACTACAGGCGTGATTTGTTGTATGGTGTTATTATGAAGGAGAATGTCACATGAGGGGTTTCTAGTGATGATGACTCTTAATACGTGTCTCATAAGGAACCTTTAGGCATCTGTTGTATGAAAGTGTTTTCATTGCACTGGAAGTAGTGTTCTTATTCCCGTGTTGTCATCTTCATTCACAAGCATAATTTTTTGTACTAGCATCTGCTGCACAGGTGTGCAACTTGTTTCTGATGGCGCACTAGAAGTCACAGTATGCCCAGAACGCCTCACCAACAGATGGAAAAGCAATCATTGCTTGGTTCTTGACTAGTAAATCATATATATAATACCAACTGATAACTAGAGTATTAATGTCCAACAGACTGTCCTTATAGTTTTCACCTGCTGTTACTTTGGGCTCTATTTATAAAGATCATTTTCCTGAAAACGGGCATTATCGCAGGAAAATTACGTTTTTGATATTTACAAAACTACAGTTTCCATGGCGATGCATGTCACTAACGCATCACCCCCGCATCGTTTCTGTTTGGACCGGCGGTTCGTTATATTTACAAGGCCTGGGAGCGGAGTTTTACACTCCGTTCCCGCTGTAAAACTAACGCCAGCTTAGGCTGACATTAGGGGATATCTATTCCAGGGATTTCCCCATATACCCCCTCTTTTCCTCCCCCTAATAGCTGTTATTAGGGGAAGGAAAAGGGGGGGGCATGTATGGGGAAACCGCTGGGGGAAACCTATGTGTAAAAATGTAAAAAAAAAAATTTTTAAAGTGTGTTTTTTTTTAATTAAATTTAAACCTACAAAATAATAAACACAGGTAAAAAAAATAAATAATTGTAGAAAAAAAATAAGAAAAAAAGCAATACTTGCCTGTCCGGGAGACACGTCCGACTGAAGATTTCAGAGTCCCGATATGAAGGCACTGCGCATGCGCAGTGTTTTTAACATCTGGACTCTGACATTTTCAAAGCCCTGCAATGGAGTCTCTGCGCATGCGCAGGACTTTTCATACAAAGTATGAATGAAGTGTCCTGCGATGAGCACAGAGAACACCACGGGACCTCGCAGGGCAGGTATATTTTACTGAATTAAATTAACAAAGCTGCATTCATTTAAAAACAAACTCCACTATAAATAGAGCCCTTTATTTGGTGATGTCAGATTTGTTTGTTATAGCTTGAAACAGTTATTTAAGATGCCTTGCTGGTATATTCAGTTGTCTTTGAATAATTGGTCTGATTTGCGGTATCAGTTATTCAGTCAACAGGTCCTGCAACATTAATGTAGATCTCGGTGACTGGGGACCGACCGGATCCTCATCAAATAGTGGATTGGGAATATATGGAGGGGTTTCATGCTTTCACCCGCTACTATGTTCTACACTTGAGTGGATAGCTGACTCCTCCACTTACGTGTCTAATACCCTACCTTATCTTGTCCACATGTAAGTTTAAACGTGTAGACAAGACAATTGTACGCAGGCTAAACCCAGCTCTTACTGTATGATTTAAATAGCCCTGTCCACTGTGTATAAACTACGCACAGTGGTCTGTTATGTAAACTGTGTGGAACTGCTGGACGTACAGAAACAATAAATGTTTGTCCAGCATTCCGATGCTTATGACAGGGTTCTGGAAATGCTCACTATTGAACCACAGCTGATTTCCGCACGCTGTTTGCGTAAAACGGCTGCCGTTCTTAGTTTAGGATCTGGTTCTGGGTGAGGAATTTACAAGCTGCACACTGCTGCTGGGATATCCTGGATTTGTGAAATGTTTCGCAAATCTTGGTTTAAATGCAATATTCGCACACAGGGAGCTTTGTGGTTTCAAAATACTAGAGACAGAATCTGAACTGTAATGTTCAGGCTGAATATAAATTTATCAACAAAAATTTTGTAAAACATAGTTCAAATCTTCTAACAGCTGGGCAAGCGAGAGTTTGAACATTGACGTTTAGGCTGGAGATGCATTACCACTAATCATCAATGATTCAGATTTGTAAGATATAGTTTAAAGCATTAAGCAGGGCACACATTGTGTCATGAACCGCGGCAAACACCGCACTTACCGGACCATGTGTCAGCGGTCTGCGGTCCTCTCCCGGCCCTCCGGCATTCTGAAAGCACAGAGACTGTCACTGGCATAGGTGAAAGCCTCCGTTACTTACCCTGCTGCTGTATGATCATGGTGTTCCACGTGGACTTCTGGCACCAAGTCCAGCGGTACCTCCGGTCCACGGTCCTTTTCTGGGTCCAGTTGCCGTGCTCCTCGCAGTCCAGTCCGGTCCAGCAGCACAAGCCAATCTCAGGACCATTCCTGCCTTGTGTGCCACGCCGACATAATCCAGATCTAGAGACTATTCCTGCCTTAAGTGCCAATCGGCACAACCTGCCATTGCCTCAAAGACTGTTTTGTTTCGTTATACCTTTTGCCTCAAGTCTGATCGTTAAGACTGTTATATTTATGTTCCTGTTTGCCTATGCACCAGTCCTATATTAAACCAGCTAGCTTTCTTTTTACACCGGCTCATTTGTCACATTCCTTGGAACCCGGAGCATATCCCACAGATACCACGACCGTGACACATTGGAGCTTTTCAGCAGATAATCTTTAGAACCACATAACCAATAGACTGTTTCAGCAGATATCTTACCAGTGTGTACTGTCCAAAGATGCTCAAAAATCTTTTGAAATAGTCTGTGATCTTTCTGCTGCTTTTGACACTGTTGACCGCTCTCTTCTCATGCAAATGTTACAATCCCTACATATTTAGGACACAGCACTTTCCTGGTTCACATCCTACCTCTTTAATCGTTCTTTAATTGTTCGCTTTTCTGGATTGACCTCTTCTGCCCTTCCACTATCTGTTGGGGTACCTCAAGGCTCAGTCTTTGGTCCCTTGCTCTTCCCTATACCTCTTCCCTTGAAGTCATTTGGTTTTCAATATAATTTCTACACAGATGATACACAAATCTACCTATCCACTCCTGATCTATCACCAACTGTGCTGGCTAACGTAACTGAATGTTTCTCTGCCATTTCATCCTGGATGTCCTCCCGCCATTTTAAACTTAATCTTTCAAAAACAGAGTTATTTATATTTCTTCCTGCCAACAAGAACTACCCAGTCAGTCTCTCTATTTCTGTTGACAACACTGAAATATTCCTTACTCGTCAAGCTCGCTGCCTAGGTGTTACACTTTAGTTTGAACTGTCCTTCATGCCCCGCATTCAATCTGTTTCAATCTGCTTAAACTCATTCATTCACTAATTATCTCCCGCATTGATTACTGAAATGCCCTCCTTATTGGACTCCCACAATATAAATTTACCCCTCTACAGTCTCTATTGCATGCAGCAGCAAGAGTGATTTTCCTTGCAAAAGGCTCATCAAGAGCTAATCAACTCTGTCAATCTCTACATTGGTTGTCTGTACTACAGAATCAAATAAAAAATTATATTGTTATCCTATATAGCCATAAACAAGACCTGCATACATATCCTCACTTGTCTCAGATATATCCCAGCCCTGTTCTCAAATCATCACAAGATTTACAACTCTCTTCTGCACTTCATAAGTACTCTGATTCCTGGTTACAGGACTTTTCCTGGGCTGCACTCACTTTATGTAACAACCTTTCACACCCATTAAGACTATCCACTACTCTACAAATGTTCAAGTGCTCCCTTAAAACTCATCTCTTCAGACAAGCTTATCAAATTCTTCAACCTTCCTAAGCTTTTTTTACAGTATTTACCACTTTTGCCTTTCTTTTACATTATTAACACAAACTCGCACACTTTCTATTCTAAAGTTCCTCATCTCTGTTGCAAACACTGCTGTGAGGCTGGATCATACAGAGCACTGAGAGCACTTTTACTATACACCCTGACTGGTTCCATTGTGTGATATAGAGCACCTACCCTTACAGTGCATCCGGAAAGTATTCACAGCACTTCACTTTTTCCACATTTTGTTATGTTACAGCCTTATTCCAAAATGGAATAAATTTATTTTTCCCTCAAAATTCTACACACAATACCCCATAATGACAAAGTTAAAAAAGTTTTTGGTATATATTTGCAAATTTATTAAAAAGCAAAAACTAAGAAATCACATGTACATAAGTATTCACAGTCTTTGCCATGAAGCTCAAAATTGAGCTCAGGTGCATCCTGTTTCCATTGATCATTCTTGAGATGTTCCTACAGCTTAATTGAAGTCCACCTGTGGTAAATTCTGTTGATTAGACATGATTTGGAAAGACACACACCTGTCTATATAAGATCCCACACTTGACAGTCAGACATTTCAGATGCACAAACCAAGCATGAAGTCAAAGGAATGGTCTGTAGACCTCCAAGACAGGATTGTATCGAGGCACAAATCTGGGGAAGGGTACAGAAAAATATCTGCTGCTTTGAAGGTCCCAATGAGCACAGTGGCCTCCATATCCGTAAATGGAAGAAGTTCGGAACTACCAGGACTCTTTCTAGAGCTGGCCGGCCGTCTAAACTGAGCGATCGTGGGAGAAGGGCCCTAGTCAGGGAGGTGATCAAGAACCCTATGGTCACTGTCAGAGCTACAACATTCCCCTATGGAGAGAGAAGAATTTTCCAGCAGTACAACTATCTCTGCAGCAATGCACCAATCAGGCCTGTATGGTAGAGTGGCCAGATGGAAGCCACTCCTTAGTAAAAAGCACATGGCAGCCCACCTGGAGTTTGCCAAAATGCACCTGAAGGACTTTCAGACCATGAAAAACAAAATTCTCTGGTTTGATGAGACAAACATTGAACTCTTTGGCGTGAATGCCAGTTGTTATGTCTGGAGGAAACCAGGCACCGCTCATCACCAGGCCAATACCATGCCTACAGTGAAGCATAGTGGTGACAGCATCGTGCTGTGGGGATGTTTTTCAGCGGCAGGAACTGGGAGACTAGTCAGGATAGAGGGAAAGATGAATGCAGCAATGTACAGAGACATCCTGGATAAAAATCTGCTCCAGAGCACTCTTGACCTCAGACTGGGGTGACGGTTCATCTTTCAGCAGGTCAACAACCCTAAGCACACAGAAAAGATATCAAAGGAGTGGCTTCAGGACAACTCTGTGAATGCCCTTGAGTGGCCCAGCCAGAGCCGAGACTTGAATCCAATTGAACATCTCTGGAAATGCCATCTGTAAATAGCTGTGCACCGACGGTTCCCATCCAACCTGATAGAGCTTGAGAGGTGCTGCAAAGAGGAATGGGCGAAACTGCTCAAAAATAGGTATAAGGAATAAGGCTGTAACATAACAAAATGTGGAAAAGTGAAGCGCTGTGAATACTTTCCGGATGCACTGTATGTATGCTGGTTATTGCTGCAAAGTGATCTGTCGAAAGACCATACCTAGTGAAAAGTTAGGTACACTTGCACAAGTTTGTAAATTACCATAAATGCACTTAAATGATATAAACTCTGCTGTTGTTACATAATTGTCACATCTGATTATGTAAGACTTGTAAAAATATGAAGAAGAGTTTTATAACAAAGCTAATATGCTCTACTTGTGGTCTGTCAGTTTTTTTCATCTGGTATTGTACTTCAAAGAACACCTTGTATCACAGTGGCCAATATTTTTTTTGTCATTAGACCCAGTAGTGGCAGTCAGACAATTTCACACTGCACCTCGACCCAGGTTGTCAGGGCTTACCCCAGCAATAATTCAAGTTTTTGGTGCAATATGAGAGGGGATTTAAATATAATTTTGTGTTTTTTCTCAGCCACAGATTATCTCCTTGATCTTGTGGTTTAATTCATTAAACCTACATTGCTTTGTTTATTTGAAAAGTATTCTGAATGAATAGCTCTTTAAAATTGTGATACTTTGGAAGTTATATATTTGTTTTTTACTGTGTAATTTTTTGCATGTTACACAGTTCTTTTCTATATCCACTATCCTGTTTCTTTTTTTGTAGTTTGTGTTTTTAGAACTTTTGCCTTTATAGATATACCACTCATATTTTCTTCTCATACTGCTTATAATAAAATGTTTTTGGATGTAATGGACACAATGATATGTTGAATACTATATATTTTCTCAGAAAAAAACAACACCCACATTTTGTGAAAAAATAAATCATTTATCTGTAAATCTCTTCATCTGTTGTAATTACTCTTAATAGTGTGGCTATTATCATATTTGAAATCTAATTATTACATGTTCCCTATATTTAAGTGCCTCATTACAGATTCAAATTCAATCGATGGGAAGCCTTAGTTTTTTGATGTGATGGTAGCTTTACAATGCTGGTATTTGCTTTAATCTCTATGAGGTAAGTAGGAGAAAAATTTGCAAAGTTCCAAATATGGCATTATAGTTACAAGTTGGCAAAAATTGGATTCTTCTCTATAAGGTTATTATAAAATTATTAAAAATAAAAACATTTATAACGTCCTATATTAGACTTTTATGTAATAACCATTCTTTAAAATGTCTTCAGAAGTTAGCTGTGTTGTTATGAAGACCAAGTGTACATCCTTTATTGAAGATTCACCGATTATGACCCACAAAAAATGTTTTCAGGTTCCAATGAACTTTGAACCCAGGATTTGCAAAAATAGACCTTGCCCTCCAAAGATCTTCATCTTTTGTTCACAGAATTCAATGCAGATTTTCAGTCCATAAATTGTACAAATGGAAATACATTTGTTGAATCTCCCAGGGTGCCAATAAAAATTTAAATGAAAAAAAAAGTAAAAAAAAGGGTATCTGTTTTGTTTTGTCTGAAAAACACACACGCACACACACACACACACACACACATATATTATATTATATTATATTTCTCATGATCACAGTACTTTTCACTGCACCTTATGTCTTCGGTTTACCTTTGTTAATCACATGACCTTTCAGTATTCAGCACTTCCTGGAATTCACTCTTGCTGCAGGCATTAATTCACAGGTGTGGAACATTCCCTTGCTGGAACTCACTGATTAGCAGTTTTATTTAAACCCTCATCTGACTTCTCTTCACTGTCAGAGCAACAAGTATCCTTACCTACTGATATTGCATCCTCTCGTGTGTTCTGGTTCCAGGACCTGTCCTTGGTTCCTGCTATCCGATCCTCGGTCCCAGTTGTCCGATCCCCAGTTCCTGTATTTCATTGTGCCTGCCTCCTGTCTGTGTCTCTGATATCCTCGGCTTACCACAGTGCCTAGTCTCTGTAGCTACTTCTACACTACCTCTTCTAACCCATAAATCTTGTTCACCATCAGGGCCGCAACCTGCTGCTGGTCTGCAGCCAAGACCACCCCCACCACAAGGGGTTCTGGAAAACACCAGGGGCCAGGTTTACTAAGCTGCAGGTTTGGAAAAGTGGAAATGTTGCAACAAATCAGATTATAGATCTCACTTTCCTATTTCATACTAGAGAATGTCAGTTAGAATCTGATTGGTTGCTATGGGCAACATCTCCACCTTTCCAAACCCGCAGCTTAGTAAATCTGGTCCCAGGCTTGCGACTGTTCCTCTGGTCTGGTGTGGTCTGTTTATGGACAGGCGTTGAGTCTAGTGCATGAAAATATAAGGGTGTGTGAAACAAAGCAACACCCATTTTTTTGACCAATAGCTGCATGAATCAAAGTCTATCCTTGGTTTAATCTTTTTTGTTGTTTTTTTTAAATGTGATTTAACCTAATTACCCTTTTAATCAATGCTACCAAATGAAACTATCTCAAAATCTAATTTTCTAAAATACACTGATACCTAACCAACAAACATATTGTAACCAATACAAGCAAAATGCTTAAATTCTAAGTCAGAAATTACACTGTGCATTAAGTAATAGTTCAGGTTGAATACCATATTGAATGTTTCCTCAAGGAGAAAGCTTGAACTTTCAAAATTGTTCATCAGTAAACACTAAGAATTATTTGTCCTGAAACCAGGTAAATTGGTTACACTCGTTAAGAAACCTCACAAATTTATAGGTTCAAGTCACAAATGCTGTCTTTTAGAAGTAGAGACAGCGTAAAGCTACTTATTGGCTGTCTCTTTTTCGAAAAGGCAGCCATTTTCTAATATATTTTTTAGAATGGGCAATTATGCCGATCAACATACTTACCCATTCGTTTTTTCGGAAGCTGCAACACCTGCCAACTGGAAAGGTGAGTAACACTCTCTGAGGGCTTTTAGGTTTAGACAGCAGGGAAGGGAGGGTTAGGTGATGCTGCAGGTAGGGGAGTTTTAGGGTCAGGCTGCTGTAATTGGAGTCTTAGGGATAGGCTGCGGCTAAGGGTTTGATTAAATTTATATTTACCATTTTTTGTGTAGTCTTTGGTCAAAGGAGAATCGATTGCTTTGCCACTGCTAGGCAAAAGCAATAGATTCTGAACTGGCTGGGAGAGAATGGCCCTTTCGAAAAAACCTACACCCCAAATTTATGTGTATGTGAAAAATTATATTTTGTATCTGTGAATGTGCCGCTTTCCAAAAGCATTTTCCAGTCCTGGTGATCTGAAAAAGCCTCCTACTCTGAAGTCTGAATTTGGACCAACATTATTAGGTACGCAGTTTCCTTATCTGAAGATAAATCCCAATTTATGCTGCAACGATGGCAATGTCAGACTTTTGTATATATAACATTATCCATGGATACATCCGGCATTGTGTTATTGGTTTCTGGTTGTGATTGCCTCAGCATGGCAGCGGATGTATGACTCCACCATATGGTAATTTAAGTGAAAATACTGATTACACAACTAAGCGAATGTGTGTGCAAGTTCCCTACTTGAACCCACATCGATTCTAACCTCTGAAAGATTTATAGTGTAAATAGGGAAAATATACCAGCACTGATAACTTAAAATCAACCATAAAAGTGTTATGAATGTGAGGCAAAGTTACCCAAAACCAATAGCCAATCTGTGATGATCTGACTACAGGTTGAATCCCAGGTATGCATTATCCCTGCAAGATGTCAAGTTCATAGGGAATTTCTCAACGCATTTCAGCTTTGCCATGCTCTAGTAGTGTATTAAGCTTCCTGTAATGTATTTTATATAAAAAATTTTACCCAATAGGTCCATTTATTTATAAACTAGAAAGATCCATTACACTAGTGCCACTAAAGTATGAGGTAAATATAGACCAACCATATTTTATAGAGACTGATTTATTTATTGTAAGCAGCTGGCTATTTAATGTTATTACACTTGGAACAAGAAAGATCCTTTTAACTGAAGTTAATGTATTTATTCAAGCTACTAATAGGAGCTGTATTAATCGGCCAAAAAATGCATTGGCAACAAAACTACTGCTGTTCCGTCCTGTTTATGTTCCATATATTTTTTCCCTTTAACTGACGTAGGAGTTCAGTATTTTTCCTCTGACCCCAATATGTGCAGCTTGTGAGAACACAGTTAACTCATGTAAAACATTTTTCAAGTCCAAGCAGCAACACACAATCACTTTTTAAACTGAGAAATATAAGTCATGAGAAAAATCTGTAAATTATAATTCTTCGCAGTAGTAGAGTCACATATGTATAATGTGTGTGTAAAATAATAATAATAATAATAATAATAGTGCCCATTTCAGTGATGGGCAGATTTCAGGTGTGCATCTAAAGCGCAACATATACTGTTTAATAAGTTTCCAAACCAGCAAAAAGTAGGGGCCATTTCCAAATATGCCACTTTACCATTTTCCAAGTGTTCATATGTAAATGCCCTGTGCATTGTGACCTATGCAAAAATAGAGGAAAGACACCTTATGGTATTGTAATGTATAGAGTATAGATATCCCCTCTCTGTATGATGATACAAACCTCTGCATTGCCATTGTTTTTCATTTGCAGGAGTTGGAAAACTTAAGGTTGGCCCTGACTATAGGAAGTATGTGTGAAGCGAGTGGCTGGAAGTATAGTCACAAAGATATGTGGAAATTTAGGCCCTGAGATTGCAGATCTGTTGCTCAGGGATCCGATCACATAAGAATTATGGACCGGATACAGACTCCCGCACGTTTCCCGTACATGTGGGAGTCTGGCAGTACGCCCCTGTCACTACCCTCTCTTGTGTGGACTTTATGGCAACCGTACGACCGCTGATCCGCACGAGTGTGTAATATTTATCCCACACTGTACAGCTACTACGCTTCCCTCCCGCCCACCTTTGCGGGCGGAGTGGAAGCACAGCTCATTTCTTATGAAATGGCATTGTACGGAACGAAGTTCCATACGATGCTATGTATCTTCGTTTTACTATTGTAACATAAACGTAACATCTGGAGGGCACATGCGTTCAAGTCGAAACAGGCCATTTACGCACCTTGCATGTGTAAGTGGCCTGACATCCGTAGCCCTGGATCCGGTTCTAGATGTTAAAATCTGGCTCTGGGATTCTAAAGACGTTGGAGTAGATCCAGAACTACGTTTGCTGTACGTTTATTCGCGTAGCGTATTTTCGTGCGCGTAAATTCGTTACACTCCCCTCGGCACACCTCTTGAACGTACGTATTTTATCAAGATACGCTTTCCAAACCGTACCTTAACTTTTGCCAACGTAACCGCATTCATACGCACACATACGTATGGGCTAGACGAATTTACGCAGCTATGCACGCCCATACTGTACACTTTAAATACAACCCCCGCCTACTTCACGTATTTCAGACGTATTTTGGAGTAACGTAAAATTGGCAGTATTTAAGTATTTACGTGACACTTACGTGAATGGCCCATCCGTTCACAATTACGCTACGTTAATGTGCGTATTTTCTATGGCGCGCATGCGCAGTACGTACAAAACCGCTATTTTACGTGTCCGCCTCGTGTAAATTCGCTCCGAAGCGTTGTTCTTGATCAGGCCCGTTAATTGTAAAATCTGCCTTTGGAAAATAGAAAAATTTTATTTTTGTGCGTTTTTTGGCATGTTTGTATCTTAAATGGAAATATAAAAATGCAAGTGATAGACTTATGCTTTATGGGGTGTAGGGATTTATTGCCTGATGATACCATATGATGACTAGGCAGTAACTTATAAGGACAAAGGGCCGGATTCAGAGCTCCGGCCGCAATGCAATTGAGGCCGGAGTTCTGCGAAAAGTGCTACTGCACATGCGCAGTAATTTTGGAACGTAATCTACGTTACTTCTTGCAACCTTTAAAACCGCGTGTACGCAATCTACGTTGCAAGAAGTAACGTAGATTACGTTCCAAAATTACTGCGCATGTGCAGTAGCACTTTTCGCAGAACTCCGGCCTCAATTGCATTGCGGCCGGAGCTCTGAATTCGGCCCAATGTGAGAGGGACATAGTGATGTCATCATACTGCTCTCTAAGTGTTCCTTAGCCCTCCACACTAATGACAGCTAAATAGACTGTTTTAACATGTTTATATGTTCTACTTGTCTTTAGAACTGAGGTGGTAATACATCTAAAATTTACAATAGTCCAGTACATTACATTTAGTTCAAATAAACATGTTTGCAAATCAACCCTTGAATGAAGGAATAAACCATAGGATAATAATATGTTATGATACAATATCAGCTGGATACCAAGTTTTCCTTACTCATTCACTATACTGTCTGAATATGGCAGGTCATAACAGTAGTGACAATGACGGTAATTTAAAATGATATTAAGTGTATGAGAAATTACAGCCGCTGGTTCATAATGCTCATGAGACTCGTGAGAGTTTACTGCTATGTGATGCATTCTCACTTAGTAGTAAAGGATAAAGCTTCACTAGCAAATGTAAATATCCCTTTAAACAAACAGATTTAGAAATGTGAGATTATAGTATTCACTAAATAAAACGGTTCTACATTAATATTATTGTTTACAAGATCACAGTATTTTGTACTGGTGTACAGTAAATCTTTGCACATTAGACATTAATTTAACAAGCAAAATAGAAATCTTAATAATGGGGGCTGCACGGTGGCTTAGTGAGTAGCACTTGTGTCTCACAGCTCAGTGAGTTTGATTCCTGGGCTAGGCCTTATCTGTGTGTAGTCTGTATGTTCTCCCCGTGTCTGCGTGTGTTTCCTCCGGGTGCTATATTAGGGACCTTAGTATGTAGTAGGGGCAGGGACTGATGTGAATGTGAAATATTCTCTGTAAAGCACTATGTAATCTGATAGTGCTATAAAAACCTGTTAATAAATAACAAAATGCTCAGCAATAATAAAAAACAATATTAACACACGGCGAATAAATACAACAAAAAACACTCACCCAATTAAACAGCCAAAAATACAGATTGCTTTATAAATGGTGAAAGAGAAGGCACAAGTACAATTCATTTTGTAAATATGGGTGAAGGTCAATTAGCCTGGCTGGATAGGAGTTTTTGGGGGGAGATTTTGTGGTTTTTAAAACTGTAAAGACTATAGAGGGTGGACACAGCAAATATCTAGGGGGTGGACTGACGTGTAGGCTAGGTGGAGAACAGAAAAGATAGTTAATGTAAAAGGATGAGGTTAGATAGGGGACTGGAGAGAAATTACATAATGCTTTGCAGATGAGTGTAAAGAGTATAATTGTTTGTGCCCTGTCTATGCACTGTACGTCCAGTATGGATCTAGATCCTCTGGGGCAGAATGCAGACGGTGCTTATTGCAATAGGAGGGGGAGGGTGTGTTAAGCAGCCTTCATGCTATGCAGACTTCTGTGCCGTCCTCACTTAAAATGTTTTAAGGTAAGGGTCAGGTAGGATATCCTTCTCTGTCCCACACCGAAGGCTGGATCTAGTTCAAAGATGTTAGTACTGCTCACAAATTCCTGTGGTACTAAATCCATTAAAGTAGCAAATTAGGCAACATTCAATTGGGGTCTTAAAAACTTAAACCAGGGGCGGAACTGCCAGAGACACTGGAGTCGGTCGCCTCTGGGAAGTACAGACCTCCTCTCTACTCCTTCATCGCTGACTAACTATCCAGCATGACATCATCATAACATCCCAACAGTACAACTGGAATAAAGTTATGCTACTGATTGATGCATGCAGCATTTATTAAACTGGCTGCACAATAGATTTTCCTGATTATTGTTTAATGTATATTGGACCAATTTATAGAATAGTTCAGAATTCCTTTTCTAAAATTAGTTCCTAAAATTCTTCAAACTTCCACCCCATTATATTCAGATGAATTAAATAAATATTTATTTGCTTAACAAAGTTATAATATCATCTCTGATTAACAATGAATAAGGTATTAACCCTTAGTTAAGAATATTTACCAATATATGTTGGGTTGAAACATTCAAATCTTTCTTCCAGAGTTTAGTTACATCAGTTTACCTCAGTGTCTGTGGTGAACAACAATACTGAACATTTACTCAGTTGCTTACTATAGGTCAATATATAACATGTGATCCAGTGACAAATGTCAACCCTCATAAATATGAGATGCTTTGACTAAACAGACTGCATCATGCTCCTGGTTTGTTTAGAAAGTATTCTTTACTATAGAGCATTTCAGCAGAATGATAAATCCAATAATTAATGAAAGCCTGATACTGCCTTTCCCAGAATACCAGTCCAAAAGCAAACCATTTCACACATAATAAATAGCTAGGATTATTTATTGTAAAGTATCTACACTTCTAGATAATTGTTAATGGCCTGATAAGAATACATTCACACTACCTAAAGCAGTAATTAAAATAATAAACATCAAAAAAATAATTATACTGATTATTAATTCAATGATATATAGATGTTATGCACATGTGTTGTTTTGAACAGACATTGCACAATATAATTAAACTACAAAATAACATTAATAATACCTATGAACTTTTACTTTATTGTGATGGCAACAAATGTATTAATTAAAAGAGCAGAGCTTGGATAAAAGTTAAGCTAATTAATTGAGTTAAATAGTGATATTTTATTTTCCAGTCACAAACATTAAACAACCAAGTATTCAATTTCCAAGACAGATGTAAATTTACCAAACTATTAAGGATGATATAAATTGTTCCTTATGCTTCTATACATTGATAATAATATATAATGATGCAGAATAGTACCCAGTATGGACTAGGGAGACTTTATTTCAAATATTCAATTCCAACAAACTGAAACACAAGTTTTGACACTCAGGTGAATGTCCCAGCATAGAGACTAAAGATATATAAGCAGACAGCCAAGAGGGTAGTAGCCACCATGCCCTGCCCTTTAGTTGCCCAAGAGGAAGACCAATATTTATAAATATGCCACCACTTAGAAGACTCAAAGGCCAGATTCAGACTTAATAAAGTCTCCCGACTTCCGCACGCGGATTGCGAAATTCAAGTGAATATCTTGCTATGCACATACCAGATATTCCCTCACGGATCTCCAGGCATTCAGAAGTTAGTTTCATACACTTGGAGTTCTGTTCGACAGGGCCATGCATCCCCTCTGCTCGCCTAGCACTGTATATATTACAGCAGGGGCTGGGTTCACTATTTCCATGCACATCAGCAGTCGTACAGACCACTGATCCACACGGGTGACTTAAGGCAGGGTTATGGCAGCGTAACTGCTGCCAAAACAACACTAGAGAGGGGAGTGACCGGTTCTGCTGGAAGATTAGTATAGAGTGTACAAACGAATCAGTGAGTCTGAAGTATGACTGCATAGGTGTGTACCCAGATTTACACATATAAATGAGACAATTTTCTAATGCTCAACACAACTAACCTGGACATTGGGGTCATCTAGTCAAATTCAGACTGTTCCTAATTTAGTTTTTGATTTGACCAGAGATATCTGGCACATCTTTAGTTTTACATGGCTGCCAGCTACTTTAATTGCGCTTTTTGGACCAGATCCAGACTTAATAATGACATCCAATTTGCACATGCGAAATGCGAAGGTGAGAATGTGGGAACGCATGCGGATGTTACTCATTGTAACTCTGATCGTACGTAACTTGTACATAACTTTGTACAATTACTTACGACAAGGCATTACATAAAACCAGAGATGCGCAATAAAAAGTTAAGGCAGGGTTCTGAACACATAAGTCAGCTAAGATATGTAGGTGAGAGGGGAGGGCATTATCCTTAGTAGTGCGTGACTTAGGTATGCTTGCATACGTAAAACGTTCTTAAGTCTGGATCAGGCTCTTTCTGCTGATTTCTGTCTTCAAGACAAATTAATTATGCCAAAAGAAACAGTTACCATAAAAGCAGGATCCTCAAACAAATGCTAGATACTTTCACAATTTAATCTAACACAGGTGATGGCTTGGAGGGCCACTTTGGAGCCTTTCAATATTTAATTAAACTATAGCATCCATTGATACATAAGGCGTTTTAATAGACATTTCATAGTAACTGTCCACAGAATCACATTAGATAGGAGGAGCTGTATTAGGCTTGAATGAAAAATACATTTTGAGATCTCATATGAAGTCTTGACAACTTGTAACTGACCTAATACGCAATGGAAGGCTGTTCAACGTGAAGTGATTAGCACTTGTAAGGTCAAGAAGGATATCAAAGCAGAGAGACTGTAAACAGCCTTCTCAAGAAATGTGGAAGAAAAAGGATGGAGAGGGAGGTGAACAATAATTAAAGGGAGACATAGGTTTCAGAGAGGTGAGAGTGTGGGGGTGGGGGTGTTGGGGATATGGTATAGATAGGGGAAAAATAAAGTTGAGATGTAGAAATAAGACTGCACAGAGGTGGAAAAGACCAGTTTGAGGGAGCTGTTTTTCCAAATTACCATGACTGTGGACAGCTTAGGGGTAATTCTTTTTAGAGACTTGTAATATTATTGTAATAAAATAGAAACAGAATGCTAAAGCTGGGTTTAGTTGAATCCAAGCTTACCACCCTGAATGGATTGGATAAGTGTGTATTCTTACGCAAATCACTCATAACCTCCAATCCTGGTCACCTAATCATGTAAAATGATTTTTAAATCTGCTTAATTTACCCAAATGCCAATTACCCGTCCAATTTACAACTGTATATGCTCCCGCGAATGCTTTGTCCAGTGCTCTGGATCCTGACGTCATGCTGCGCTGCCTTTGTGTATGAGTGACAGGTGGTTTGCCAAAGATTGGAAGAGTGCGTATGATGACAGTATCCTTTAAGCAGATGCATGTCGGAGGTCTAATTGGACACGTGTGTATCATGGATTGGGTGTTATATCTGCATCCTTGGTCTTCTTTAGGATTGCGTAAACAGTCTAATTAGGAGTTGGATCTGAAGAGGATTGGACATATGTATACCCAGGGTAAAACTGCCTATAAGTGCACTGGAATGTATGGAATCCCAGACTACTAGCTTTTTGCTTAAAAATAACTTAAAATAAATATTTTGTAAATAATCTCATTAACAATTACTAAAATATTTTTTTCCCTTAAAATGGAATAACAAATTTGTGGCTCTGTAGCTCAATGGCCTCAGTGGGGATATTCAGTCTTGTAAAAGTACATGATTAAAATGTTTATAAAAGGTCTTAAGACTGAATCGTTAAGCTGGGTACTCACCTATCCAATTATTAGGCCGATCTTACCATTTATGATGACATGATCTGATATTACAAAAGAGCGCACATTCCCACGATCATAGACACAAAAGGGTCAGATTTACTAATCTGAGGGAAAGGAAAAGTGATGTTGCCCATAGCAACCAATCTGATTCTAGCTGACATTTTCTAGCATGTAATTGAAAAGTGAGAGCTAGAATCTGGTTGCTATGGGCAACATCTCCACTTTTCCTTTCCCACAGCTTAATAAATCTAGCCCATAGAAAGACGACAGATAAGAGCCACATGGCCCATTCAGTCTGCCCGTTTGTTTGTTTAAATCTATACTGACCCTAGACCCTATTTACCCTTAATTTAGTGTAAAATTTAGCATATCCTTATATTTATAACATCACTCCCCTCTATTGGTAGTAATTCTGGACACTTACATAATGAGTTCTGTACATCTGAATTACGATATCGTAACATAAACTAGTGTAACATCAAATGCCTTGCATATTCTCCTGCCATTATTAGGTCTGGATCTGGCCCATTGCCTTTGAACCTACCATCCTCTAGGTAATATACATGTTTCTGTATGTAAATTAATCTCTTTCTTTGAAAAATGCCACCCTCCTCTACCTGGTTACACCCAGGTTAATATATCTGATTGCTGCTATCATATCCCTTCTTTCCCTTCTCTGCTCCAAGCTTCACCTATTTAGTTCCTCTAGTATTTCTTGCCATGTACCATGCTTTACACAGTCTCTAATGGTTTTATTTATTTAATCTTTTCTTTTCTTTCACAGTATTCTAGGTGAGGCTGTACCAATGACCTATAAATTGGCATTTCTATTTCTCTGCTTCTGCTTTTAATTCTCTGCCTATGCAACCAAGCATCTGACTTTGTGACTTCTAAATTGCTTTTCCTCCTTAGTAGTTTCTAATATAGTTTTGTTAATGATATATTGAGCTTTTGGGGTTTTGCTGTGCCCCCTGTGCATGATTTAGCATTTATTGGCATTAAACTGCAGTTGCCACAGTCTTCACAATTTTTCTAGTCTACCTAGATCATCACATTTTGTGTTTACTTCTCCTGGTGTCTACCCTGATAAAAATGTTGTGTCATCTGCAAAAGCATATTTTCCCCTCAAATTCAAAAGGTAATATCACCAATAAGGATATAAAAAAATCACTGAACAAAGTACAGAACCACTTGTAACCTTACCATCCCCAGAAGGGATTCCATTTACAACTCCCATTTGTCTATCCTGTAACCAAGATCATATCCATTCTGCGTCGGATCTTGCAGGTTACTGGAATTAAGCTATTCTTAAATTAATGTTCCTTTAACAGTGTTTCCATCAATTACCCTACTACTGATGTTAAATGATTTTTGATAGACTCATGATTTGTTGTGATAAAACAGTTCTGTTCTGTTGATTTCATTTTAAAAACTTCCTACAAATTACTATCGTTAATGGTACATTTTCAGACAAATGTCGGTAGTTTGTACACACATGTGACTGGCTGTCTAACTTTATATTTACAATCTTCTGTACACCATAGACAGACATCTGTACAGTGTGTACAGAGTAACAATTGCTTCAGCAGATGTTAAGAAGAGATGATGATCTCAGATTTGCTGGTTAATTGGTATAGTGTGTACATGTGAATCACTTGTAATTATCCCATCTCATGTGTAATTGTATTAGGTGTGTACTCAGCTTTACTCATTACTCTCACTGATTGTGATATGAATCACAGTGAATGACTCATTAGAGGGTTTTCCTGTTGAATATGGTATATTGCCAGCATTCTCTGGCGAGATACCCATATCTTTTTAAAGACAAATGGGTGAATCAGAATATGGGACAATGGACCAGATACAGAGTTTGTATCCTTTATATTAAGGAACCTTTTCTCAAATCGGGGGCTTATATATAGTCATATTTCATAATGCTTATTACTCCTTCCAAATTTTGTGGAAATCAGGCCTGTCTACACTTGTTCTTCTTGCCCTGGTACTCCAGGTCTCCTACTCTGATGATAGAATAAGGCTGGAATATTTTGGAAATATTAATACACACTGGAATTTCACTTGTGTAATAGAAAATGCCAGTATCTGTATTCTAGGCATTCTTAATAAAGTGATTGAGGGATATATGATAATCTGCAATCATACATCAATATTACTTTTATGTTATGACTGTAATTTAACCCACATGTACCTTCGTCTGTCTGGACATTTTCTACCCCACCATGACTAGTGGTCATGTTGCAACACCTTGATCCACAGCTAAAGTAAAGTTAAGTTAAAGTAAAGTTTTATGCTACACCTGGGATAACTGTAAGTCAAGGTGTGGAGTCTAAATGGGGCCAGGTATTCACCAGAGCACCTGATGGTGGGAATGGACTTGGCTGCTGGACCCCAGCAGGTTGCGACCCTTGGAAACAGTCCATGGTGTAACTATATGGTATGGAGGCACGAAGCGATAGCACAGAGGGAGCACCCCAAAAGTGCCCAATGACAGACATGACAAAACACACTAAACACAGACACAAAAGAACAGTAGCCGGCAAAAAGGTACTCAACAGACACCAAGCTGACTACACCATGCTGCAGATAAGTGGGTAGACCAAGGTAAAAAGGAATACCAGGGAGGGAGACAAAAGGTAAACCAGGAATGGGGTGCAGGTGCGGTGGAATCAGAGAGAAAACAGAGAATCAGACAAAGGAAAAAAGAGGTAAAGAGGCAAGAGCAAGAGCTGGAACAACAGGAACGCAAACACGGTAAGTACAGAACTGGCAACGAGCGAAAACACACAATCTAACTGGTAGGGTCTAAAAGCCCTGCCAGTTATTTTAAGAGCATGTCCACCAATCAGCAGAGGCTGCAGAAAAGGAGCCCTTATAGCTGATTGGAGGTTGTCCCAGCTGCCATGCAACATCCAGGGCCAGTAAACACAGATTGTGTCTAGTAGTGAAAGAGACATCAATGTTCAGTTTGCTATGCAGCATAGGACACTGTTACTGGAGAGCTGTGGCAGCAGCATGTGTCTCAGCTGAATGTATTAGCCGAGACAGATGCTGCACTGTGGCAGCTACTGACATTAAGCCTCATACACACAGTCAAATTAATTCTACCAAATCATGTGATATATCAGTTACAACAATCGTACCATGTGTAAAGGAGATATATTGCATCTTACCTGTACGTATGATGTATAATTGACTTCTTTCCTTTTGTCTTTTCTGGGATATATCTCTTTGTGTATGCTGGTGCTCCATTGTATAAAAGAAGATGCGTCTCACCATGTACAGTATATGTAGATTTATAAAAGACAGAAGTTACAATGAACTTCAGCATTAATTAGATACTTAGATCTGGCAGAGATCCAGAATTTTAGCTGATCGATTTATGGCAAGGAAAGGCCAAGGCCTTTTTCTGTGTGCGTATTTTTAGGGTCGGATTAACTGCGCATGCGTAGAAAGATTTTCCACGCAAGTTACGTAGGCTGTAGGCATGGAAATCCATTAGACAGGTTTCTGAATCACACACGTATGGAGCGGTGTGGTTTTTTTTCCGGACGTGCAAAGGTACAGGAAAGTGGGCGGGGAGGGCATTTAAATGGGCTTTTAAAGGGCGCGGTTAGTAATGTATGCATGTATGTAAGTAACTTACGCACGTAAATGCACACATACAGTTAAGGGTGCCCTCTGGACTCGTAAGTCACTAAAATTCCGTCCGTGTGAGGGGAGTGTCATGGGAGTTGCCTTGCCACGTATGTGCGTATATTTGCGTACTTTACACATCTGTGAATACGGTCCTATGTCATTAGCCGGAAACATTGCATAGTGTATCACTAGCTAAACGCTGGGCACACACATGCCCGATTACCACAGCTTTCAACAAAATTGTCT
Source organism: Limnodynastes dumerilii (assembly GCA_011038615.1). Lineage (NCBI taxonomy): Eukaryota > Metazoa > Chordata > Amphibia > Anura > Limnodynastidae > Limnodynastes > Limnodynastes dumerilii. Next base: position 46,586 of record WWET01001174.1, read on the forward strand.
AGTAGTCAGGGGAATTATTTATGGCATATCCCCTGACCAGTATTCTCCCCAGAAAATGTTTCCAGCCACCCTACATTACAGTATCCATGTGAGCATTACAAAATACAGAAACCACAATAAAAGGAAGCAAATCCTGCTATACAATACAGACAGCTTCCTAGTCTCTGCTGTACAGTTCCCACTGCATCAAGTGACTGCCATACAATCCTAAGGAATTATAAAAACTGGGAAACGGCTGCGCTATTTATCTGCAGCAAGTCTGGGATCCTGGAGGGTCTACACCTCCAAAAAAGGTAAACAAAAGAAAGACATATGGACCAAGACTAGCGCTGATAAAATTGTAAACACTTGAATAAATGAATAATTGTAGCCAACTGTGATGAGGTGAGCGTAGTCTTCTCCCCCTAGGGGACCTATGGAAACTAGTACTCAAACAACAAAGTGGAAAAAAATAGATATTTAATTGCCACAGGCTAACAATATAAAAACATGTAAACAAGGTAAAACATAAAAGCGGGAACGGTCTCCGTACCGTGGATGTTAAGTGACCGCACTGACAGGAGGCTTGCAGAGAGCTCAATGGGCAGCCAGATGGAAAACAATCCTGGAGAGCGGAGGAACGGGCAACGGAGTCCGGACCCACGTGTAGAGACCACCAGCGACGCGTTTCGGGCGGATCTGCCCTTTTTCAAGCTGTGTGGCGGTCTGAGATGATGCAGTCATTTAAAGTCCATGCGTGTATGTAATTAAAGGTTCCAATTGGACGTCAGCCCGTGGGTGTTAATTTCCAGCTGTCAATCACTCTCCGATCGGGCTTCTGTTGTGACGCGACTTAAGTTACTGTGAGGGGGATCGCTGAAGTTGTCTGGGTCTAAGATTCCTCCAGACCAATTTTCATTTATTCAAGTGTATCGGCTCACATGATTCCAATAAAAAGTGTATACTGGCTGATTTTACATATACATCAACATATTAAAAGTCCTTTCACATTGTTTACAAAAATCTACACACTTCTAGGTAAGATCTACATTTAAAAAATACGTATACCATCTTTCCTATATCTATCTGTCTTATATATAGAAATTACGCATACTATCTTTCCTATATCAAGTGTATCTGTATAATGTTTTACCTTGTTTACATGTTTTTATATTGTTAGCCTGTGGCAATTAAATATCTATTTTTTTCCACTTTGTCGTTTGAGTACTAGTTTCCATAGGTCCCCTAGGGGGAGAAGACTACGCTCACCTCATCACAGTTGGCTACAATCATTCATTTATTCAAGTGTTTACAATTTTATCAGCGCTAGTCTTGGTCCATATGTCTTTCTTTTGTTTGCCATACAATCCTAACTTCATCCTAGTGACCACCATACAATACACACTGCATCCTAGAGACTGCCAAACAATACAGACTATATCTTAGTGGGCTATGTTTGGCATATTACCCTCTAATCAAAGAGTTTCTAGGGGATGTAGAAAGTTACTGCTTATAATATATTCAGCAGCTAAGAAATCAATTCTTCAAAATTGGACCAGTGTCAATCAAATTCCATTCCCCTTATACATAGAAAAATGATTTACAGTGTTTCGCATGGATTGGGTGGAAACATTACTTGATAAAGAGAAACGTGTTTCATATTTCTTTAATACCTGGGAAACGTGTATTGGTACATTGACTGTGGATCTGCAGCATCAGGTCTGCAGAGGGATGCAGGACACCTCATGGTATCTAATAAGAGTAGTATCTGGAGACCCACTGATTAATGTAGCAACATAAAGGCTTGAATGCCGTTTTCTCCCTGGGCTTGGATTAAAAATACTCACAAACACTACTATTGTAATAATCGACTCATAGGACCGTATTCACAGATCCGTTTTCACGTGGAGTTGCGTGCGTATTATTAGGTATGTTTAAACTGCCTGCATAGTAAGTTTATTTATGTAATTTACGTTGAATATACGTTCGTAAGTGCTTTAGGCTTGGCATGTGAATCGCACTTGGGGACATACGTACGGATGGGCGGAGTAGAAATACGTACTTGAAAATTTACATGAAAGTGGGTGGGGGGAGGCATTTAAATAAACGTTTGAGGGCGCGGCTATACTGAATCGCATGTACACACTTAAAGATCAGACTGGTCTATGGAGGTGTAAGTGTACGATTGCACGGCCGTGAGAAGGGAGTGTTGTGGTGTTGGTGGGTGTTTCCTTGCTACCTGTGTGCATATAATTGCATACTTTTAAAAAACGGATCTCTGAATACGGCCCATAGATCATAAACTTGTCTTACTTATACTTTATTTGTTTGACATCTTGTATTTTAATAGTTGTATCAAATATTTCATTGTATATCTACCCTACTGTCTAAGGAACATAAGAATGTCGATAAACAGCAATATTAACATGTAATACATGGATGTTAATGTAACACCTGAGGTCAATAAAAGAAAAAAAAATCATTTGAGGGCCATACAAAGTTATCAATTAAAAAATTAGCCTGCTATCTTTGGTTAAAAATGTCATTAACTCACCCCTAATGTGATGGCTGGACATATTCTCTTTGGTGAGGCGTGTGATGTTAACTGGTATTGATAATGTTGCTCCTCACAACTGGGTTTCCATGTTTGCGTCTGTCAGTCTGGAGAGCAGTCGACTCTTTGTGATGGTAAGTTTTGAAAAGAACTGCTTACAGCAGTAATTTGTTCCCAACACAGATGCATATTTCAGTGCATGTCTCCTCAAAGTAAGAAATTCATCATTGGTTATGTAACGTTTATAGAACTCAAGCAGTGGGATGTTGCTTACGTTATGTAATATTCTCTATCATCACTTTTCTTCCCACACTTCACCCTTTTTCTCTCTGCTCTCTCTTCTTTTCTCCACTTTTGTTTCCCTTGTGCTGAGACAGTGAGCACCACTCACCACAGATACAGGACGTACAATGCTTTTTTGGTCCCGGTTTTTTGTATTTTTATGGGTTATTTTAATAAAAAAACCTTTTTTTGTATTATTTATGTATTTTATTGTTTTTTTGTTTTTGTTTTACTTCTCTCTCTTTTTTTTTCTCCTCCGGTATCACCTGAGTCAGGGAGCTGCACAGCATGGTAGAGCATGGGACAGCCTGGGACAATTCAGCATGGGGCACCACAGGAGCCAGGCAGGAGAGAGCTGTGAAAGTCACACCAACAAACACCAACTATGTCAACACCACACTACAGCACCGGAGCTCAGTAGCTAGGACACCCCAGAATAAGGGTCGGATTAACACATAAAAAGAATGCTTCCTACGTGCGTAGTACTAAAAATGGAGCTACTACGCATGTGTAGTAGCTCATTTACGCTATTTACATACCATTTCAGTATGTAGATTGCGTACATGTCGAAATGGTATGTAAATGGTGTAAATGAGCTACTACGCATGCGTATTAGCTCCATATTTAGTACTGCGCATGTAAGAAGCATTCTTTTTAAGTGTGAATCCGGCCCTTAATCAATAGTGATTTATGCCTGTGGGCCAGACCAAATGACCTTACGTTCCCCACCCCTGTCTTAGCAGCCTTGTAAGTGTTTACTATTATCCAATGAAACCTCCCCACAAACACACTTGTACACAATGCACTAGGTCTAATCTCCCCCTCCTTGTGTGTCTTCAACCATTCAATCCCCTCCCCTGTGTGTCTTCAGCCATCCAATCTCATCCCCTTCTGTGTCTCCAACCGTCGAATCTCTACCCCTGGTATCTCCAGCAATCAAAATCCCCTTCCCCCACCATCCCTCATGTGTCTCCAACCATCTAACATCCCCTCCCATGTGTATCTCCAGTGTCTCCAAACTTCCAATATTTTCCCCTTGTGTGTCTCCAGTTATCAAATCTCCCCCACTTGTGTTTTCAGCCATAATATATCCTCCCCCTTGTGTCTCCAGTCACCAAATTTTCCCCTATCTTGTGTTTCCAAGCATCCAATCCCCAACCTACAGTATCTCTTTAAAACCTCTCATATAATGGCTTTAGTCCTTTGTGTGTGAATGACACTGACGTGACATTAGGTCATGCCAGCGTCACACTGAAAGATGCTGCAGATACTCTATGAGTACCAACTAACAGTGGTTGTCGTCCGATGTTCTGCTGCTTCTTATAGGCAAAGGTGCAGCAGTGCCGGAAAGCCATTACAGCCCACTGTAGGACAGCTGGGACTGAAAGCTGGAGATCACAATCAACATTTTGGTTAGGCCTGGTATTGGAAGGATTTTAAGACAATCCCTCCAATAACTAAATAATAGCATGCAGAATGCATTGCCGGCAGCAATGTCCAGGCTATAGCTTCTGCTGTATACAGACCAGCACATATAGTAGAAAGCAACAGCTCCTGAAGAGACGCTTTATGCAGGTGCTAGGCCAGCCTATCTCCTTTTATATATATTCTGACAGCAAGTCTAACAGAGGGCCCTTCATGGTGTAGTATAATTTATTAAAATATTAGAACAGCAGGTAAAAAATATATATGCGTACCAGATATCAAGGAATCAAAAATGAATTTGAATGTAGGCCATCCCTACGCGTTTTGTCACAGATAGACTTCATCAGGGAGTGTGTCTGACACACCTCCTTACAAAGTCTATCTGTGATGAAACGCATAGAGGCGGGCCTACCCTCGTTACCTGCATCTGGTACCTGCTAGAATCTATCGGTCGTGGAGAGGCTCTGATTACATTCAGCTTCGGGACGCCGAAAGTCATTACATTCCTGGCTGACCCACGACATTTTCTATGCTTGGTTGGATCAAATTCATTTTTGATTCCTCGATGGTACGCATATATATATATATTTTACCTGCTGTTCTAATATTTTCATAAATTGTACTGTACCATGAAGCGCCCTGTTTTACTTGCTTTCAGAGTTCATATGTTAAGCCAGGAACGGCTGAATGAAAGAGAAGCAGTGGCAGCTAATCAAGCAGCCTGGTGTACTTATCTATTGGGGAAATCCCTTAAATATTTATTGGACTATTTTCTATTGGGATTTGTATGTACATTCAACTTTGTCCGGCACTGTACCTTACCCACAGAAGCTTTCTTTTAGCTTCATTGACTCATGTTTATAAGGATATAGGATCACACAGGGGTTATACAGCATTCACAGCAGCAGATATAAGCAGGATGCAGACTGTATATTGTACACACAGATTTTAGATTTTGGTAACACACACACCTCTGGACCTCAGTGCATCGCTTTATATACAGAGCTAAAGGGTGGGAACTTACCGCACATGCTCAGTTACTCAGCCTGATGCTGATTTCATAGCCACTCCCACTGGAGGAGGAGACAACACATGGAGTACTCCTATCATCATGAACAGTACGCAATGCATATGCACACAGCACAACATATTTGATTTGCACTACTGTGCTAATGTAAGCTCAACAAACCCAATTGTACATGTCTACACTCTGCTCGTAGGGTTACAAATTACTCTGCATGGGTGTATGGGGTAAGATGGTAAAATTGGCAAACCTGCAAAAAATGTGGGACATATTGCTACCAAAAAGATTTTACATGGTGTCTCAACCATATTGTGCTTTACAGATGACCTATAGAAAATAAGAGGTAAAAGGAGAAGTCTGGTAAATAAAGCAACACAGGTCACAGGTAACACACTGAACTTACATTGCTTAGCAACCATGTTTCCTTCCTGCAGTAATCACAATCACATAATTTAACATTTTAGGTGCCACAGAATAATCTCTATATGTTGTAAATATGAGGAGTCTACCACCATATTCACATTCCCATAAGTTCCACATGAAATACTCTTATGTTGAGAACCATTCTTGGATGCAGCTCCAGCAGAGATACAGATCCGCTTATATTTTCAGACCATGTTTGATTGTTTTACAGATTGGGAATTGTTTAGTAAAGGAAAATCTCTATATCTACTCCTAAGTGTGAGCTGTGCCATTTACTTTATCTGAAGAAACTGTTGCTGGAGATTGTGTTCTACTGGGTTGTTGGTCGCCGATGCGAACGGCCATTTGTTGAAAGGGCTGTTCTCTCCCAGTTCCCAAGCAACACGTGCACAAATATAAAATTACATTTTTCACATACACATAAGGTTTGGGGTGTGGGTTTTTCGTAAAGGGCCATTTTCTCCCTGCCAGTTCAGAATCTATTGCTTTTGCCTCACAGAGGCAAAGCAATCGATTCTCCTTTGACCGAAGACTATGTGCAGAATGGTAAATATAACTTTAACCAAACCATTACCCTTTCCAGCAGCATAACCTTAAGACTCCCTCTCCCGCAGCCTAACCCTAAGACTCCCCTACCCGCAACCTGATCCTAAGACTACCTTCCCCACAGCCTAACCTTAAGACTCCCCTCCCCGCAGCCTAACCCTAAGACTTCCCTCCTCACAGCCTGACCCTAAGACTCCCCTCCCCGCAGCCTGACCCTAAGACTTCCCTCCTCACAGCCTGACCCTAAGACTCCCCTCCCTGCAGCTTGACTCTAACACTCTTTTTCCATTACTCTATCCCTAACCCTCCCCTTTCATTACCCTTACCCTCCCTTCCCTGCTGCCTAACCCTATACCTCCCCGGAGAGTGTTACTCACCTCTCCGGTTGGGTATGCAGCGCGTGCGGCATATTTATCCATTTTAAAAAAATATTTCGAAAATGGCTGTATTTTCAAAATGGAGACAGATGAAAATTACTGTCTCTACTTCTAAAAGACCCAATTCGCGACGGCGACCATTCTACTGTGCCTGAATATCTTGCCAATTCTAAACTAAAACAAAATGTTGATGGTTGACTTCAATTCAGTTCTGTACATCTGATTTTCCTGCTCAGGCACATGGTAAAATCTGCTATTTTAAATAGCATGGGTGTGTCTTAGGTAGCCAGTTGCAGCTTCTATTTTTATTTGTTTTGCCAAGAATATGCAATGAAGTAGATTTCAGTGATGCCAATGCAATCTATTTATCTATCTATCTATCTATCTATCTATCTATCTATCTATCTATCTATCTATCTAATCTATCTATCTATCTATCTATCTATCTATCTATCTATCTATATATATATGTTTTATTCTATTTAGAGTTCTATATAATCTGTTGTCTTTTTTTATATGTGGATGTCTGGAAAAAATTGTGGCCTTAATTTTTTTCCATTTTAGTCTCATAACATCTCTTTTGCTAATCTGAGTACATTTCTGTAGGAATATTCTGTATATTATTTATATAATAAATTAATTCTAGCCTTGACACTTTTTTTAAAGTCTAGCAGCCAGTCAAAAAATTGGGAGCAAAACTGTTTTATAAGGACAATGTAATATAGATATAACACACACCCACAGACACACACACACGCACACACACACACACACACAGACAGACACACACGTGCTCAGGCAGCTCAAACAAGACAGTGTGGGTGCCAGTGACTTTTTTGAGCCCTGAATTTATTAATCAACCTAATATCAAAACATGGAGTATAAACCAGGACCAGTCTATATCATATCCTGAAAACCCAACAAACTTATGTTACTTATACAAAAACAAGTCTAAAATACATATTAAATCCATGTTTTAAATATTTGGGTTTGGTTTTACAATTTACTCCAAATGCTGAGTTGGAAAATAGGAATTGAGACTCATTTTGTTGTGTTAATTTGTACCTGCATAGCAACTGATTGTCCTTAATTTCCGTGCTTTTGGATCGCATTTCGTCCACCATTGCAATCTGCACATGCGCTCGCATCTGTGCTACCCAATTGAAACACATTTTGTTCTATCCAGGTTTAAAATTGATGAGACTTCCAAATGCTTCTGATACAAGGGCAGAGTTATGCTCACAAATGGACGTGACTTGGTATTACAGTGCTAAGTACAGGTGCATCAACGCTTTGTGTTCTCATCGAGACTTCTGATTGCCACTATTTTGCAATTGCAAAATCTGGAAATCTTGCTGGAAATCTTAGAGTAGGCCCCATGCATCTGTTATTCATACACCCAAATGCTATCTAATTATAACATAGGATCCAGTCTCAAGATACTAATGAAGATAGTGGGTTAAAAAAAAATAATTGTATAATGAATTTATATCATTCGCAATTGTGTAAATATTTTTGGCAGTCCTCTGCTTTTATTAGAAAAAACATGTTACATATATATACAATAAGAATCAGGTCTAGATTGATATTTATTCCACATAAGCATCAGGTCTGTGTGTGTGTTTTTCTCTAGGTGTAATATATTAAAATACTTGTACAAAATATTTTAAGTCTAACGATGCATCCATACATACTGCACCTGATTTACCAGCAGATTTATGATTTTATCTCCTATAACCTCCTGCATTAGGGCGGCCCTAATGCAGGAACAGGAAAGAGAATTGTGTGAAGAAGGTGTGATCCTAATTTATACTGCACATTTTAGACGACATTGGGGTAGATCCAGAACTACGCTTCTCCGCGAATTTACACATGGCGGAGACGTAAAATCGCAGGTTAGAACGCACTGCGCATGCGCACTATAGAAAATACGCACATTCACGTAGCGTAATTGTAAACGTATGGGAAATTCACGTATGTGTCACGTAAATACTTACGTGTGGGCGTGCCAATTTTACGTTAGTCAACAATACGTGCGTTTTACGTGAAGTAGGCGGGGGGGGGGTATTTAAAGTGTACAGTATGGGCGTGCTAAGCTGCGTACGTTCACGTAGTCTGTACGTCCGTTCGCGGACGTATGCTGTTACGTTTGGAAAAGTTAAGGTAGGTTTTGGGTAGCGTATTTTGACAAAATACGTCCGTGCAAGGGGTGTGCCGAGGGGAGTGTAGCGAACTTACGTGTACGAAAATACACTCCGCAAATATACGTACGTACACACGTAGTTCTGGATCTACCCCATTGTGACTTTATACACAGAAAAATACCAGCGCTGAACACTGCTGCACCCCTATCACATATGAGGGAATCCACACTCCCTTAGATAAATAGAACACAATACTACACAAGAACAACGTGAAGGGACGTGCTGTATGTAACAAGTCCCTAACTACAAAGATAACATTAGGTCACAGATTGTAGTGATGCCTGACATTTGTATGTATAAAATAGGTCAAAAATCCAAATAAAATTAAAATGAAATATATAAAATATGACTGTAAGTAATCACAGTAAGCTTTTATGTGAATTCATAAGACAAATAATACACACATACATAAATGAATGCTTTGCCTAAGGCTTTTAATGTTTGATTTGTTTTGGACTGAAATCTTCCTAATGGCTGGAAGTCACACCTCCTTCTCAATGGTACTCCCCAGACAGAGGACTGAAGGAACAGATAGAACATGGTGTGTGAGAAGGTGGGGGTGGGGGTTTTACTATCATGATCTAAACACAGACAGGAAACATTCTCAAACCACAATAAGAAATAAACAAGAACTAGACAGATGCACACAAGACAGATAACACAATACACACCGGAAGGTAACATACAGAGAACAAAAAGCCACCTAATACTTCAAGAGAATATACTACGCTATTGGAATTATAAATTTGGTGCAGTTAAGGGAGCCAGAATAATCCCATCTCAGAAAATGGTGCTTTTTTGCCATTAATTTATGTACTCGATGTCCCTGTTTAGAAATCTCAGTGCAAGCAAAGCTCTCACAATAGAAACTAAGTGATATCAACTATATCTCTGAGGCTTCTCTTCAGAGCGGCGCTGGAGCTAGGCAATTAATTACTTGACATATATATGATGATGTATTAATTTGACCATGAAAGTTAGATAATTTTATTCATCTTTATGATTCAATTAACCAACAGGTCAGAACTGGATTTGACATTGTCTGTCTTGAAATTTTTTTACCAATGTCCTAAAAAAGGGGATGGAAAGATTGAGATTTATTCTCTGAATCCAGCATTTAATATACTTCAGTAGGCAGTTCTTTGAATGCTGGGCAGTAAATATTGGCAAGTAATAAATCCATTAACAGTTCATAATAAAGTATTCTATTACAGGAGACCTCTGGTTATATCTAAGAACAGTATGGATCATTCACAAACATGTCAGTGTATGTTATCATAAAGGGGCTGTAATCATAAGCTTTCATATTTGTCTTCTTGAGATTTCTGAATTCTGAAACTTTCTCGAGAAGACCAATGTGTGATGGGACCATGAGTATGGAAATGAAAGCCCCCCCCCCCCCTTTCCCCAATTTTGCCCTGTTTAGGATCACCTGGATCGTAGATTCAAAGACTAGCCAAGGATGGGCTCATTGGGCCTCATCTAGACATAAGGTTGTTTTATGTACACAAGTGTACCTACGTTTTTGATATATTTTTCTTATTGTTATGTGCTCACACAGAGCAATCCAGTTGGGCACTAGGACCCAGCACCTCCTGACGAATTACCAGCTGCTGTGGACACACAGAGCGCATCTGCATATGGATGATGTGCAGACTTTTATTCCCGCCAGAAGTGCCTTCCCACACCCCTGTTTGAACTGTCAGTCTGGCATCACACTGTGTCCGAGTCCACACTCCCCAGCATCACCCTGATGAAGCCCATAAGGGTGAAACGCGTAGGTGAAATTCTTCCCAGCATCGCAACCAATCCAGAGCATTACCTCCGCTATCGCTAACCCCAGGGACGGAGCTCCATCATCGGCAAGTTTCTTTCAAACAGCCAGGAGCAACACTGAGGAGGACGCGGCGGCAAGCCTCAGAGAGACGAGGATCTGCATACAGCACGGGTGAGCTCCCCGTAGCTTGATATTATTGCACCTTACTGGTAAGGTTTTTATCCCTTGAACTGAGGAGTGTTTTTGATCTAAAGGACCAGTATCCGTTGATACCTTTCCCTATTGAGGAGTCTTTGATTTGACAGAGAACTGTACACTGCGGTTCAATTTTCCCCACACCGTATTGCTACTTATTGCCACTACTTGCTACTATTTGCTACAGTCCACCACAGCACGCACTGTGAGAACTTTTGCAACTTTTTGCTACCTATTTAAACAGCGTTTGGTTACTGCAGTATCGACATTGAATTGTACATACTACATTGTTATTTTGCTATTCATCTGTTTAAGTCCAGCATTTGGTACCATTTGCTTTTATCTTACACAGGACGAACTTTGCAACTATCTTGTTTATCAATTGCTGACCACATGTCAGTGCTCCGTGTGCTGTTTCCTTATCCCCACTTTATTAATAAATGTGTGTTTATTTTATCTCTCTTTATGCTTTGATCAATTTGTCATCCCCATCCCTTCTGTTTTATGAGGAGTTTCCTTGGCGCGCTACAGGTATTTCCGTGTATTTCATATTGTCTGAAAGGGAAGCAAAACTCCCTTTATCTCTCACCTCAAGGCAGCCGACAGGGTTTACCTCCCACCCCAGCTATCCCACTCCAGCCATCCCACTAGCACTCCTTCTATCAGCGCTGGATTTTTGTTTCATTTGTACCTAAGTTACACACTACTAAGTATAATGCACTCCCCCTGGCACTCCTCTCGCATGTACGTAAATTAGCTGACTTACGTGTTCAGAACCTGCCTTAACTTTTCCTTGTGTGTCTCTGGGTGTACGTATTGCCTTGTCATTCTTAAGTGCCTAACCCAGCCCATACTGTACAATTTAAATGCCTCCATCCACCCACATTATTTTTCGAGTTGTTGTAGGATGTCACCCCCTATTGTACAAGATTACGCACAGTCAGAGTTACGATGAGTAACATCTGCCACGCGCATGTGCAGTGCGTTCCCACAGACAGATTTACCCATGTTGCGTGCGGAAATTGCTTGTCGTTATTAAGTCTGGATCAGGCCCATTGGCCCAGATCCTCGGCTACGGACGCCAGGGAAATTACTCACTCTGCATGCGTAATTCCTCTGTTAGCTATGATGTGTGCATGCACACATCATAACTACGCTAGCGTTATGGCGGGCGTATGTAACGTTAGTTTCGTCCGCTGGCCGGTACATTAAAGGGGCCGGCCAGCGTTTTACGTATTCGCCATATAGGCGGAGATAGGCATTTAAATTAGGGAGTGGGGCGGGGGAAGGATTGCGGACATAAGTCCGCAGACCAAGTCGTAACTTTTAAGGTTGGAATCTGGACACGTAAGTGTCAAAATTTTACCCCCTGCACTCCCCGCTCAAGGGGAGTCGTAATTAAAGAACATGCACGGCAGTTAGACTGGAACCAGCCCATTGTTCTTAGTATAGCTGAATTCATATGCTGCATACAACTTGTCACGGCTAGAGGGTTTTGTGAATCCTTGTCGGGTACCAGGGGAGTAAATGGACGAGCTGGTGTGAATAGAAAGCAAGCGGGTTTAAAGTAAGTTGGTCGCATAGGATACAGCACAATGAATAAAGGTCGTACTAGAGAAGGCAATGTCCAATAACAGTGAAATGCCGGATGGGCGAATTAAGGTGCGCCGGGTTGGCGTGACGAGATGTGCCGGATTGGGGGGATGAGATGCACCGGATTGGCGTGACGAGGTGCGCCGGGTTGGCGTGACGAGGTGCGCCGGGTTGGCGTGACGAGGTGCGCCGGGTTGGCGTGACGAGGTGCGCCGGGTTGGCGTGACGAGGTGCGCCGGGTTGGCGTGACGAGGTGCGCCGGGTTGGCGTGACGAGGTGCGCCGGGTTGGCGTGACGAGGTGCGCCGGGTTGGCGTGACGAGGTGCGCCGGGTTGGCGTGACGAGGTGCGCCGGGTTGGCGTGACGAGGTGCGCCGGGTTGGCGTGACGAGGTGCGCCGGGTTGGCGTGACGAGGTGCGCCGGGTTGGCGTGACGAGGTGCGCCGGGTTGGCGTGACGAGGTGCGCCGGGTTGGCGTGACGAGGTGCGCCGGGTTGGCGTGACGAGGTGCGCCGGGTTGGCGTGACGAGGTGCGCCGGGTTGGCGTGACGAGGTGCGCCGGGTTGGCGTGACGAGGTGCGCCGGGTTGGCGTGACGAGGTGCGCCGGGTTGGCGTGACGAGGTGCGCCGGGTTGGCGTGACGAGGTGCGCCGGGTTGGCGTGACGAGGTGCGCCGGGTTGGCGTGACGAGGTGCGCCGGGTTGGCGTGAAGAGGTGCGCCAGATTGGCGTGACCAGGTGCGCCGGATTGGCGTGACGAGGGGCGCCGGGTTGGCGTGACGAGGTTAGCACAGCCAGGCACCTTGGAAGACCAAGTTGTTCTGGTACTGAAGGCAAGGACTGCAGCGTTTAAATAGCGCGCACTGCACGCTGATTGGCTGGAGGCATAACCCGGGTAAGAGTCATTGGTGGTTCAGAGTCACATGGTATATTCAAGATGGCGGCGCCCACGGTCCGGTGCTCCGGAGCGCTGGGCGCCAAAGCTCCACGTGGGACGCCGACAGGGAAGCCGTGCTGTGAGTGGTAAGTATAGGGGCTGTCACTGTACTGGTGACAGCCTCCGACGGCCAGAGATGCGGGACCGCCGAGAGGAGAACGCTGCAGACAGTCCGTGGAGCGGGTAAGTGCGGCGTCTGCCGCGAGTGTTTGTGACACAACTATGGCCCAGATCCAGACCACCATCCAATACCCCACTTCCGCACTTCCGCAAGCTGCTTGCAGAAGTCAGGTGTTCTTTGAAAACTGTGCCTGCGCTTGCCAGATGTTATGCAACAAATCTCCTAGCGTACGTACGGCTTTGGATACGTAAGTGTCTGCATGTGAGAGGAGAGGGACATGGGAGTTCACGGCCCTCTCATGTGCAAACCTTCAGACCTTGTAGTGTGATCTAGATCAGACTCTATGGGCCTGATCCAGAGTAATGCCACCCACCGTAAATACTGCATAAGATCGGCATTTCTGCCAATCTGCGCATGCGTAGTTAGGGAAACCCGTTCCTTAGGTTCGGGCATCCCAAACTGTTGCGTAGTTACGGCGAAATGGCGTTCCTCGCTGTAACTACGCAACAGTTACGGAAGGAAGGTGGGGGAGGGTAAGTAAAATAGGGTAGCCTTCAGCCGGCATAACAGTGTGTAATTACGCCGGCCACAGGGGGAGTGTCGGGGGAGTGCACCAGAGCTATGCTGGCCGTGCTTACGGACAACGGTCCAGCGTAGTTCTGGATAAGGCCCTATGTTACCAATCGTAAGATAAGAGAAAATATGTGTCTGCTATTTCTGTACCTTTTGACTTTTTTGTGGTTTTTTATCTAGGCCTCAGCACAACCACTGTCATTCCCCTCTCTCTTGTGAATTTGGCAGCACTTATGCTGTCATAACCCTATTTTAAGTGTCCCGTGCGAATCAGCAATCACCACTGATCCGCATGGAACAGCTAAACCCAGCCCCTACTGCAAACTTTACATGCCATACCTTCCCGTCCAACTTAGAGTTTAGGTGGGTGCAGGGGATGTCGGACAGCTCCCCAAGCATGCGGAACTCAGAAACATCTGGCACATGCATGTGCATTGGCAGAATATCCCCCGACTTCTGCTTAACCTTTTTTGTATCCCATCCCCTCTCTCTAAAAATGTATTGATTAAAGAAATACTAATTTGCTATACACTTGTTTTTATACACAACGAGTTATGGCAGAGTCAGTTATAGAGAGCTTGACTAGCATGCTCTTTAGAATGAGTCAATAAGTCTATATGGTTGGTACAGGAAGGAAGCATGCAGCAGTTTGTGATTGCAGCATATGAATGGGAAATGAGGGTTATAAAAGGATGATCTAATAGTATTTTAATATCAGCTGTAGTTCAGAATCCAGCTATAAAAGGTGTATGTAGGAATAGGAAACTAGCGCCACTGGGACAGTTCTGTAATGTTGGCAATATATCTAAAAAAATATATCTAAAAATATAAAGCCTATATGTAATCCAATGATGAGTCTTGAAATTTGTGTCTTTTCTCCATTCACTCAATCGGACATAATGTAAATAAGAAAACAAGACACATTTATTAATACAAAGAACAATAAAAATTGCAAAACGGCAGAAGTCAAAGTCTATACCCCAGTCCAGTAATACGTCAGCGCGATGAGAGCGAGTTCCTATGGAAGGAAGTCCCGGGAAGATTGCAGGTCACTCGATCATCAGCTGGGTCTCCGGTCTGAGTTGATGGGCGCTGGATCTGAGGCGTTTAGGGCGCCAAAGATCTTTGAGAAAGGGCAGACCGCCCGAAACACGTCAGCTGGGGTATAGACTTTGACTTCTGTCGTTTCGCAATTTTTATTGTTCTTTGTATTAAAAAATGTATCTTGTTTTCTCTAAAGACCGCGCTTATGCAATCTACGTACAGAAATGGTACATAGATAACGTATATAAGCTACTACGCATACAGAGTAGCTCAATTCTTAAAACAACGTGCATAAGACGAAAACTACGTGACTGTGTATCCGGACCATTATCTTCCTCTGCTTACTTAGCAGACCCCATATTATGTAATGGTGGGCAATGGTGGAATGACATATATTAGCCTTGGGTATAAAACTTGGCCTGGCTGCCCCATTGGATCTTTTTGCTTGGCCTTTCTGAATACTTCATAAGTAACATTATATTATAAATATATTTTCCTTAATAACTAGGACATTCTGTTCCTCCACAGCAAGCTACTACCCTGTTTTCTTAAAAAATAACTACTTTATAACTTGCTTCATTCAGTATTTTTTAAATCAATATTCAAGTGAGGTGACTTGTATTATAATTCTTCCTGATGCTGTGGTTTGGACAGGGATAGCAGGAGAGCTGCACATACATATAGCATCTATCCATGTAATGAAGCAGAAAATGCTTTTCTGTTATATATGGTGCCAACGGGAGGTCTTATTTGTACAATTTTAATGTTAATCATATCGAAGTGGATCCAGACCCCCCATAAGCCTGCCTTAACTGAAACATATGTCCGCTGATCCACACAAAAGTGGAAAACCCATCCCACACTGTATAATTTACATGCTTTCCCCCACCCACCTTAGCAGGCAGAGGAGCAGCACAGCCCCCGTCGCGAGTCCCCACTAAAAAAGGCTGCCTTATGAAGTAGGGACAGACGAATGTTGCTATTTATGAATGGGTGAGTCGCGATTCGCATACTCACCCATTCACTTTCGGAAATGCCACTGCCGGGGATTTAGGGTTAGGTTGCGGGGGAGGGGAGTTAGGGTTAGGCTGCGGGAGGGGGATTGTTAGGGTTAGGGAGTGGGTTGGGGGAAACTTACTTTGCATTTGGAGCACCGTGTTTGGTGCTCCAGTGATCGATTGCTATGCCTCGTCGAGGCATAAGCAATCTATATCCTGGCCGGGAGTGAACGACCCACACACCACAGCCCCTTACTGAAGATTTTCTGTCGTGCGTCCTCTAGTCAAAACACCCCACTTACGCACTTTGCATAAGTGGGGTGCCAAACGAAAGTCTGGATCCGTTTTATTATTGTTTATACATTATAATTATTATTATGAATATTATAAGGATTATTAATGACTTATTTATAAGGCACTACATGTTATCCGTAGTGCTGTATATAGGCACCTGAAATGCGCCTAAAATCATATACACTCCAAAAACAGAATTATTTTATTCCGTTCAGAAAGCCAGTAAAAATAAACAAAAAAAACAAAACACTATAGTAATAATGCAACGATGGATGATATTATAATGAGAGGAATGGCAGTAGCAACTTGAGAAAAAAATGAGTTATATTCCAAGTATAAATAAAATAAGCATCAAGAACCCCCTCCCTTAATTATTACAACAATATATTACCCATAGCAATACAATGTGAGAAAACGCTCCTGATGTAAATGGATATCCTGTTTCTAATAATGTTCTGTTAAACCATTACTCTCTTTCTCAAGATGATCTCTAGATGAATAATGGAAAGACATTACTATCATTTTATTATTGGTAGAAAATGACAAAAATCTAAAAACATAATAAAAAGATCTCAATAATTCACAAACAAAAACTTGTAAAGACATCTAAGATGCAATCAATTATCTAGTTTATAATATATAAAAAGATATAGTAAATTATTTGGTAGTAATAGATTTACGACACTATAAGAAAATAAACATTCATAGATCCAATTTATAATTTATAAGACCAATATTGTGTGTTTAGTTATTGAAAAATATATATCAATTGTTTGTTTGTAAGCACTTCAATTATATTAGTTCACCAGCAATAATAGTAATTATTATTATTATTTGTTATTTAGTAACAGGTTTTTATATAGTGCTATCAGATTACGTAGCAATTTACAGTTTTAAAAATCATTATAACAATACTGAGTGATAAAAGATAGACTGTGACTGAGTGGGAAAGAGGACCCTACCCGCAAGCTTATACTCTATTGGACACTGGGGATTGATACACAAAGGGCAAGTTATCTATATGACACAATGGAGCAGCCAGATTTTATAGTAAAAGCGCTCAGTGCTCTGTATGATCCCGTCACACGGCAGTGTTACTACCAGGACTTAGGGGAATTTTAGTATGGAAAGAAAGACTTCCAAGTTTGTGTTAATCATGCAACAGAAAGGGAAGCTGGATAGTAAAATAGTTGTAAATAGAGTAGACAATTATGAAGACGTAGGTTGAGAAATTTTAAGGGGGTGCTTGAAAGTTAAAATAGTGGAGGATAGTTTTAGTGGGCAAGGAAGGTTATTCCAGAGATTGGGTGCAGCCCAGATAAAGTCCTGTAGCCAGGTACTCCCCTGTGTCACTAGAACTTGCCATACAATACAAATGCCTCCCATTCACCTTCGAGTGTGTCCCTGTAGCGAAAGCCCCTATTTCAAAAGGACCGTTCACTCCCAGCCAGTTCCAAACTGGCTGTGGT
>WWET01001174.1:89977-111565 GCA_011038615.1 Limnodynastes dumerilii
AGAGCAGATAATGGGCAGGGTAGGTTATTTTCTGTTGTGTAATTCAATAATAGTTTTATACATTTACTGTATGTTCAACTTAATAATACATCTATTTTTTTTATGTTACATAAAAAGAAATGGTTAGTATTCTATAGTGGAAAAACAGGAAAACAGGGAAAATTAGCAAAGCTGCAGATAGTTCAGGCACCTGTGTGCATCCACCATCTCTGCTAATTCTGACACTGGTCTGTATCACATTGCTAATTATAGGAACCTGCATGTCTGTCTTCCATAGCCAAGTCCATCCCTACCAACAGGGTGAACACCGGAGACGTGTTATAGGGAAAGCTTATCTGAGAAGTATTTCTCTGACTCAAAGTCTGGTATCTTCTCCTGCTTAGCAAATTCCCACTGATCTATAAATACATAAAGCACCCATACCATTGGCCCTAACATTTGTAGTAACACACATCAAAATGTATTCTTTACTGCAAGTAATAAAATGCTCGTACAATAAAGAGATATTATAAAGGCTTCTCTGAGGTTCTCTGGTATTTGCCTGTGTCCTCTGAGGTTCTATTGAGTTCAGACACCAAGGTATGTTCTCCCTGTGTCTGCGTGGGTTTCCTCTGGGAAGGTAAGCCCAATTACCACACAGTACAACCACAGTCAGCACACTTACAAATTAAAGTTATCTTTACTTGGTTTTATGCCAACATGAGAACACATTAATAGGCAACATAAAGTAACATAAAGTATACCACATATACAAGATCATCTTATCTTCACTGGTTTAAGCTGCCGTTAGAGGCTATTGGAGGAAAAATACAAGACGAGTCCACTGACCACTGTGTTAAATGATAAAACACATAAACAGAACCAAAACTAATGTGAATTTCACATCTAAAAGCTTAGCGTCTTTTGCGGGCTCTATAGTAACATGTGTTAGCAATTAAACAAGCAGCCAGTATTGGTGTTATTTTGAAGAGCATTTCCTGTCACTCTAATATACAGACCAGATGCATGTGCACTACCAAGGCAATAATCAAGCCACAAATTACATCATCAATTAGTATCCATGGTGACTTACATGATTATGGGATGTTACTTGTGATGTAAGAATAAAGCACATAGGTTATAATTGTGATTTTCAGAAAATAATAGTGGTATAGGGACTATTACCAGAAAATACGTCTCTTAATTACTTAACAATGATGCTATTCAGTGGCGTCTGCTTTAGGTAGTGGTTTAAAGGGTAATCATTGTCCTGTTAGGTCACAGATGTAATAGCAGGGCCGCCAAATAGTGGGGGGAGGCCCAGAAATAGGGGGGGAGGGGGGGGGGCACTGATACTGTCCTCAGCTCTCCAGCATGGGTATTGATGGTAGGAGATAGATGAGTCACTGTCACCAGTCTCCTACCGCAAGTACCTCCTGCTGGAGAGCTGTACCCGCTGCACATCAGCTCAGGGAAGGCCTGTGAACTGTTCCTGCACGTAGGTCTGTGGTGCTCCACCTATAAGAGACATCACAAAACATCACATACTGGGCTCCTCAATCTCTGGTGGTAGCCCTGTGTAATGGTATCCATTGTATTACTTGATTAGGTCTGTCTCAGGTATTAGTCCATCTGCTATTGTCCTAACTTTCCCATGATCCTCAGATAAACATTATAGATATCATTTTAGTTGTCCTGTCTCACAAAATTGAAAATGTCAGAATTAGCTTCATTTCTTGACACATTTGACTTCAGTAAATGACTGTCAGGCTGTGAAATCTACACGTACCTTGTCATGAATATATTAAGCTGTATTTCTTTAAAAAGCTGATATTGATATAATAAATTGGTAATTATGCTTTTTGTTGTATTGGTAGTACCATGAAACACACTGTCAAATTATTATGAGCCTTTATAATAGACAACAGTTTCTCCACGACCCGGAGGAAGATAAGAGTGCAGATTCCAAGCATAAGCAGTTGCAGCCAATGGAACTCTGGGTAAGGGGGCATCTTAAGGTGACTGCAGACTGCTGTTGTACACATGAGGAAAATGGATGCCCTGGCTGTTCCAGCATTGGCTGCAGAGGGTGTTCCAATGTTTTGGATCTCCCCCTGCCGATGTCCATGATATTAGCTCAAAGTGGAATTATTCTTGCTTCCTTTATAGGATAGTGTTCACTTACTTAAAACTAATGTAATATTTCACAAGAGAAGAAATGCCCTCATAGGGATACTGGATGAAGGAATATGATTTTGAACACAAGTGTTTATATTTATTCCCTGAGTGTGGCCATTTTTTTGTGTGTTTCAAAATGAATTTAATCGTTGTCAATCCCTGCTAAGAAAATCTGTTTTCCGAAATTGGGACATATGAAAGTTCCTTTCGGATGTCCCTATTTCGAATAAAGCAGATTTTTTTTTTAATGAAT
This sequence comes from Limnodynastes dumerilii, assembly GCA_011038615.1. Classification (NCBI taxonomy): domain Eukaryota; kingdom Metazoa; phylum Chordata; class Amphibia; order Anura; family Limnodynastidae; genus Limnodynastes; species Limnodynastes dumerilii. Next base: position 92,388 of record WWET01001174.1, read on the forward strand.
GGGTGATTATGCTGTTCAGCATACTTCACCCATTCACTTTTGCACTTACCCATATCCCTCCACTGTCTGCGATATCCCTCCACGCACCTCCACCGCTGCTATCGCCGGGCCAGGAACAGGTGAGTAAACTATCTGTGCGGTGTAGTGAGGGTTAGGGTCAGACTACAGGGGAGGGAGGGTTAGGGTCAGGCTGCAGGGGAGGGAGGGTTAGGGTCAGGCTGCAGCTGCTGTTATGGCCGGACCTGTAACAGGTAAGTAAGTTATCTCTGCGGGGTTAGGGTCAGGCTGCGGGAAATGGTAGGTTAGGGTCAGGCTGCAATTAAGGGAAAGTTAGGGTCAGGCTGCCAGGAAGGGAGGGTTAGGGTAGTGAGAGGGAAGGGTTAGGGTAAGAATTAGGGAATGGAGCGGGGGGGACTATTTTTTACTACTTTTCGGACTCGAGGCATAGCAATCAAAATTCGAAAATTGGCAGTTTGTACCAGAGCCCCACACCCGAATTTAATATATATGGTTGTTGAAGCATCTTTTAAAAGGAGATATCTACAATGAAAAGTTGTAGCCTTTGAAATTATTTTATCCTTCCCTGTGAAAGCAAACAATAAATGGGAAGGAAGAAGTGATTACAATTCATGGGGGCAATTTCCAAACCTGACGATAGGTCCATTCATGTTTACAGTATAAAATATATTTACTTATTATATTATCAGATTAGGTAGTGCTTTACAGTGAATATTTCACCTTCACATTAGTCCTTGCCCCAATGGAGCTACATTCCAAGGTCTTTAACACATACATTCACACCGTAAAAACAACTCAAAATATTCCGTGCTATACTACCTTAAAACACTGTTAATATGTATTCAATGTGAGACTTTGAAATGTATTTTGAAAAAGGCCCATGGTTGGCTCGAAATGCGTCAGTAGAAGTGAGTACACAGACCACCTAAGGATCTTGCCGATACCAGACACCGACACCATTATCCCTCTCATAATACCTCTAACGGGATCTCAAAAACCGGGGCCGTGAACCTCTGGAAGAATTACACTAAGGATTCTGCTTTCATCTTCAAGATGTCTGTTATGAGGGGTATGAGGGGAGGGAGAACATATTCCCCTTTCACATTGCTACCCCGGCAATATCCCGGGTCTGTGAAGCCAGGATATTGCTGTGTCACCAGATGATCCCAGGGGCTCAGACGCTGTATCACATTGCAGGGCTGACCCGGGAAATTCCGAGACCCGGGTCTGCCCTGGCAGTAGTGTGAGTCATCACTCACTTGTTGCCAGGGCAATAGTAAACGAATTACACCAATCAAGTAGTTTCTGTGCTATTTGGGTTGAAAAACCCGGGTAGCACCTTTCACACTGTGCCCCTACCTGGGTCCAACCCAGGAATAACCCTTCGTTTGTAGTGGGTCCTATTCCTGGGTCATTAGACCCGGGTAGAGGCACCCGGACCGTTGCAGCTTGCCCTGCCACTAACCCGAGTTTTTGGGGCAATGTGAAAGGGGTATTAGGGAGAGTGAAGTAGTTCCGTTTATTAGGATTTGATATCTATGTTTTATATATTAATATATGAATAAATATTATGTAAAACGTATTACTTTAGGGTGTTCTTCTCTCTTCTTTTCAAGTGACAACTGACAAGAAAAACTATGTGGGATTAGTTGATTAATTGGAACTATTATCCTCACCGTAGGCTGCCTGCCATCTATTTACCTATTGATAGGTGTATTTAAGGTGCACATTGAAGAAACTTTTACTGTGATAACCCATGCCACTAAGTTTTATATCTTATTTACATTGTATTTACTCTCACATTGAATACATATTAACAGTGTTTTAGGGAAGTATAGCGTGGAATATTTTGGGTTGTTTTTAGAATTTGACACAAATACACACTGGGGTTAATTTATTCAGCCGCCAATTAACCGGAGCACCCAGAGGTAACCCACACAGACAAGGGGAAAACATACAAACTACATACAATTAAATGTGTTACCCACCAACATATTCACCATTCATAGTAAACATGAACTATGAACATAAACACTTATTATGTATAAAGTGTTGCCATATCACACATGTGAAATGACAAAAAATACATACAATTAATTTTAAATGGAAGGTAAACACAGTCAGTAGGGTTTTTTCCGTCCTTGGTGACAACAAGTACCCACTAAGTTATCTCCAGCCTTCACAATGGGCATCCTGAAGAGTGTGTGGTAGGGGTCTGCTGTGTTCACTAGGATTCTGATGTTTGTAATTGAGTCCAGACGTGTATAAGAATTACAGGGATGATAAAAAAAAATCCTAAAACTTCCACTGTTGCTGCCAATTAAAACTGATATTGCTTGGCTTCTGTGCTGACAAGAATAGTAAATAAGGCATTAGTACTTAGCTAGAGGTTACTATTTCCATGGCTTGCAGAACAATCTCAACAAGTCTAATCTGGCTCACAATTGAGACAAATTAGCAGTCCTTTTATCCTGTGAAATTACAGGACAAAAAGAAGGGACTCTGTACTATAATTCCCAGCATTACGCCTAGAGGGGAGATGGAACGCCATTAACATGCAAAATAGACCAAGGCATCAATGTAGGTAGTTCAGTCTTACTGCGGATAGATAGCTAGGTTGTGGACACACTACATATATGTTCACCAGCAGCAATATATATCATGATTTTAACTACAACCGAAAGTGACAATGGGCATGTCAATTCATGGGTGCACATTGATGCAAATTACAATAAGAGCTGTGATTTTCATTTATCTTTACCATCTACTTATTTGACATTGTTCCGATGTTAACGTGACAATTAGGAAGGTTATAAAATCAAATCAAGTGATGAGATGTGCTTTGGTACAATAAATCATAGTCGTGGTAGTCTACTAATATATCTTAACAAACGATCATTTATTGCATGATCAGCATGATAATTAGATGAAAGGCTCGGGACAATATCCCAGCTGACCCCCACCCCCGTTGAAAGTGGCCTTGGACACCTGCACCTAAGACAGAGTGTCTTTGTAATACTGTTTGGTAGAGTTCTGTGATGTAAGTATTTTAAAGTTAAAATAAAGATTGCAGAAAAATAAATCAAGGTGGTTCAGAATAAACCAATCAGGGTTGCTCAGGGTTGACACCATCTACTTTTTTCATTCATTTTGCAAAAAAATGTTAAATTTAAAAAAAAAATTCTGTTAAAAAAAAGTTGCTTAATCAGTAATTAGAAGAGATTGGGGTCTCTGAGCATGGGACCTGGCACCCTCCTACCCCGCTTTCAAAAGTATGGTTTTGCTACTAAGAACTGTGGGAGAAAATGAGACAGCACCACTGCACCCAAGGTAATGATAAAAATGATTAAGAGGGATCTTACCTTGACAGTAAACTCACTTTCAGATTAATAAAAAGATATGTAAAACATCTATTATAGTCAGTCAAACTGTTGCTTTATTATGATATATAAATAATAAAAGTAGATGTTTTTTTATGTTAAAACTCCATGTTTTTACACAAAAAACTGTTTGATTTTATAAGATGAACAGAAGAATATCTGTTGCACCCATATTCTCTTTTCAGACGAAAGCGCAGCGGAAATGAGCACTGGGCATGCTCAGAATGGGGAGCGGGCACAGAAAGATGGGTGCAGAGCTGCCCATCTGCCTGTGTCCACATTCATCTGCTGTGCGCTAGCGGAACAGGGAGTTTCATGATATGTAAATGAGAAAAGGGTTTTTTTTTTCTCACTTTAATAAGCGCAGTAGCAGTGAAATGTGGCTGCACTTCCGTGAAAAGCTTACACCATCTTAGGGGATGGTGTAAGTAATAGGCGAAATGTGAAAATGAACATTTACACTGAAATCTACACATAAAATAATGATTGGGGACCGGATCCAGAGATAGGAACGATTGCCCACCTACACATGCAAGGTGCGTAAGTAGGCTGAATGGGCATGCACTCTCCAGATGTTACATTGGTTTTAACTTAGGGGCAAAGCTAGGATCAAAGGGGCTGTACTTTCCCTCTGCCCGCTAAGGTGGGCAGGAGGAGCATGTTAATTGTACAGTGCCACCACCCACACACAAGCGGATCACTGGACCGACGGACTGACTGCTGATCCACAAGTGTGACTTAAGCTGCCTTATGGGGAGAGGGGAGTGACAGGGAGTTCACTCCCTCTCTCGTGCGGATGGATAGACCCCCGTACGTGAATCCTATCCTGAAATATTAATTATTATTATTTTTAAATGCCAGAATAGCAGCAGAATACCACTACTATGCTCTTGCATTTAAGAAACGGATTCAAAAGCATTTAAATGGGTTTTTAAATACTGCTAAATCAAACATTTAAGAAAAAAGCATTTAAATACATAGGGAAGTGGCAAAGGCTGAAGCTGTACAAACCATAGCCTCAGAGTGTGCGGATGAGAAGTGTGCCCTCTCTCCCTATGTGCTATCCAGAGTTGCGTGTGTCTGGATAGTACGTACAATGCTTGCACATTCCAAATGTGCTAAAACTTCAGTTCCATCATGTCATTTACAAAACGTGTGATAATAATTACATGCTGTTCATATTATTGACTCCATGAGAAAGTGCAGAATAATTCTGGGAACACCGAGGGGCTCATAGTGAGACATAGGCCATTTGATGTGCTATAGTTTGCATGCACTGAAATGAGCAGGATTGCACACAAACCATACAAATAAAGTGATGGTGCTGTGACATCAGATGAGCATAGTATAGATGTGAGTTTACTACTTTCATCCCACCAAAATTTACTAATGCGCGTTACTTTTCTCGCTGCTATCAAATAGTTTTGGGTCACAATGTTTTGTGATTGGTTACTGGTGATTGGTTGTGATTGATTAGCAGGAATATGTACACAAGCAGAATGGAAACCCAGCCAAATGTAAAAAATCTAATTTCAGGGTCTGGTCCTCAATGACTACATGATCATCAGGGCTGATCCAGAGTGTTAGCAGACCCACAATGCGGATCCAATATACATACTGTCCAGAGTTGCGTGTTTCAGCAGAATAGCACAGTGAATAAGGAGTCAGTTAATACCTGCAGTCGGAGCACTGACTGCGGGTTACAGTGGCGCAGTATTTGTTTTTATTTTTAATGTGTATTCATTTTTTACTTATTTATTTATTTATTTATTTATACTAAAATACGCCCCCATACACACACCCCTGCCAAAATAAATAGATAAAATAATAATATAGTGCACCAAAATAGGGCATACTGAGGCTTGTAGAACTACAAGCACCTCCATGCCCAAGGATGCCAGGGCATGTTGGCGCTTGGAGAACCACAAGTGCCAGCATGCCCTGCAATCCAGGTCCTGCTACAGCCTTTAATGTCCCCAGTAGTATTGTATTAAAATAAAGGGTCGACCCGTTACTGTAAAATAAAGCATTACAGTAAAAGAACAAAATAAATGAAAAAATAAATAAAATCATACTTACCTGCTTGTAAAGGATCCCATCTTCCAAGCTTTTAATCCTTGGACAGTGGCTTGGCAAAATAAATCATCCCTAGTGCGTACGCCGATACATGTCCTGGGGCCAGATTTACTAAAGCTTTGGAAAGGTGGAGATGTTGCCTATAACAACCAATGAGATTTTAGCTGACATTTTCTAGTATGTAACAGGAAAGTGAGAGCAAGAATCTGAGCAACATCTCCACTTTTCAAAAGCCGCAGCTTAATAAATCTGGCCCCTAAGTTCAAGACATCCAGCCGCTAATGCCAGATATGCTGGAACAGGGTTTTCTTTATACCTTCTGTCAGCGTGGAAACGCTGGATGTTGTAAGTTCTTTCACGGAAGCGCAGGTACAACGGACAGCAACTGCGCATATTTAAATGAGAAATATGCCCCTTTTCCCATTTAAATATCGTGGAACTCCCAGTTCTACTGGCGCATCTTTCTGTGCACGCTCAAGTTCCAAGCATGTGCAGTGCTCTTTTTATCCGCGCTTCTGTCGGAAAAACAGATGGAAGCGCAGCTCTGGATCAGCCCTGATGGAGGGTGTGTGTGTTAGGGGGGGAAATGGGGGTGTCTTGAGTTAAACAAGATAATGTATGTTAAGGATTGCAGACACAAGCTTAGCATTCAGACTTGTGGAAGTTTATAGTTACCCTGATAATAAAACAGATGCATACTATTTTGTATGTCAATATGCCCAGGTTATACATTACCTTTTGTTTCTACCTCTCTTCCTGCATTATAATGAATGCCCTTGTTTAACATATCGCTAACTGTTATTAAGAAGCCTGTGTATTTTTGAAGTGGAGCAAGGTTGATTTTTATTGTTGGGGCTTTTTTTAAACAGCAACATTTACATTTGTGTAAGTACTAGCCTGCCATTAATATGCTAAGCAGACAGGTTATTATCATGACAGAGATGTTGCACTTAATGCTTTTCAGATGCTATGAGCTACTTTTATGATGCTATAGTGGAAGAAGCTTTGTTCCACACAATACAACTGACTGCTTGTCATACAGTAGATATAGGAATAGGGATTTATAGCCCTGTCTCAGTGTACAGGGTAATAACTAAACCCATGTTTCAAAGAATTAGATAGAACTGCAGAGAACTGAGTATTTGGCCCCTATTCAGAGTACCGGACGTATAACATATACGTCCAGTGTTTAGCGATTTTAACTACTGCGCATGCGTAGTAATTTTTTAACGTAATCTCCCTATCGTTTTCTTACGTAGATTGCGTAAATGCGGTCTGAATCTACGTAAGAAAAAGATACGTAGAGTACGTTAAAAAATGACTACGCATGCGCAGTAGTAAAAATCGCTAAACACCAGACGTATATGTTATACGTCCGGTACTCTGAATACAGGCCTTTGTTAGGAAATAGCAGATTCCTTCATAGAAACCCATTATTTTAACATTAATTAAACTGATGAGTTACATAGCAGAACGGAAAGATCTAGAAACCCTGCGAATGTAAAGAAGTGAGAACTATTTATATATTTACTTCATCATTACCAAATCCGAGATGCAAGTGTCACAAAGGTTAATTTTCATTTATCATGGCTGTATCCTATATTAGAACAGTGTGTTCTATGGTAACACCTCAGCTGGATCACATAAATCTATAATTAGTTACTAACACCCTTCACCCACTACCTCATCCTGAACATCTTATTTATAGATAACACACACCGTGCAGTCAGGAGAGAGCAGCCTTCTTATGAAGGGCCTTCTGCTGTCATCGCCACCTTCCTCTATTTAAATTATGGGGGTTTAGTGCTGACAAAATCATTTTTCCTTATCTTTCAACAACTAATTAGAAAAGGGAGTGAGAAAAGGGAGTGAGAGCGTATAAGGGAGTGTATAAGTTGGTACTAGTGTTTAACATTAAACTGGGTACACACCTACGCAATTATTGGACCAATCATAACATTCTAGACCATTTGGAAGGGGATTGCAAGAGTCTGTAATCTCCCATGATCTTGACTTTTAATGATAAAAAAGTTTTCATTGCAGGATTTGATTTTATGAACGTCCTAAAACAATCACAATCACCGACTGCCATAAAAGTTTCAGCAGATGGGGCTGGATCCAGACTTAAGTAAGTGCTTGAAATTAGTTACTCCTGGGCTAAACCATGTTGATTGCAGGGGAGCCATATTTCATCTGTTGCAAACAGTATTAGAGTTGAGAGGTGATGTTTCCTATCCCAAGTCTAAATAACAGTGTGATAGTAAAGGTGGTCAGTATCTGTGTGCAGTAAGCAATTCAAAGATATATCCCTGCATGCAAAGAATACAATTACCTTGACTCCCCCTGCAATCAACATGGTTTAGCGCAAGTGTAACTAATTTCAAGCACTTACTTAAGTCTGGATCCAGCCCATGGTTAGGAGAGCTGAGGATCTCAGGTCTGCTGGTACATTGGTTTAGTGTGTACATGTGAACTGACGTGTTCATTGGGACTTGCAATCCTCAGTAAACTCATTAGAGCCATCACATCTCCAGTGTCACTGCATAGGTGTGTACCCAGCTTTAGGCGTTAGTTATTCATATGATTGGCAAACTCAAATATCTTGGTGCTACATTAGTAATGATAATGGACGGGATCCAGAATTCAAATTTCATTCATGGGATCCCAGAGCAATGGAGAGATCTGCCCATACATAGACAGACGGCTGCTCCGCACAAGTGCAGTATAGAGAGGGTGGCTGGGAAGTGTCTGTTCTGCAGGAGCCCGCTCTGTGTCATTGCTTCGGATACGCAGCCTTCACATATCTGCTAGCGATAGGCGGAATTATCTAGACTTCTAAGTATTTGAATTTTAGGTCTGGCAGTTGGGGGCTAACTTAAATTTTGCAACTATGGAAACTAAGAAATGTACGTTATCTACGTATCTTTTCCTTATCTTTTCCTTTTCTTTCAGACTGCATTTACGCAATCTACGTAAGGAAAAGATATGTAGATAACTTAAAAATGTACTACGCATGCGCAGTAGGAAAAAACGCTAAACACCGGACTTATATGTTATACGTCCAGTAGTCTGCATATGGCCCTCTATATTTATGTTCTAGGTTTAAGCTGATCAATAATGTTACAGTAGATGATATCTGAGGTTAGGTGTTTTTTCCTATATGAACATGTGACGGAGGAATTCTGTGTATAAAACGTGTAAAACATAAAATTCATTGCCCTGTAATGAGTTATAAATCCCTTTATCATGTGCAAACTTTCCCAAAAATCCTATGTGGTTATTTTTTTATATGTATAAATAACTAACCTAAATAAGCAACTTCTCTGACATTAAAAACTGGTCAGGATTGTTGTGCTTTGCAATGATCCTGACATATATTGGTCCAAATAGTTCCCCCTTCAACCTACTGGGATCCGTTAGCTGCTTTCTTCCTCAGCGAATGCTCTGTCTCCGGTCTTCTACTCTTCTGCAGATGAAGAGAAACAGGGAAGAGAAGCAGTCTAAAGACTGAGCTTGTCACTGAATAACAAGCCAGCCCAGGAGTGCTGGAAACATCTAAGCCCCATTAGCTAAACCAAGATACTATTAGCTTACAAGTGGGGACTATGGTAGGGGTAAGAAGAAGCTGAGAAGCTACATGAATGTAGAAACTCACTTCATAAATGCTCTGATTCCTGGCTATAGGACATCTCCTGGGCTGCATCCACTTTCTGGAATAACCATCCTTGCCTAATAAGACTATCTTCTACTCTCCAAACTTTTAAGCTGCTCCATTGTGTGATATATAGCACTTGCCCTTGTGTATCAATCCCCAATGTCCTATAGAGTGTAATCCTGTGAGCAAGGCCCTCTTATCCAAGGAAGGAAGGAAGGAAGAAAGAAAGAGAGAGAGAGAAAGAGAAAGAAAGAAAGAAAAAAAGAAAGAAAGAAAGAAAGAAAGAAAGAAAGAAAGAAAGAAAGAAAGAAAGAAAGAAAGAAAGAAAGAAAGAAAGAAAGAAAGAAAGAAAGAAAGAAAGAAAGAAAGAAAGAAAGAAAGAAAGAAAGAAAGAAAGAAAGAAAGAAAGAAAGAAAGAAAGAAAGAAAGAAAGAAAGAAAGAAAGAAAGAAAGAAAGAAAGAAAGAAAGAAAGAAAGAAAGAAAGAAAGAAAGAAAGAAAGAAAGAAAGAAAGAAAGAAAGAAAGAAAGAAAGAAAGAAAGAAAGAAAGAAAGAAAGAAAGAAAGAAAGAAAGAAAGAAAGAAAGAAAGAAAGAAAGAAAGAAAGAAAGAAAGAAAGAAAGAAAGAAAGAAAGAAAGAAAGAAAGAAAGAAAGAAAGAGAAAGAAAGTGTCACGGGTTCCAAATCTTGTGGACCCTTGTGGAGTACCAGGCACCTAGAAGACCTAGTTGTTCTGGCACTGAACAGCAGGTCTGAGGGCTTTAAATAGTGTGCCTTGCTTACTGATTGGCTGGAGGACCGGAGAAGGTGAGTATTATTGGTGGCTGGCTGTCACGTGGATAATCCAAGATGGCGGCGCCCATAGACAGAAGCACCACCGCATCTGTCGCCAGAATCCACGTGGAAGACGCCGGGAACAGACGCCTGCAGCCTTATGGTATGGTGGGTAGTCTGTCACTGTAATAGTGGCAGACTCCGGAAGAAGACACCGCCGGACCCCGCACAGCAGACAGCCGGCAGACGGGGTAAGTGCGGCACTTGCCGCGGATCGTGACAGAAAGAAAGAAAGAAATACATCTGGTTGCTTTGCATGTGCTTTATATTTCCTTACTGTTTAATAAATGGTTTTCTTGATGTAGTATGAAATCATAAAATGGGTCCGGATCCTACTTTGGTAAGATAGGGGTCTTTGGTACATCACATGAGAAAGTCTGCTGTTCTGCTATTACTGTTTGAACTTCCGCACGGAACACAATGGAATGCAGGTCGCCGCACAAGGGGCGGGTCCACACACTGGGTCGGATCCAGACTTACATCCGTCACAAAGTGCGTAAGTGAGGTGTTTTGAGGGTGGCTGCATGCGCACTCCAGCTGCTACATGCATTTTACGCACATAACTTTTATCGTACGCAAAGGGGCTGTGCATTTGAATTGTACAGTAGGTGTGGGTTTAGGTATTTATGAGTGGGTCAGTGGAGTGCTGATCTGCTCGTGTGACTTAAGGCTTCCCTATGGCAGCATAAGTCTCATAAATATGTGCACGAGAGAGGGGAATGACAGAGGGAGTTCACTCCTGTCTCTCATGCGTACTGACAGACAACCACATGTACGTAACGCATGCAGGGGTCTGGATCCAGCCCACCATGAGTGAGATATATGTTTAGTGGGTGGACTTTGCTATTTAAATTGTACTGTAAGTGCTTGGCTAAGATCCAGTATTCCACCGGCACAGTGTTGCGAGCAGACTTTTTACGGTTGCCCTGCTCTTCCACGTGCAGTACTTAGGATGCTAATTTCCATACGTAAGTATGGATCTGGTATAACAGACTGATGCAGGTCAAGGCCATATCTAGAGGTATAGACAGGGCTATATGACATGGGTAACAACACAGAGCTCAAATTTAAGGGGAACACTGGCCAGATAATGTATAGAAGTAAGTCATCAAAAATAGTATAGTTAGACCAAAATCCGGTTGCAGTCTCCGGTTCGAAGGCCCACTTTGTGAAATAGAGACAGCCGAAAGTTACTTGTCTTTATTTCAAATAGGGGGCCATTTTAGAATTTTTTTTTTGAATGGGTGAGTGTGGCGATCAGCATACTCGCCCATTCATTTTCGCAGACCCGCAACATGAGTATTAGGGTCAAGCTAGGGAGAGGGGAGGGTTAGGGTCAGCCTGCGGGGGAGGGAGGGTTAGGGTCAGCCTGCGGGGAAGGGAGGGTTTGGGTCAAGCTGTGGGGAAGGGAGGGATAGGGTAATGGAAGGGGAGGGTTAGGGTTAGAATTAGGGGAAGGGTTGGTGTTAGTTTAGCCACTCACCTTTTGAAGCACCATGGTTGGTGCTCCGGGGATCGATTGCTATGCTTCTTCAAGGCATAAGCAATTGATATACAAGCCAGTTCAAAACTGGCTGGGAGACATTGGCCCTATTGAAATAGGGCCGTTCTTTGCAGGGACCCACACCTCCTAAAATCCACCCTCCACTATGTTATCCCTACACAAAATAAATATAAATAAGCTGCCATGCTGTCAAGGTTTACTCACCCTTTTTCTTACTTTCTAGATTTGTTTTACCTACCTTAATCCTTTTCTGCAGAGAGTTCATCCACACTGACTGCAGTCTCCTCTGACCACCGCGATATCATCTGTCTGTTGAGATTGATGATGTCATTAATCTCACCAGACCTTGAGATCCACAACACGGACAGCACATCTATAGATTCCTCAAAATTATTATGTCTGTTTAATAATCAAGATTATAACATAAAATTAAATTTACAAGCATAAAATCGTTATTTAACAAAGAGAACATATTTTTTAAATTGCATTACATTATGTTGGTTAGTTTTTGTTTACTAAATACCATGGATTTTATCTTCAACAAGGCATGCTACCCCTTGTCATCCTATTGAAATCATGTGTCATGTCCACCATCAGTAAATCATGATTTACCTGGGTGCTGCACTGCTTCTGTCTTTGAATACTTGTATTGCCTAATGATGCATTCACTAGTGAAGGGATCACATGGTGTATGATGCAGGCACATAAGTTTCCACATCCTGCCAGAATTCATCTGTGCCCACTAGAGGATAAACAGCCATTGTGAATAGAACAGGCTGAATTACACACACTGACAACAATATTCTATTTAGCTTTTTAAAATACTAAATCAAATAAAAATTTGCCCAACTAAAAGCTATGAACTGCACATTTAAATAACGATTGCACTCATATAAATGTTAAAGTCTGAATAATTAACACATATTTTATTTTCTTTTAATCTCTATTTAAATCTTCTTTAAACAGCCCCTTTGTGTTACAGCAGCTGCCATGCTATAAAAGTGTATTTATTTTTGTTGCTAATACACTGACCAGATATTTGTTGCAGTCACTGTTTTCTCTGGTGGTCTTGTGAAGTCTTATCTTTTGAAGAGACAAATAAACAATAGTAGAGGGGGATGGGTAGTAATATCTCCAGCCAGGCAGACATAAGCTCACTGTTCACTCAAAAACTTCCCCGTTGGCCTTGTTTGCTGTGTGTACTAAATGTGTTCTGCAAATCACTTTAGGCTAGACCCAGACACCCATATTTCCCCAAACTCTCTCATTCCATCCCATGCACACTAATGCTACATTCTCATCTCCGCCCCAGCAATATCGCGGGTCTTACAACCCAGGATATTGCAGTGTCAAACAGATCATCCCGGGGTCACAGACCCTGTAATGATCCCCTTCACACTGCAGAGTTGACCTGGGAAATTCCAGGACCTGGGTCTGCGCTGACAGTGTGATAGGCGACACGTGGTTTCCAGTTAGAGATTTGTGACTGGGTTGACAGATCCGCATTTACTAAGTACGTGTTTTTACGCACGCACGTAGCAAGGCAACACCCATGACACTTCCCTCGCACGGATGGGATCTCGGAGACTTACGCCTCCATAGGGCACCCTTAACTGTACGTGTGTACTTACACACGTGCGTATCTTACTAACCGCGCCCTCAAAAGCCCATTTAAATGTACAGAAGACAACCACGCCCCTCCGTACATATGTACCTAAGTGTGATTCACAAGTCCGTGCCTAAAAATGCGCACACAACCCCACGCAAAAATGTGTCTGTGAATATGGCCCTTGTTTACTAATGCCATCGCAATAGTAAAAAAAAACCTTCAATCAGGTTTTTTTGTGTGTGACCTGGGTTAAAAAACCCGGGTTGCACCTTTCACACTGCAGCCCTACCCAGGTCAGACCCGGGAAGAGCCTTTCTTTTCTCTCGGGTCCAATTCCTGGGTCATTAGACCTGGGAAGAGGACCCCGGGAGCTTTCACAACAAACCTAAAACCAGGAAATTGGACCTTGCCCCGGCAATAACAGGGTTTACCCGAGTTTATTGGTGGTGATGTGAATGGGGTATACCTAGCAAAGTACCAAATCCAGACTTCTGTCACCGCTGCGCTTGTAGCTCAGAGAAAACGGCAATAGAAATCCAATGCCAAAGCAACATGGATCCAAATTTTTATGGGGGCAAAGACACATCAGAAGTCTGGATAGTACAGAAGGCGCTTATCACACACTCACTGTACTATTAGCATACAATTCCAGCTCCGAGGTCTGCATTCAGAGAGTCCGTACTGAAAGTGCATCAAATGCTGGAGTTTTCCCATCCTATCGATCTTCCCCTGGAGTTTTTGAATGGCCTTTTAGGTCAGTTCACATTAGAGGTGCTCCTCTTGCTTGAGTTGGATAACTGAATCTATCCCCATTTGCTGTTAGAAATCAGTCTGCGCAAGTGAAAGTGGCTATAAAGCAACCTCACGCATGTCTGGAGATCCTCACTAACACATATCTCAGGAATCATATCACTGTTTGGATCCAGCCCTTTAATCTTGTATTTCTTTGCCTATACAAAGCCAATACTATTCTGTGTATACTACATTTCCCCCAGCAACTCCATAGGACCACTCAAAGAAAACACCCCTGAAAACTAGTAAACATATAGCAAAAGGATACCTACAGGAGGTGCCTTGATGCTGGGCAGGTGAGCTTAACCCAATTTGCCCTTTTCATGCATGTGCTGATACATAGTGTTATATAATGTATGTTTGGAGCGCCAGACCTCTCTTGTTCTGTGTAGTTACACAGTGGTCACTTTGGCTTTGGCTGCACCTCTCCATTTATATATACACTTGCACACATTCATATATTTGTATTTGAATTGAAGCGCAGCCTTGTATTTTTTTTTACCCCTGAAAACTATAAAGTTCTGGGGAGTTAGAAAAAAGAGGGATATTGTACAAAAGTGTTACCATCACATCAAGTTTGAACTTTTCAACTAGGTTCTATAGCTCCTTGCTACACTGTTGACATTTTTATGTGTTTTAAAGCTTCACTTTCGATCATTTTTTCTCTGTCGACTATTAGTAGCGGCAAAAATCATTCGATTAAAAGCTTATTAACATAAGACCTGATCTCCACTTTTCAAAGCTGGGGGAAATTCATGTGTTTTTGCTGAGTGAAAATTTTTAATAATCTTACTCCGCAGTCTATAATGTAATTTATTGAGACATAGGCCCCGGAGGTCACCATCGAGGATTTTTCTTTGCTGCAGCTCAGCTTTTTGTAATTCATTAATAATATGCTGTATAATTGTATATCGCATTATCTGTATATCTATCTATCTATCTATCTATCTATCTATCTATCTATCTATCTATCTATCTATCATCTATCTATCTATCTATCTATCTATCTATCTATCTATCTATCTATCTATCTCAACTTGTAGATGTATCATAGGGTTTGCTCACCAATGAAAGTGTACACTTTCAAGTCTGCCATATTTCAAAGCATTGGTAAGCAAACCCTACAATACATAAAGTAGATCTACATAAAGTTGAAATTGATTCACCATTTTATCACTGGGAACAGTTTAATTGTGAAACATCACAGTATATATAAATAAGGAAACAGTAATACTAACTGTGGATCTTCTTTGCAACAAAGTTGCTATATTCATTGCTTGGAGGAAGCACTATTTTATCAGTATTGTCTATTAAACATTGTCAATTGAATCTTGATATTTCCTTATATGTTATTCAAATATAAAAATGTATCAGTTGGTGTTCCATGGAGGTTTACTTTTTAAGAAATTGTTTTATAATAAAGTTATATTTAGTAGTATAGCGCTCTTGTTTATATTTTTATTGTTTTGTGGATAGAGTTAGGTTTTCTATCAGGTAGCAGCTGCACCACCATCTATCGATCTATCGATCTGTCGATCTGTCTATTTATCCATCTCATATCTTATTAGTAAAAGGTTGTGCACATTTTTCAGGAAGGCAATAAGGACAATCCACGAAGGAATGTGATAAAAAAAAGTTTCTCTATAGTGTGTTTATTTCTTTGATTAGTCAGGAGTTGTGACACATTGTCTGCACCTTTTTCTTTTCCTCACACTTCCAAAAGGAATGTCCTGTTATTTTCAGAAGCTGAGGTGATTCACATCCAATTTAATGTAAAATACAGTGCAATGGTCTAATTCTCCAATGTGTGGTCCAAACTTGACTATTTATGAATTGAAAATTCATTGTGAAATATTTGTTATATAGCCCTAAGCATTATAAGTCTGGGCAAAGGGTTAAGTGGGAGACGCTAATAATGATAACAAGTATATCAATACAAAGCAACTACTAAAACGTATTTTAAAAAATTAATTGATTTGAAAAAATATGACTCCAAAATATAGTGAATAGATAATATCTAAATTAAAAGGTCCAGTTGTTTAGATTTGAGGACTATATGAACTTCTAGATCATTTATTTTACATGACTGGTGCTTCTGCATTATGATTTAGTGACACATAATGATGCCAGAATTGAATTGATACATAGTCAATCCAGTTCATAGACTATTGTACTTTTATGTTCTTTATTTTTCTGAATGAATCCTTACCATCGCCTCCTTGTATATCAAAGGCATTCTTCACAACATCAAAAAACAAGAGACAAAAAACTATTGCTTTGTACTTACTATTTAAATCCATTTATTTTTTATTTTTCCACTCCTATTGATGAATGGTTTCCCCCAGTGCGGAGACTTGAAGGCAGGGTTCTGGCATCTGCTGTGGTCTTGCCCACATGTGTATGTCTTTTGGGTAAATGTCTGGACTTGTGTCAGGGCTACCACAGAGGAACTTCCCCCCCTGGATCCACTTGTTGTTCTGTTTGGAATGTCTCTGGAGGAAATGTTTAATACTGTTACTTACAATTATGTGTTCTGTCTCTCTACACTGGAGAAGGTTCTCATTGCTAGATCCTGGATGGCACCGGATTCTCCTACCATACAAAAGTGGGTGGCCCTTGTGAATGACACCATAAATCATGAGCGCTTTCTGTATAAACAGAGGAAGGCCACACACAAATTCCACAAGGTGTGGGTGCGGTGGAATGATTCACCTTACAGCTTGCTCCCTGCGGAAATGGCTTAACTATCACCTATTGAACCCCCCACCCTACTAGGGGATTAGTGAGTCCCTATTAATATATGTCTTTTAATTGGCGAGGCTTGGTCCGTGTGGAGAGAGGTATGCAGACTGAGGTGCCTGTCTTAATATTACCATTAGGCTCTGTACTCATAACTAAGTTTACACTGTTGTTATTATCTTATTGACATATTAGATCTTTTGTTTTACTAGTAGTTTAATTAATCCTGAGCAACAGTACCACTGGGGGGGAGGGGGGAAGAGGTGGGTGCAGGATTTCCTGCATGGATGGGTTGTTCTATTTATTATTTGTTTTTGGTCTGTTTTTTATGTACTGTTTTGTAATTTGGAAAACTCAATAAAAATTGTCAAATAAAAAAAATATATATATTTCCAACAAAAAACTGAATACCAAATCAGATGTCATAGTTTAATTCTGTTTTGTTTGGAATTACTTTGAGGTTGAATTTCAATTAATTCGGTAATGTCTGAAAACACCGAACTTGCATATTATTATTTTTTATTACGAGAAAATATCAATACATTTTTTTCTATGTTTATTCCAAAAGGTTATAACACAAAATTGTGGTTGCTCAATCAATTTATAGATCAACCAACAGGTGCTTGAATAGCAGGGATAATCTATATAATCTCCCTCCTGTCCCCTCCACTCTGCTGGTGACGGTCGCCTCAACTCCAAACTGATAACTACCTCTCACTTCCGCATCCAAGACTTCTCACGGGCCACCCCTCTCCATTGGAACAACCTACCACATCCTGTCAGGCAATACAGCACACTCCAATCCTTCAAATGCTCCCTCAAAACCCACCCTCCCTCCTATCATCATCCCTCTTCCTTGTCTTCATTAATTCCCACTTTTTCTCTCTACTATTTAGCTCTCTCCTTATTCATCTGCTCCTATACGCATATCCTGCATCTTTATTTTCCATACATATTGTTCTACTATTTTTGTACTGTATTTTATTTTTGCATTGTACTTGTATTGTATTATATTATTAATATTATTATTATTATTATATTATTATTGTTTTTATACCCTCTTAATTAATTATTGTATTATATTGTATATGTAACTATTGGCTTTCCTATTGCCTCTGTGCCACGGATACCGTGTGGTGCCTTATAAATAAACGTTAATAATAATAATATCTATATATAACAAAAGAAAACAATACGCCCCATCACTTTGCATATTAACCAGTAGCTAACTTGTCATTCTATCTGTAAAATGAGATGCAGAAATATTAGTTACACACATTTGCAAATGTATGATTAGCCACCCGCCACTTAAAAGGCATTTCTGCTAAGTTGATCCCTAACAAATCTAATGTTGGGTCATAGATTTGTATTTAATTTGAGAGCTAACTGTATTTCATTCTCCCACTTTAATTGTTTAGGACAACAACAAAAAAACAAATAAAATGAACCAGGCCCAAAACTGGAATCACAAGCTATCCACAGCATGTTGGGGATGTCATCAGTATAACATTTACATACATTAATCAGGGAGGGAGTAGTTATTAGAATTTTACATTTGGAAGTAATTATCAGGAATTTAAATTTGTTTATATTTATTTTTATTTCAAAGTCAGACGGAGGTGATCATTTTATTATCTCAAATTAAATTCTTTTACTTTGTCCTTCATGCAGTTACCCATTAGCAATGAGAGGCACATGTTTATGGGTACCACTTGTTGAGGGATAAGCAGGCTTGGTGAAAGGGTGACATCTGGAAAAGTTCA
Organism: Limnodynastes dumerilii; assembly: GCA_011038615.1. Taxonomy (NCBI): domain Eukaryota; kingdom Metazoa; phylum Chordata; class Amphibia; order Anura; family Limnodynastidae; genus Limnodynastes; species Limnodynastes dumerilii. The sequence continues at coordinate 110,756 of WWET01001174.1, forward strand.
GTATGTTCCGAGTACGTCTAAGTCACAGAGGCCCCTTGACACCACTCAGTCATCTAGTTCCCAGAAGAACATCATTTTAGGCTTACTGGAAAATCTTGATATTCACTATCCTCTTATCTAATGATTGGACTGATTTCAATCTTGTTCATTATCCTTTAAACTGGCACTGACCATGTATTTGCAGTGTAAGAGACAGTATGTGTTGAATAATTTTTATATATGAAAAACCATTGTGGTGGCCAGGCCATTGAACTACATGCTACTCAGTATTGTCTGTGATTGCAATAATCCAGACCTCTACACCTTCATTATTTTATTATACCATTAATACAATGCTCACCGTTGTTTTCTTCAGGCTTTAGGTTGTAACGACCAAAGCAGCTTCTCTCACTTGTGCCAACAGATGTACAGAGAAGACAGCAGACTGAAACTGCAGAGAAGGACATCGCCAGGGGCCACCAGGAAGGTGAGTATCAATGAGGGGGTTCCATCTTTTTTTTTTTTTTTTTACTAAAACAGAGAATCAAGCTTTTTGGTGTTTGTTGAATGTCAAATACATGCTGTCCCCATACAATACAATGAGGATGGCGGACTTCTGATAAGTGTCGGAATCAAAGCAGAGAGAAAGAGGCAAAATATAGAGAATAATTGCTTTCTTTGTATTTTGCCTCCTCCCCATTATTAGACCACATGGTCTTTGCTGCCGTTATGTGTTTCTTGCTATGTTTATTCACGTGCTGTTTTAGGTTATGAAGTACCCTAATTATAGCGCATATCTCTTCTGGATTGAGGTGTGAAGTGACATTAGAA
>WWET01001174.1:114874-129179 GCA_011038615.1 Limnodynastes dumerilii
TTTAGCCCAGGTGTGACTTTAAGTTCTTATTTTAAGTAGATTCTTAAGTGTGAATCAGGTCCTTAATCAGGTCCTTAATTTCAAGCTACTTCTTAAGTCTGGATCCAGCCCTTCAACTTTATTATCAATATTATTATTTATTTATTTATTTATTTAGTATTATATAAATATATACACATACATGTGAGCAGGATTAGAATGTACTGATGTCTGTTTTGGAATCTTTAGTTTCTCAGTAGATTTTCTTCAAATTGTGACTCATTAAATATCAGATTACAATCTACCTGAAAGTTTGCAGAAAACCCACTGGTACTGCAGGATCTCAAGCGGTCTCACGTATAACAGACAGTTAATGAAACCTGCATTAGATACATGCAGTCTAGAGCCTGTCGCATCTGAAAATAGATTGTCTCTTTTCAACATACCCATCCACCTCATATTACTTACTTACGCTTAAAGTGAAAATATTGCTGCTAAGAAGTGACAGTGCAGGGATGAGTGGATACATATCGTCAGGTACCATAAAGACAGACAAGAAACACAGCCAAGGACAAAAGTCTTCATAAGGTCAAAGATACAGGAGGCAGTCAGATAAACCAAATTCATTACAAGGAAAATCAAGCAGAAACAAATTGCTGGAAGAAAAGTACTGGAGCACAATACTCTGCCAAGCATACTAATTACAGGGCTGTCACTACACAAGCAGGTGCATTGCTGCTCACTTGATTGCTGCATTTCACTGTTGGGAGCATGCACATTTGTTTAGCCGGCCACACACTATGTGCTGTTCTTGACGACTGACCTAATGCTGCAGTTGCCGGGTACATTGCATGGGACTGGAATGCTGTTGTCGGTACAGTAAACCCAATTTCAACACTGATACAGACAACAACTGAATTGCGTCTGTCTCAGTGTCAAAATGATTTACATTCTAATTTTTGCTATAGTGAATGTCCCTTAATCACCAAAGGACATGTTCCCAATAACAAAATGTTCTCTCCCCTACACCAGAGAAGTAATGGGGATGGGCCTGTGGTGGCCTGCGGGGATGGACTCATAGAAGGGAAAGGTTAGGGTTAGGCTATGGGACATGGAGGGTTAAGGTTAGGACTTGGATTAGGCTGCGGGACATGGTTAGGCTAATAGAAGGGGAGGGTTAGGTTGAGGATTAGGGTAGGGTTAGAGTAAAATGTTACCTGTCGCTGTTGCAGCATTCGGATCTTCACTCGTCACTGGAAAATCAACACATCATATCAGCAAGCGACAACAACAGACAATTGATGATAATCTTGGCTATAACCCCAGCACCCTGTGAAGTAATAATAGGAACAACACAGCGGGTGTCAGAACATTATAGATGCCTGGCAGCCTTTACAAAAATGTACCCCTAGGTCATCATTGCACTCTAACTGCACTTACACAAAGGTCGGTGTGAAGGATGGCTCATATCAATGTGCACTCTGCTATGAAAGAGAAGTTGAGCTAAAGTTGTGATTATGGGCAACACAATGCTCCTATGTTATACACAGAATTCTCTTTTGAATTTCGCTAAAAGACCTTGCAGTCATCTTGTTTAAGAACATGGCTGATAACGGCTAACGATTGTTTGCTTAGCTACAGATCAGATGAAAATGAAATTTAAAATGTGAACATTCTATCAAGGTATGGTAGCTCTTTAATGGCTGGGAATGCTATTAGTGAGTTGTCAAGTAGATTTCATTGTTCTTTAAATTGCATCCGGCAGCCATTTTGAAGCCAGGATTTGAACGCAGGTGATCTAAAGTTTGCTCAGACTATAAAAATCATATTTTATTTAAGTTCTTAATTCTATATTAATTTCTGAGACCCGGATTCACAACCCCGGACATATTGCACACATGTCCTTAATTTGCCGATAGTAGCTACTACGCATGCGTAGTAACTATTTTACGTAATCTATGTATCGTTTTGTTACCTAGATTGCGTATATGCAGTGTTAAAGACCGCATATACTTAATCTACGTAACGAAACAATACGTAAAATAGTTACTACTCATGCGTAGTAGCTACTATCGGCAAATTAAGGACGTATGTGCAATACGTCCGGGGTTGTGAATCCAGGCCTGAATGCCCATTAAAAGCTTATCATTTAAAAAAAATAACTAATGATTTTGAATGATAAAGGGATAACATGACTTTATATTCTAGTAATGACACCACTAAGTTGTGTGTCAGAATTAATTTGACTCTGACTGATGCCTCAACTTTTTTAAATCAAAGATACCAAAACTATAAAAGCAGTTAAAAGTTTCATTTATCATATAGTGTCCCAATTCAGCAATTCAATGCAGCACTATTAGAATATTATAGTGTATGAAGAGTTCCCGAGTTGGATGATACAAGAGAACTTTATTATTCAAGGTGAAAGTAACTGACATTATTGGGATGACTCATCAAGCTACAGTCATAACACCTAGGACATAAGCACCTTGTTGAAGCAGCTTGAAAGCCACAACAGTGTAAACCTAAAACTCAAAATTGGATAAACCAGACCTACTTAACAATGGGGCAGATGGGCTTACAGCCCCAGGCCTACATCTGAAAAAAGGCCTATCAAGAAATCCAATTAATATGATGCCTGTGTGGCTTCCAACTGTTGCGCTCTGCCTGTTTTCCCATGCAGCTTTCGCTGCTCTCCTACTGAGCAGATCTGTGGTGTCATTGGGTCTAATCCAGACCTACGCCCGCCGTCGCTAGGACAGCGGGCGTAAGCGTAAGATCGGCTTTTCAGACGATCTGCGCATGCGCCGGGCAGATGTTGCGTTGTAGCAGCGCCGTAGGGACGCTGAAGGGGACGTCCCCCAGCGTCCCTACGTTCAGGTTAGTGTAGGTGGGCGGGGAGAGGTAGTTTAATGAGGGGGGGGGGGCGGGCTAGGCGGCCATACGCTCCTGGAGGGCGGGCTAGGCGGCATACGCTCCTGTGTATGGCTGGCTCTCCCCTTCGTAAATTGATACGCTACTGATACTAACTGCCCATCACGCTTTACGTGGCGTAACATCTGCCGTGTGCATGCGCCATAAGTACTGTGTGAATTTATGCTAGCGGCTAGCGTAAATTCACTCGCGTACGTTGTTCTAGATCTATCCCCTTGTGTCATACTGGTTACACTAACGCATAGCAGGTCATGCCCACTCCAATTAGCCCCTATAAGCCCCAGGCCTGTGTGGTCCTTGATCCGGCTGTGCCTACTGATATTTTGTCTTTTATATACTTTCTGACTGGACCTCTTCATAATTATGCTAGCAAAAATTATATAACTTTCTTTGTTCCCGTATTCAAACCTTTTTATTTTTTAAGGTAATGGTCCAAATTCACAGAAAGCCTAAGCCTGTTTTTATGCTTTCAATTATATATAGGAAAGAAAAGGAGAGATAATAGATAGCCAGGGAAAGGAACGGAAGACGGTTTATATGATGGGGGGAGTATGGCTGGTTAATTGAAAAATTGGCCGTTGCTTTTTTAGCTACAAACTGTGGATTTTCTTGGACTGCATTGCAGTAGTCAAAACGCATGGATGCACTTAGCTTGTGATTTGCTAGCTCCAAAGCAAAGTATAGGTAAAGCTGAGTATTGTCCGCAAATCATTAGTAGTCCAGGCCATGACTACTGACTATATCACCCAATCGTAGCATATATATTATGGAAAATAGCATGAGAGATAGAAGTATGTTACAAAAGGACACTCAATTTAGTAGAGTCTGATCCCAGATTACAGGTATGGGATGGAACCGTAGTGTAGATCAACAAGGTCTTCTGCATCCATGTTGTCTAAGCTAGTCCAAGAGTCAAGATAGCTTGGAACCTTGGTACTTTGACAGTCCTCTTGGGATTCTAGCCCAGGAGGGATACTTTATTAGTCAAGATTTCAAACGCTTTGGACAAGGACAGGAAGAAGGTCACATCTTGCTGACATACTGGTCTATAAAGTCTCTCCACAGTGTGAAAATGATGAGCAGCTATTTGAGGCCACAATCTCATCTTACAGGAACTCTTATTCATGAGTTAATGATGATTGTAAACTGGTCTTCTTCAAAATGCTTCATTAGTCAGCTTATGCTGTAGTATGGGAGGCTTCCTCCACCATTATTCTATGGTTTTGTGCCCTAGCCAACAAGATATGTGCTGTTATGGAATACAATATAAAGCTTATTTACTCCAGGCTAACCTGAGACACTCCAGGTGTTGTGAAACTACAATTCCCATCATGCTTTGTCAGGTATCCGCTATGCTTTTGCAGTTAAGGCATGCTGGGACTCGTAGTTTCACAACACCTGGAGTGTCACAGGTTAGCCAACACTGATCTAGTCCATAATCCACCCCAAATATAAAGCAAACGAAAACTAACAAAGGGCCAGATCCAGAGCTACGTTTCCATTACATTTAAAGACGTAGCGTATTTACTATGCACTCCCCCAGGCAATCCCCTCGCTCGTACGTACTTTGGCCATTTTACACTTGCCGAACCCTGCCTTAATTTTACACAGCGTAAGTACTAAGGTACATACAGGCAGCGCGTACGTAACTGCCTAAGCACGTCCAGACTGCTGTATTTAAATGGCTCCCCCCCACCTCCGAAGCGTAATTACAGGTGTCACGTGGCTGGCACGCCCCCTCGTTCATAGTTCATAGTTAGGCCGTTGATACTAGGCTGGTACATACGTTCAGCATTACGTGGTGTAACATCTGGAGCGCGCATGCACAGTACATACAAAAAGCGTGTTTTTATGTCATTGTCTACGTAAATACGCTAGCGAGCATAGTTCTGGATCGACCCCAAACTCCTTATTATTTTAATATATAAATAAAAAGCAAATCACACAACATATTGGTCAGATGCTGTGGACGTTATCTGCAGCATTTAAATCTATTCATTGCTTTGATTTTTGCAAATGTGAAAATTGGGGTCTGGTGAGTGTGAGGACACACAAGCATTCTGCCGCTGTCACAGCACTGTGTTCACTCATTTGAGAAGACAGTTAACGAGTCATTAATTTAATTTGACAAAGGCATCTCAGATGAGTTTAAAGAATCCTATAAACCCGCAGAGGCACCCCTTTCCAGCTAAGTAGATATCAAACTATAGATTAAGCTTATTTTCAGTTTTTTACCCATGGATGCTTATTCGTAGTAAAATAAAACCCCAGTGTGTATAGTTTTTGTGATCTGAATACGGATCTAAGATCTCTGTGCTATCCTCTGATAGAATGAGCACAGCAGAGCAGCAGAGGAAGGAAATACGCTGCTCTATTCACACACATGCTGGCAAATATAGCACACTGCATTGGACGTTATTAATATGACAATGTATTGGCCAAATGACAGAGCTATTGCTCTAACACAGGCGATGCATACATTCCTTCCTTCCTTTCATGGTTACATAAAATATTGTAAAGGGTTTTATTTGTAAAGCAGAGATTCTCAATTCCTCATTTTAAATTGAGCATACTGAAAGGGATTCCTTTTCACTGTGAAGATCTACTATTGAAATCATTCCACACCTTATTAGATGACTATCAGTCTCTGAGCTGGAATTCCCCTATAAAGATGTAAGTGAATGTGAGCTGGAGGTGTGTTTAGAATTGAAAAGGTAGCAAGCCACCTCCAGATAGTACGACTCACCCTAAATTGATATCTAAGTTGCATATTACTGATATCGCTCTGGAAATGCCCAAATTTAGCAGAAATGTGATTCATTTGATGAACAAAAGTCAAATTCAGTCTCTGTAGAAAGAGAAAATTAAATCATTTAAAATTTATTGTATAACTGAAAATATCTTACTGGTGTCAAATGGAGCTCAAATACTAGTGTATGTGTGTTATGTAATTATTATTCTAAATGTATTAATGTTTCATTTAAAATCTAAATCTATATTTTTGTTAATATTGCACAGGTATTTTTTTTAATCTATGGTCCTTTATTACTGCTGTTTTCAAAATACTGTTTACTATCTAGTGAATTTGCAATCATTTTATGGCAAGTAAATACTTTAGAAAGATAAAGGTTATAGGGCTGATAGTTCTAATGATAAGGTTGAAATAATATGCACAGCAAAGGGAATTCTGCTTATAGGATCTTACAATGCAAACAGTTCTCATTAGTCCAAGAAAAATGTTGTTTTGCAGTTTATAAAGCTTTGTGTAGTGAAGGCAGCTTTTCTATCTACCTATAAAGCAATGTTGGACGTTCAGTGATGTTACCAAAAATTCTGAGTGGAATATGAGGTTTCAAAAGATGGATAACGCTTTTTGGAACTGTCTGGAGGAGTTTGAGTGCAGGGACAAAGCAGGTGCAAGTATAGATCTAGGCAAAACCATATTGCACTGTCAGAAGTACAAATTAATTTTAATTATTTTGCATGCAGGGGAAATACTTTGCTTTCACACACAGAACTCACAATCTGCATATCTTAATGATTGATCTGTAAATTAGAGTTGAGCTTGGAAAATTTCACATCTCTAACTCTAATTCTGTCTTCAAAATGATAATTTGCCTTCCCTCACAATTTAACATGCTTTGACTCCTTACTAGCAACTGTTTTACCCTTACTTCAAACTCTTTATCAGCCCCTAATGTGCATACAAAAATGAACCAATAAAAGTTTAAATGATTTAGGGGAACGATGGAAAACATACAAAAACAATTCCAGGATTTTCAGGATAAAACTTGATCAAGAAACAAACCTGTTGTTAGTTTTTTATCTTAAGTAAAACACATACATACTTCATATATTTGTTTACATTTTGGGGAAAATCCTCTGAAGTTTTAAAGTTTTGTTGCATTTAAAAAAATGATATATGTAAAATGATCCTAAGAAATATTTGTGTCATATTGCCTATATACCTCTGCTTCTGCCAGAAGTATTTTAAGATTGTTACATTACATTTGCTGAATTTCTACTTTATAATCAATATCATCAATCACCAGTTCACATCAATTGATCAATATTTTGCTGATGACAATAAATTTGCTGGATTAGTTTAGCTCCTGTCCCCTTTTCTCATGTGTCATCATGTAATAATCTCATCAGTGCTCTACATCATTTCTCTTCGATACTTCGAAGTAAAGTAATATTCTATTATGGCTGGGCTAGTGTGTTGTTTGGATAGTTTTAATTGCTTCTATTTTCTGCTAATCACACCCTCTTCAGTGCCATCTCTTGAACTAAAAACATTGCCATTGTTCATGTTTTTTCAGATTACTGGTTAGTTAGCAGCATAAAGCTACATTTTCTCTGTGTTTAGGCTTCATCTACACTGCATATTCTCTTTCACTTACTACTGAAGAGAAAACCCTGGATCTTGTGAGTGTTGAGCATATATAACAGAGAAAGACAAAAAATTGAGTAATTCCAACCTTACAAATAAATAAACTTTGACTTGCTTCAAATATTTAAGAGTAGCAGGTGTCGGATTAACCTATATTTTATCTACTTAAAATACATTCAAGCAACAGCAACACAGTTTTAGAATGAACTAATATTTAGAGATTGATGGTTAGGTATATGTTTAATGCCATTCAACTATCTAGCCAGAAACAAAAAAAAAATTAAAATTATAATTATTTGTAGCTGTTTTTCTTAGCTGTTTTAGTGAAAAATTTAACTAACTAATATTTCTTATTTTTCGCAATTTGAGTGCAATGTTAACTAAAACGACCACAACAGTTTGTGTAAATTATAATTGAGTTCTATGCTATATATGTGTAGGATTTGTGTTTTACACTAACGTGCAGCTTTTAGCTGCCTTAAAAATGACTGATGAGCACCCATATAAAAAAGAAAAGGCCGATACTATTAAATATTTTGAATTTATGAAGAGTTTGCATTCCGTAAACTGCTAATTTTATTACCACAAACTTCTGAGGATTATAATCTGGATTAAATATTTTTTTTTTGCGTGGAATGCATATATAGAGTGACAGCAACAAGTACATCTATTGATTTTATGGTTTTAAAAATATTATTTAAAACAACAATCAAAAATAGACTTAAATCTCCTTATTTTGCAGTAAACTCACAGAAACAGACTCAATTATGACATATTAATAAATATGGCCAAACAGAAGTGGTGAATATGCAGACTGTTTTACATGGTTTACATTGACGAGTGCGAATCATCGTTTACTGATGTACAGTGTCACTCCCACCATAACTTTCCATTCAGATGATGCATAGTCATTTCATAAACTGTATTTTATATGACAAATAGGTCTCTCTCTCCCTTAAAATGTCTGCCAACATCTGTGACCTTCAGGCATACTCTAAAAGCAAAGAAATAAAATAAAATAAAATAAAAATAACACAAATATGTATTTTAAAAGAACACAGTTCTATAAATGCCAGTTTTTTTCTGGGATGCTTTTTTAAGGAATTCACCTTCATTAAGGAATAATCTTATTTGTATAAATGACACTAAGCATACAGGTCAGAGAATAATTATCCATCAGGACAAGCTGATAATAAGTCTACAATATATATAAAGATTCTCTGATATTAGAGGGCTGTCGTGTGCTGGAAACCATGTGTTTCAATGCAGCCATTTTTGTTTTTAACCTTTTCTTAGGAGGCTTGGCAATACAAAAGCACAGCAGAGGAAGATTTAAAGCAGATTATAGTGTCTCCTGTGCCTGCAGTATTAAACTTTGCATACCTGTGCTATAAATGATTTTTATATCTTCGACCTATTTTACGTTGAAAGGCAATTTACACACAAAGCAAGAGGACTGGTTCAATTGAATTGTGGTCGTTTGTAATGGAGAAGAGGAAAGGACGATGGCGGCTGCCTGCTTTTATTTTCACATTACTGCAGCACAGATATAATAATGATAAAAGGGCTGATCCTTAGCAGGGATATTTAACATTAGATGGCAATATCTAGAGAAGCACATTTTCTCTGCAGACGTGGGTATACACAAAACACAAGAAATTATGAATTATGTACAGACAATCTAAAGGACATTTCCTCGGCTATGCATTTATTGCCAATATAGTATACATACAATCTTACCGGGATTTCATTATCTCTTGTAATGTACATCTCTCATACTCATTTTGCATGCATACATTTAGTATGGTATATCTCTCTATTAAAGAGTAAAGAGTTTATTTATCAGAGTTTAATTTATAGATTGTTCAATGTCACTGCCATATCTCTGTGAATGTTCATTACTTATCCAAAAAAGATTACTTAAAGGATAAGTAATAAATAATCAGCCCTGCTAACAGCATGTGTATATATAAAATGTATATATTTTGTATGTTTTACCTGTACACAGAACAGGGATTCCTATTTTAGAAACCAATGCACCAATAGGGTGCTCACAGAGATTTGCAGTATTAGACTGTGCAAGCAGCAGATTTCGATAGCACCAGATTGAAAACAAGCACACATTTAGAATAAAAATAATAATAAAAGGATTACTTGCTGTAAAAAGAATGACTGCTTGGAATTGCATACCTACCAAAACTCACTCTATTTTCAACTATTCAACAGTGAAAATAAGTTTTTCCCAGAATAAGGCAATTTGCTTAGTATACATGTGCACCATTACAGCTCATAGCGAAATAAAAAACACACTGAAATGAATATATTATTTTTCTTTGATGTAACATTTTAATAATAAAGGCCCGTATTCAGAGTACCGGACGTATAACTAATATGTCCGGTGTTTAGCGAATTTTACTACTGCGCATGCGTAGTCATTTTTAAACGTAATCTATGTATCTTTTTCTTGCGTAGATTGCGTAAATGTGGTCTTTCAGATCGCATCTATGTGATATATTTTCCAGCATTCTATACAAACCTCTGTGTTTGCAACTTGTGAATTTCTATTACTACACAGTTCTGCCTTTATAGACATCAGTAGTAATGGAATCCTTCATTAAGGCATCATCTGCATGGATCTCTTTGTGTTAGAACACGATGGGTAAAAGTTTACAAAGACAAATCCCTAGTTTTGTACAAAGGACCGAATCCAGACTACTGCAAAGTGGGCATTTTTTGACTGCTCACATTGGAAAACACTGTTTTTGAAAATGTACATTCACATGAGCCGAGTGCCCCGTCTGATGTGCAACCCGCATGATCCATCATTCCCAGTTTATTTCAACGTCCATGTTCTGACAGTGGGCGGGTTTGCAGTAGTAAATGGGAGGGATTTGGTATTTAAATTTACAGTAAGGGTGTGCTAAAAGGTGAGTGAGAGATCCTGGCTTCTGATTCATCAGTGTTTTAAATGGGGACGGACTGGAAATTTTAAGATTGGGTCTTTCTGTTGGAACTCCTTGAGTGATCTCCAGTGCGCTCACACAGATGCGTTGATACAGCGAGATCCAGTATTAGATGGCAAGGTGTTCAGTGATTGGGGACCTTATTCAGAGACTGAAAATAAGAGAGGAAAGTTACTCCTGGGCAAAACCATGTTGATTTCAGGGGAGTCAAATTCCATCCATTGCAAACAGTATTAAAGTTGAAAAGTGGTGTTTTCCAGCCCAATTTTAAAAGGCAGTGTAAAAGTAAAGCTGGTCACTATCTGAGTGCAGGAAGCAATGGCAAAGATATATCCCTGCATGCAAAGAATACAATTAACTTAACTCCCCCTGAAATCAACATGGTTTTGCCAAGGTGTAACTTTCCTTTCTTATTTTCAGTCTCTGAATCAGGTCCTGGATCTCTGAATCGGCTCTAAAGTTCAGAAGTGACTTATAACCACCTATTAGTTTCCATCATCTGCCTTGGGCTAGATTAATACAGTCTGATTATTCATTGACTAGAAATTTGCATTCTGTTAGAAAAAGATACCAACAGTTTTCATTCCAACTCTTTGTTCTGGAAACCCTATGGTTATGTTTTATCACAGCTATAATTAATCTTAGTAAAATCGAGGGGACCCTTTAGCCATATCTAAGTATTATTTAGATTTATGACTAAATTACCCAATTTGCCCTCTGAAATGAATTCTGAAAATGAAATCAGATGATGACATTCAGACATGAAAAAAGGAAACAGGAAATGGTGTCATTTCTATATAGTGAAAGGCACAGATGGAAGGGTGCTGGAAGTGTGGACACTCTCATTCATAGTTCTTTAGCATTTGTATGATTTCTTCACACTAGCATTTAAAATATAACTATTTTACACCACTTGCACATTTTTACACATTAGCAATGTAACTTCTTGCCATATAACATTTTCTGTATTAGAAATTTGTTATAATGGTAATTGTGTTAAACATACAACATAAATGTTGTGTGTGCATTTGAAGTAGATGTTTGTAAGTTATTGTAGAACTACAAGTCCCGTTAAAATTGTAAAGCGCTATGTAAACTGCTGGTGTTATATAAATACCTGTTAATAAATAATAATTAAATAAGTCCCAACATATATTGCCAACTACAAGTGGGCAGCTTATGTCTGTAGTTCCTCAGCAGCTATCACTTGTTGCCTATGGGGCTGATCCAAGGCTGCACTGTCACTGTTATTAGGTGCATGTGCAGCAGTTGTTAGCACTACGCATGTGCACAGTAGTGAGCACAGAAAAGTGAAAACAAAGGGCTGATTTCACTGTGTACGCTACTGTGCGCTCTGCGTTAGTGGAACCGAATATTATGCCATATTAACCTTAGAAGTGGGCATTTTATAGCAGCTGTGAGCGCAGCAGCTGCCATGTTTTCCTGCACGTCCCAAAATCTTGTAGGGCTGGTGTAAGTGTAATACTGCAGACATTTTACTAATTGAAAGCCCCTATTGTTAGTCAGCCCCACATATCTAACCATTTATAAATCGGTCTAATTTAAGCATCGCATGCCACCAGCATGCATGACAGCAGATAATTGGCAAGGCTATCATTTTAGGTGTGCCAGGCCATTCTCAGTCCCCTCCAAATACATGGGTGATACTGGGGGCACCGCTATTAGGTACATGTTGCTTCCCTTCATAAGCAGCACAGAGTGAAACAGGACAATCCTCCAGAATTTTCCTATTTGGTACATTACAGCACAGTCACTCAGAATTGGTACTGCTCCCTTAAGATGTGTGCACACAAGGTGGCTGGTCCATGGAGTGTCCAGCTACCATCAGGTATACAGCATTTGCAAGTACTTCCCATTGATAACCATGTACATCTGCTATGCAAAATTGGTTTAATATTACAGCTGTGGACTGTAAACTTGTTGGGGGTGGGGGGGGTCACATGCTTATAATTAATGAGCCTCTAAATTCTAAGAAATAAGACGATTTCAATTTAAAGCATTTTTTTTCCATTTGACACTTTTTGCATTTTTTGCTTTGTAAATAAATAAAGAAAATAAATAAATGAAACCCGAGCAATGCCAACTTGCCGCCTATTCCTGATTATAACAGGGGTAAAGTGTGACGAATATATTTTTGTTCCTTTAAGAGCAGGGGGAGAGAGACCTGAATGGAAAGCACTAGTGAATTCTTGCATAAATTATGCCTGGTGGCCGTGTGACGTCACGAACTGTGTGGCAGAGGGAGGGGGAGGGCAAATAGTGGGCGGGGCGATCAGTGTGTGTGTGTGTGAGTTCTCGGGCCGCGTGTGCGCGCTCGGTCCTCGGGGAGGGCTCGTGAACGCGGCTGGAGCTGGTGCCCGGAGAGTGAGTGGATCCCGAGTTGTGAGTGTCCGGCGGAGCCGCGGGTTCGCCTCCTCCGTGCGGACGCGCTCGTGCACTATCGGATTAAACTTGAGCCGAAATTAAAACACAAAGGAAAGAGAGAGAGAAGGAGCCGGGGAGCTCGGGACGGACGGAGAGAAGGGAATACGGATAAAAAGGTGGAGGTTGGGAGAAGCGTAAACTCCAGGCACAGCTCTTCCCCCTCCTCCCTCTCAGCCTGGACAGGAGGAAAGGGGGGAGAGAGAGATAACAGAGTGCCTCTATCCACTGATGAGACAATAGGGCTCTGTGTGCCGGCCGGACGCCCGGGATCCTGCACTTTGCAAGGGTAAGTGAGGTGCTGGGCAAGTTGGGGGGGCTGGTGACTTTTCTTTTTGTACCCTGGCTGTGTAGTTGGGGAGAGGAGGGGGGTGGGGTAGTGGGCACCGAGCTAATGAATGATCCCGAGTAGGGATCCTTGGAGCAGGTCACAGCGTGGCTCACAATGCCACACTCCAAAATAGACCACAGCTCAGGATCAAGTGATCCCTCTCCCCGGATCCTGGCAAACTTGCCTGCTCCCAGCTCCGTACAGCAACTTTCTCTGCGATCTAGTGATGGAGGCTGCTTTACATTAGTGAGCGATCAGTGTTTGGTGATGAGCCATGCAGGGAGCCAGTGTTTGTGAGTTGCCCTTGCAGGGCACGGTTGGCAGTGAGTTGCCCTTGCAGAGCACGGTTTGCAGAGAGCCAGTGCTGTGTGCGCTGCCCTTGCAGAGCACGAGTCGTAGTATCCGTGCAATACAGAGGGGGAGGGCAGAGAAAGAGATGGATAGATGGAGGATCTGTGGCCGAAGGGAGGGGGCGGGATCCTGACCGCATGAGGAGCTACTGTCCCTTTCCTCTCTTACTTGTCACGACTGGTCATATCGTATCGCGACATCTTGCTTGTAGTTTGTGGCATCCGCGGCGACCCAGATCGGATCTCCCCGCTGCCTGGACCCATCAATGTGCCGGCTGGCGATCAACTTGTGCAAAGTGTGTGTGCTGGATAGGTAATGGTGCGCCGAGGCTGTGATTGCTGGACTTTGTAGCCATAGATGGTCAGCGCCCGGGGACAGGGTTTGTGAGCATTTGCAGGGGACGTGTGAGTGGGACACACTTAGGGGGAGGGGGCATATTGGAGAAACACGAGGTGCCTTGTCCTCAGAGCCAAAAAAAAGTGAGAAGTACGGGGCTGCCCCCTGGGACTGGCTGCACTTTCCTCTAGATGGAGAGGTGCTGCTGCCCTGTGTACCCCCCTTAGGCTGGGCATGGATGGTGGGGGTGGGGGACCCTGTGCCCTGATCCGGGCACATTACGGAGGGCACCTGGAGGAGAGAGAGGGGCTCCAGGACAGGATTGTAGGGTGAGATTGGGTGGTCACACGGGAGAGGATGTCCATGTTTGTGTTTGCCTTGAGATGGCTGCTTTCTGTGCACACGCCCCCACCCCCCTATCACCTCCTCAGCTGGGATGTTGTAATGAAGCGATAATGGGGCTCTGATAAGAGGTGGGTGTGGGTCATTGTCCTAGTGGGATGTGATGGAAGACATGGCCTCCTGTTTATTCCACTACTGGTGTGTGTGGGTCCTGCTGGTGGATGGGGAGGGAAA
>WWET01001174.1:129205-151905 GCA_011038615.1 Limnodynastes dumerilii
GGGAAAGAGGAGGATGTTGGTGAGGCTCATGGAGAAGGCGCTGCAGGCTACCAGCAGCCATCATTGCAATGTATTCATCTCCTCCTGATGATGGCCTTTCACAGGAGGGTACCCTAGGCAGCAAGGCTGAGGATGGGAGAGGCACTAGCCTCAAAACCACAGAAAACCTCCAAAAACTGTGCTAAATACAGGTTTTACTCCAGCACTTCTCATCCTCCGCCTGCTGCCTTTTTTAGTGTAAAGTATTTTCTGTAACAAACAATAGACAAAGGACACAAAGTAGCAGTTTAAGGAGGAGTTTCCCTTTGAATGGGAGAGATCACCGACCCACACCATGCTCTCTGTCCCTCCCAGGGTCTAACTTCACATTTCCTAAACTATATAGATTGCTTTAATACAGGTTTAGATATTCTTTTAAGAAATAAAAGTTTTGCTGATTTCTTTAACTAGCTGAATTATCATTGTGTTACTATGTAATTGTCTGTCCCAGTGAATCCAGTCTTCAGACCTGAAACAGGAAGATGTCCCCTACAAGTCCTTAGCAGATAAAGGTGTTAATGACAGGGAAGCCATTGTCCTGCTAACTCAGAACAATTCATCCAACTCTAAAACCCAATTCCTCAATGCTTTTTCTTTCTCTGCTAGAAAGAACTCAATGATTTATTTTAGTTTAGGAAAGTTCCAGTACCTCATGCAGTCTGCAGGGCACAGTGTGCTTTGTATTTTGTCTGACTGTTACACAACAGAAGCTCTCTAGTGTAACCTAAAATGGCAGCTTTAGTTTCATTAAACTAGTATTCATTAATTTGAAAAATGGTCCAATCTCTCCTGAATGAGATATTTACAGCTGACACCCTTATTACAATCAAATCAAATCTAGTTTAAAAGTATTTAAACATTTTGTTACACTTTAAAGTTTCCAACTTTTTCCAAGTATATATTGTGCCTTAAAAAGATGGGGAAGCTGTTAAAAAAAACCAAAAAAACGTTTTTCTGTGAATTTGTGCATGGATGTAACAGGTTTTCCATTGTAGATCATATCATTGGACTTCAACTATAATTTATTTGATATTTTTGTATGGTTTCCAATTTACTCTCAATATGTGAATACCCAATAATGTAAAGTTTGTGTTGGTGTAGTTTTATTGTGTAACATTTGCTGCTTTTATACAATAATTTAGCTTTATTGTTGTGCGAAACGTTTTTGATTATTTCTCTTTGCAGATAATATAAGATAAATTATTGGTTGTACAGATCAAAGTGGATATTATATAATATATTTTTGTTTAATAAAAACAGTTTTTTTCTGGGAAAAAGTCAGTCATTAGTGCTGTAGGTTTTTGTGTGTGTTTTAATATACTTTTATAATAGATTTGACACAGATTATATATGCAATTTCCCTATTTTTTTTAGTCATATTAATGTTTTTATTTTCTCTGTTACAAATCAGTTGATGGTGTAATTTTGAAGACTGGATTGCTGTTGTAATTGTATTTGCCATATTTTTTTAATTAAAGTTTTTGTTTTTTATTTATCCTAAATTAGTATGCAATTTGTGTGAACGATTCTTATTGGTTGAGTAATAACTTTTATGGCTTTGTAGTACTCTGTAATGTGGTATGTAAAGGGCATGCTCAGGATTATGTTGACTGTGTCATGGTTATTTGATGAGTGTAGAAGTGTGACATCACTTGTCTCTCTGCTAGCTACAAAAAGGGCATGATATCACAAGCCTGTACTTGTGAACATTGTGGTAGGAATAGTGACATCACTTGTTGCTATGGGAATTTAGTGTTTGGTTGTATGGAAAGTTGATTTAACCTATCATATATCTGTGTAATGAAGCATTAGTTTTTTAGGATCTTTTAGATGTTATGAACTGAGCCGTATAGTTATTTGCATTTTTTTTAAACCAATGTAGTTAATAGGAATATAGGTATAATAAATAATTGTAACATATTTTTGCATTAAGGTGACCCTGACAATGTGTTTATTTTGTTCTGAGGGAGGTAGCAAATAATACAGATTGAAATCATATTGTTGATACCTCCTATAAGGTAACCAGCCATCTTTCATTGCTAATATGGAACATGGGCTTGCCCCCAATTAGAAGTCTGGTTAGTGTTGGTTGTCCCGTCACAGTATAGAGTTAAAGCTGCACACAGGAGCAGAATGAAATATATTTTTATGCTGCCAGCGGTTAAGCTTCTTTGTCTTGTGACAATTAAATGTAACCAGAGACGCTGAAGAAAAGGCACTACTGGAACCAGAGCTGTCTGTGGAGTGCTGGTGTAACTGTAGAGATGCTTGTCATGTGGAGGCTATGTATAATTTACTACTTGGGACCGTGGTGTGATACGTGCTCTGTTGGTTTGAATAACTACTGATGTGGGATGGTTATTTTCTGCCTTTCATGTTCTGTCCCACCTAGTGACTGTCTGCAAAGCTGTTTCGTACACAGTGTCGTGTTTGCCCCACCTCTTGCACTGGTCACACCTACTATTATTATAATGTGCTTGAATTTCAATTCCATTTGTTTTCCTCAAACTGTAAAACAATAAGCTGTTTAAGAATTGTTATTCACGTAGTTTCAAAATGGGTGTATTGTGTTTCCAAATGTATTTCAAAGATGTTACAAAGTCTCCTTTAATAAATAGAACTCCCTGAGCTAGTTGCTTTATATTATAATGAATAATTATATTATAATGAATAAACCTTTATAATAGGTTACCAACAAGTGAAATTATTGTTTTATTCTTGTTATATTTAATTTTTAAAAAAATTATAGAACTACAATGACATTACCATATCACAGGTACATATAATTGTAAACAAAATGTATGCTCCTATTACAAAATAATCTGCTATTCAGAGTTTGTGTGACTGACTTGTAGATACATTCAATTTTGGAGCAGTGCTCTTGATGTAGATGACAGTCTGCCACCCCTCTGTATCTTTTATTTTCCAATCTATTTGTCAGGTAGTTTTCCAGAGTAATAGTCATATGGTTTACTCTTCTTTGTCACTAGTCACAGAAAGTTGTCTTGTATTTGGAAATTATGTTTTAGAAAGGTAGATATGCATTCTAGTAATACAAAGCATCCAAATCTCCAACAACAAACTTGTTCCTGTACAGGTTGGGTTAAACGGATGTCATATGTCCTATAAAATAAGTAGGCTACATATGACAACAGGGCTCTTAAGGATGTTCTTCATAAGTATGGGAAAGCTGATTAGGGGAGAACTGCAGCATAGAATTCTTTTTAAGCTTGTCCTAGGTAAGATTTACCAACTGAAATGCTAACCATGCACATTGTTTATACAACATTGTGCTTCTTTCCTATCGTTTCAATATATATTCTTTATTATATTTGAAAACGACAACTGTTTGTCTTCAGAGAGCTTGCAGTAAAGTCACTTTACAGTCTGCATAGGTCTTTGTTACTACAAAGCTGCCATTAGATTTGTCTTTACAGTAATTATGGGTGTTGACTTTGTTTTATTTTGTTAAATTGTGCATTTATAGTATGATTATCAAGAAACTGGAATGTTATTCCTCCCATGGTGACTATTCTGGGAAAGTCATTAAGAAATGTCTCCCAAGTTTTGAAAGTGGAAGTTCTCTAAAACAAAAAGGAGACAACCACAATTCCTATTTAATGTCACATTTTACACCAGGTTGACTACACTTTCCCCAAAAAAGACAAATGTGTGTACACTATCCCTCTTCTTTAAATTTTATAGTTCTTTTGTTTCTTTTAGAAGTTTGCTTCTACCAGTAACAATGGGTTAAATGAATGCATGTTCCTCAATGTATAAAATAAAAAAATGCATCATGTCTTCGGAGTCTTGATATTCTTGTCTGTCCATTTGAAAAGTATTCTAGTACTTTGCAAAATATTTAGCAATATTATACAAAGAAGCTGAATACAAGTGTGCTTTTAGCCATAATGCTAAACAAATATGTGTAACACGCTTGCAGAATGTTTATTTACTTAAGGCTATACATTACTAAATAATTTTAGCTCTCAAGGTCTTCCTCAATTTAAAACTTCCTTAGCTGCAAGTGTTCAAGAAAAAAATTATATTCTAGTGTAGGTAAAACCAACCCATTTAAGTGGCAAAAATAATTATTATCCTAGCATATTTATCACTTTTTTCATTCTATAGGATGGATTGTGCATTTTTGCACTTAAATCTGGAGCATAAAAGGAAGCAGGTCACCTCTCTGGGAGTGTGGTGTGTGTTTGCTCGGAAGGTGTTGTTAAATAATTCACATAACCTGATTCTGGGTCATGGTTTTATATATATATTTCTAGTATAATAGATATATCTCATCTCAAGTAAGACAATCCCCTTAACTATCTGTTGAGTGAAGTATAGCTTTCCATTGGCCTTTCCCTGATGGGGCAGCTCTTTATGCTGTGTAGTTTCTTTATGCCATTTAGTCTCATGTATTTAGCTTTCCTAAACTACTCGTTCTGAATCAGCTTGTTAGAGCATGGCCTTTATCTGTAGGCACCATTTGCATGTTTGGCAGGACTAAATATGGATTATGGATGTTCGGCCCAGTGATGGCTGAGTTGCTGAGGTGGGAATGTTTTCTATGGCTCATGGCATTTCCCTGCACCAATTACGTTGTAAAGAGGAGATAAGCCCCATCTTGACTGTGGGTTGAGCTGTTTAAAACAACCCAGTGGACTAATATTCTCCTTTGGCCAATATGTGTGTTGCTGGGAGCAACACACAACTGTCATAAATGATCAAATATACTCCATGAAGTGCTATGTAATATGGTCACGCTTTCTGGCTTAAAATTCCATATTTATGTATCTTCTATTATTATTTTATTTATTAACAGGTTTTTATATAGCATTATCAGCATTACGTAGCGCTTTACAGAGAATTTATTCAGCAGCCAATCAACCTACCAGCATGTTTTTGGCGTGTGAGAAGAAACCAGAGCACCCGGAGGAAACCCACACAGACACAGGGAGAACATACAAACTCCACACAGATAAGGCCACACTATTTCTAGTGAACATGAACTCATGGCCTCAGCACACACAAGTGCTACTCACTGAGTCGCTCTGCTGCCCACGGTGTTTCTTTGTAAACTAAGTTTGGGCATGGAGACTGACACATGCTGCTGGATTTGTATGTGGTGCAATGTAATACCGAATTTCCTATTTTACAACCTACCAGGTCCAAGTCTCTTACTAATATTTGTATTTTTTTAGTGAGTGATGTAGTAGGGATAGTGGTGCTGTTGTATGTGTATTATATGCAGGAGAAATCTCTCTGCAATTTAATGTGATAATGACACAAAAATACAGATGTTTCACGACTACATATTTTCGTGTCTGACAGACTTAAATGTGTAGTGTGAAAAGACAGTGCAGCTATTTTGTTTGTTAGTGAGAGCCATGGATGACACCCCACAGATGCTGCCATATGTGTAAGCTTTGGAAAGAGTACGACACTCACAGATTCTGTTGCCAGGATGTGAGAGAAAGTGGACCATATCCCTCACATGCGGTGTGATAACAACACACAGCTTATAGCTGTATAAAGCTCTGAGCCTTATCTGGATAGTGTGCCACCTCTTGGAGGACTAGTATATTAATTAGAAGTGGGGTTCTGATGATGGCTTAGTTTTATTACAACCCCTTATATACCAGGGGAATCCTAGATTTTTAAAAGTTTCTGGATATGTTTTTGTTACCAACTGCAGCAAAACATTTGTTTTTCAGAATGAGAGACCGTATTTCATGTATTTTTTGTATGGTAGAATGTAAAATGCTAAAAAGTAGTTTAGTGAGTGACCAGATTGTATTACCTAAAGGTCAACCAGAATTGTAGTTTACCATATCCTAATAAGTAACATTAAACATTGGCAAATATTATAATGTCTTGTAAAGTTTCTTAAATACCCTCCTTTCACCACCACACACACCCCCACAGACTAATTTCACAATGAAATGTACAAAAGGATGTTTTGTGACAGACACTGGTAAGCAAATAACATTTTGATAGTGTGTGCCCTGTGGAGCCAATAGCTATGTTTGACTTTATGGGAATACATTAAAATATAGTAAGGGCTCTGTCATGGAAATGAAAGGTAAAATCTGCTATGATCATCTAGTACCTGCTAGTAGACCCCTTTACTTTATGCTGCTGCTGCTAAAGGAAAAAATATGGTTTAAACTTTCTTTGAAGCTCCGTGGTTTAATATGTAATCTATGAATAAACCACCCCAAATATAGTAAGGAAAGAAGGTGTATAGCTTGTCAGTCTAATTAAATATGACATATAAGAGCATATAGCTACAGTAATAGTGGCAGTGGGTGATAATTGGTGTCAGACTACATCTCCATTCAGTGCTAGTCTGCTATCAAACAATGTTGTTTGTGTTGTAGAAGGCAGAATCTCCGCCCACCGGTTATAACATAAACCAGTGTTCTTGATTTCCACTTCTTCGTCAGTTTACACACTTCCCTCTAAGAATTATGTGTCTACTCAGACCACCTTCAACTATTTTAGCTGAATGCCGTTCAGAGATTCTTTTGTAAGCCTCTGGCGTTTGTGCCTTGTTAAGGAAACTGTGATTGAATTCATGACTGCTTTTTAAAGAGCTCGCCTAAGGAGTTAAAAATATCAATATTTGTGTCAGCGACCTGTGAAAATGTTTTGTAGACAGAACGGATTGGCAGCTAGATGTTTCCATCTATTCTCCCTGGGCTGCATTACTGTGAGCATTTAGAACAATAAGTAGTGACAGATACCTTTCAAGTACACAAAGTATTGTTTTAAATGCACATAATACAGCCCAGGGACTGATATCAATAGTTAAAACATATTCTGAATCCTGTTCTAGAACATGAGACTATCTGAACACTGTTTCTAAAAGACATTGCCTATTTTGAAGTTCAAGCTTTATGTAGTGTTAATACATTAAGCAGTGTTCTACAGAATTAGTTTTAATCGTTCATGTCAGTCCTTGCAGCAATAAAACCATTTTTATTAATTTCAATTTACAGAAAAGCTGATTAAAGGAATAGTATGTTGTGGTACAGAGCTACCCTTAACAAACCCACGTGTACATGAGGAGAGGATGCAAGCACTGTATGAAGAGTTCTCCGTGCTGTGAGGTGGCAATGCTTACCACTGAGCCAGCTATATGAAAAGACAGTGGGCTGGATCCAGACTTAAAAAGGAGCTTGAAAATAAGAGAGGAAAGTTACTCCTAGGCTAAACCATGTTGATTTCAGGGGAATCAAGTTAATTGTATTCTTTGCATGCAG
Source organism: Limnodynastes dumerilii (assembly GCA_011038615.1). NCBI lineage: Eukaryota > Metazoa > Chordata > Amphibia > Anura > Limnodynastidae > Limnodynastes > Limnodynastes dumerilii. The sequence continues at coordinate 136,510 of WWET01001174.1, forward strand.
GGATATATCTTTGAATTGCTTACTGCACACAGATACTGACCAGCTTTACTATGACACTGTTATTTAGACTTGGGATAGGAAACATCACCTCTCAACTCTAATACTGTTTGCAACAGATGAAATATGACTCCCCTGCAATCACCATGGTTTAGCCCAGGAGTGACTTTAAGTCTTATTCTTAAGTGTGAATCAGGTCCTTAATTTCAAGCACCTTCTTAAGTCTGGATCCAGTCCATTGTCATTGAAGCTCTGTGAACACCTTTCCATGGCTTGTTTGAAATAAACATTGCTTAGGTATTAGCTCCACCTGTGGTCTATATAGTTGGAGTCAATATAGAGTTACAGTAGGGATAGCTGTACAGTATCCTGTAGGTATGCTTAGCAATGTTGTTTATACCTGAAAATGTTGCCTATTCTAAAGCACAATACTAAGAGGAGCCTCTGGCTGCTTCTATGTACATGCGTTCTGAACAGAATCCTGATGTGTGGCCACTGCTGTGTTCATTTTAAATTCCTGGGTAGTTGATGAAGTTTGGGTTGAAATCCCATGTAGGTTTTCTCTTGAAGTCCAGAACCTTTGACTTAAGGCTTTTTATGTACATTAAACAGGATGCCTAACACCAGCTGCTCATTTGAATGTATGAATGCAAAGACACAGTGTGCGGCTCACCAGCTACCTGTCAGGAGAACCCTTCCTGGGTGCATATGCCTTCTCCGCTTGTGTCAACCCCACACCTGCTCACAGTTCATCCCTAAATATGTCATTACTTCTCTGCTGTTGTGGTGAGCATTATGGGTGCATTATTTCCTGGCACGCAGGAGGGAAAGGGGATTTTGAAACCATCTTCTCTATGTTCAGTCCTAGAAAGAATTCAGGTTGTCTGTGGAAAATGGTCACTCTGGCACTAACATTAGGAGGACCTAGGTCAGTGATGGCTAACCTGTGACACTCCAGGTGTTGTGAAACTACGAGCCCCAGCATGCCTTGACTGCAAAAGCGTAGCGGATACCTGACAAAGCATGATGGGAAGTGTAGTTTCACAACACCTGGAGTGTCACAGGTTAGCCATCACTGACCTAGGTGATGATCTGGAATGTCTATGGTTGGCTGTGTAAGTGCTCACTGAATGACATAATGTGATTTTAATTCTGTTTGACACCTCGGCATGGAGCGCCATTTGATGACGTGAACAGTCAGGAGCTTCCTATATGTGTCCCCCCCAGTATTATTCTGGGGGTGGGTTGCTTGGTTATGTTACTGAGACTTTACTGCTCTGTAGTGTCTCCGTCTGTGGAATGGAGGAGGTTACCCCTGGTACTGTATGCCTAGTTGTGTGGTTAACTGAGCCAATTACCAGTGGGACACTCATTCCTGTAGGAGACATAAGAGCCTACCTTGGGATTTAATAATAATTAAATGCATGACCAAGCCAAGCCTTATTGATGACAGTTTACACCACAAGCCTTTGAATGTTCAAATGACATTACATATCACATAGCCAATTATCAGTAGGCATTTAAGGAATCAAGGTAGAAACGCTGGCACATTCTGCAGAAGTGTCTGCAGATGGTCATGTTATTAACAGTACATTATCATTAAGCTTTTCGCAGACTTTACTGTTGTTAAAATAAGCAGTCCTGCAAATCAGTGTGTTTAGCCATATAATCCTTATTGTTCTTGTTACTGTTTTTTGGCTTTAAAGAGCCTCCAGTAAGAAGATTCCTCACCCCCGCTCCTGAGAAATGTTTAGTAAATTTCCAAGAACAGAACTTTCCCCCCCTAACGTTTAATATATGTAGAAAATCTGTAACACACGTGCACAGAGAGATTTAAAATATAATATACATGGCTTGATATATAAGTTATTGTAAGTTATTGCCTGGAGTATCCATGTTGTAAATGTGCAATATTGTTGTGGTTTATATTGAAATGTAAACATAATTAGTCCTACCCACCCCCCCATGTTATTCCATTACCATGTCACATTTATAAATGTTTCTGCTGAATCTTTAGCCTTAATCTGTTCCGGGTTTTGTTTACAAACGTTCCAGTCGAGTCAATGAAATCTGGCTTTCACATGCTCCTTCTCCGTCCAATTCATGCCTAGCAAATCATGTTGTCTGGTAGTAATTTGTGGTAAATAGTAAAATAGTTTTCTTAAGTGAATGCAGCAGTCTCTCAAAACTTTGGATTACTCTCAGGCTACTGGTTACGGTGTTGAAATGTAAACCACTTCCAGAATTGTTTTGAAGGTTTTCTGTGTTCTTGGTTGTGTTAAGTTGTTTTGTGTGTTGTATTTTTAAACAGAATCCTTAATAAATATGTGTGCATCTTTTTCCTCTAGATGTTCTTGTATTAGGATTTTGTCTTTTGACCTTTTCCCATTCATACAAAGAAAACAATACATCTGCTTAAGGTTCACTGTGTACATGAGTCATCAGGTGGCTTGTGTCATGGTCCATTCCCAGGCATATTGACCCAAACAATAAGAAGACTCCCTCAATAAAAAGTTGGACCTGCACACTCATTTGCTATATACATAAATATAACTTTCCATTTTCCTATAACCAAGACCACAGAGGTTCTCAGTGCAGTCATTTTTCCTCTCTATAGGCATAACAAATCTATTTTGTTCGCCATTTTAAAATTGTGGCAAGACAAGCATCAGGTTTTGTTTGTGGCATCAATCATCCGAGGTTTTAGCTGTAGTTAAGGAAATTATGAGAATCTAGAATGTATAAAGAGACGACCAAAGAAACTTTTAGGCCTCTCTACAGCAAGGGTCCGGATCCAGATTTGCACTCGCAAGAAACAGAAAGCGACCACATTTTGCAAGTGCGCCTATGCACATAATACACTTATTATGGATCTGGATCCTCCAGGTCTAGACTTGCGTGAGGGATATGTTCTTGATGGCAGGATGGACCAGGATGCGTCAAGCTCTTATGTAGGATCCAGATTTCTGCAAGGGGAAGGATCATAACTTTTAAAGTAGGGCCCTGCAATCATAAGTCCCTTCTGTGCAAGGGGAGTGACCTTCCCAAGCAGCACTGTGGCTCAGTGAGTAGCACATGTGTCTTACACTGCATAAGTTAGATTCCTAGACAAGGTCTTATCTGTGTGGAGTTTGTATGTTCTTCCCATGTTTGCTTGGGTTTCCTCCGGGTGTTCTGGTTTCCTTCCACACTCCAAAAAACATGCTGGTAGTTTAATTGGCTGCTAAATAAATTAGCCCTGGTCTGTGTGTGTATGCCTGTCAGGGAATTTAGGATGGAGTTCCAATGTGAAATATTCTCTGTAAAGCGCTATGTAATCTTATATAGCTATATAAAAACCTGTTAATATGTGATCTTCTCGGAGCTTTGATCCCTGCGGCAATGTAGTTCTGGATCCGGTATGAAAATAGTTAAATGTCTATAGGGCTTATTTCTATTTAGAAGCTAGGACTATAGCTAGCCTCTGACAGTCTGGCAGAGAATTGGAGTGGGATGAGCAGTACAACACAGATATAGGTAAACCAAGAACTCGGTGCATTCTGCAGACCTGTTCTCATGACCTTAGTGACTGGATTTAGTTTAGTCCTGTTATATAGTCAAGGAAGTGGAACTTTTTAAGTGGTTAGACCAGCATATGCACTGATACTTTGTCATTGACTTACCTGAGAAATTTTATACACACTTATTGGATGTGATGTTAGGGTATAATTTTTAGGTGCAAATTGCACAAAACATTGCAATCTGTTTTATTTTATTTTTAACTAGTCGGAACTATTTATCGCTTTTAAGTTTAACTTTTTTTAATCTCTATTTAATATTAAAATTTGAGCTCTAGGTGTGATGAAATTGATTATTCAATGAATTTAAAAGTAGGATGTGTGGTTCAGTTTAAAAAATAAATAAATACTTTCTGTGTGTATATGTGTGTGTGTGTGTGTGTGTGTGTGTGTGTTTGTATAGGAGAGAAAAAGTTGAATGAGCGTAATACCCTCCAGCTCACTGAGGTGACCTTTGCCCCTTTGTATCCTGTGACGCTCAGCCAGTCTTTGTGTTGCAGTTTATTCATGATGGTTCTGTATCCCCCATCACATATGCCACGGAGAGGAGATAAATTATTTTCAGCTGCAGCTCAGGCCGAAGAAAAGATCTTTAGAGGTGTGGAGAAGGGGGAAGGGTTGCCTGCACGTTCTCAGGAGAATGGGCAGGTTATAGTAGATGTGTGTTGTGTTTTCTAAATGGCAGGTTTCCTCATAATTTAGAACCTAATTTTCTATAGTTTATGTGATGGTGGCAGAAATCTGTCTGTTATCTTATTTATTTTTTTAGTTGATCATTTCAACCCTGTGCCTTCCTATGTTGGACTCCCACCTTTTTTTAGTTTTTCAGAGCCAGCTTTGTAAGCATATATAATTGTCAGGAGATCACTTGACGGGTAATAGCAGTATTATGATGACTGCCTTTCTTCCCTCTCCTCTCATCATAATCTGGTGAGCAGGGATCCGTTGTATGCTGACACAGATAAAATGAACATACGCATCAGTAGCTTTCAATGAGTCCAAAGATCAGCAAAGGACATCAATTTTTTTTTCAATTTATTGTTTTGTTTTGGTTTTTGGTTTTCTGTGTGGAATGATTGCACAAAAGGTTTTTCCAAGAAAGCTTTATGCTGTTTCTATGATCATCCTAGTGCTCTAATACTGTGGCCATAACATGTTGGGTATCCCTGCTTTATAAGTATAGTAGAAGAAAATAGCTATCCTTTTTTATTAGTTTATTTTTGTCACCATATAAATGATCTCTGATCCATTATTTCTTCCTCTCCCCTCACTCCTGGATCACAATTTAAACGCTGCTCCCCCATGCAAACTTTTTGGTAGACGACCTCACATAAAGGCGAACTCTAAATCAAATCTAAAACATCAGAATTCTCTTTCTTGTACTTATTACTTGTGGGTGAAAAAAGTGCATTGTGTAGTACTGAGACTTCATCATATACAAGAACTAAATGAATGGCCATTTGCAGAAACTTTTTGTTTGGAAAAAAATACTGCGATTTGTAGCTAAGGAGCAATCCAGATGTCCAGTGCTTTTTCCTTCAAAGTATATTTTGTTGTAGTTGTTTTCATAAAAGAAACTCGCATTTTGCTTTTTTTGGGTTGAGTTCATTCTGGGCAGCTAAGGGGTTAATCGTCATGAAGCAGTGTGTGGACTTGCCTGTTCCTAGGGAAAGTTTTAGAGGAGCTATGAATCCAGCTACTTGTTCCCGTTGCTTACCGCATAAGCACCAGCCCACGACCATTACTGCTTGGAAACAAAAATAAGATTATGTGTTAGAATCATAGTGACAAATTCCAAGCATGGCTGGGATTCTTCAATATACTTTTGTTCACATTGGGAGCTGAATTAATCATTCACCTCGGATATCTTTTGAAAATCAAATGAATATGATAGCTCTGCGTGGAAACACTACCTTTTTGTTTGCTGTTTTGGGGATTTGGATACCTGACAACAGAAATGTGTGACCTTCCAGACAGAACTACCATTCCCATGAGGCTATCTCCAGGACACCGGCAGGAAATCCAGCAACTGCCTTTTTGTGCCCTGCAGTAAATGCTTTAAGCATGTTGAAATATGTTAAACCTCAGGCCTCAACAAAAAAGTTAAGGCACTTCTGAAAGGGTTAACGGTACAGTCAGCATTGTGTAAGGTGTAGTCTAAATCGGATGCAGTCATAGCCCTTTGAATCCATGGCACGTTAAGCAATGCAGTGAACCTGGTGTGGGAACTTCCTGTCATTCTGGCTGCACAGCTGAGACGCCAACATACAATAAAAAGTACAAGTCTGTTCTATTTTTTTTTTTCCCATCTAACTACAAAGTGTTAAAAAAAAAAAAAAAAATTGTTCGAAAAACTAATTTGCGCTGAAACGTGTATGCAGTAAATCTTGGTTGTCAGTAGTGTTTTACAGCACGGCCTTCTTTGCAACCTTAATAAGCCAGCCCCTAATTCCATCTTGAAGGATCACATTGGTGTAACCACAGTATGAATCCAATCATTCAGATAATTTGACCTTGAGTAGAGGTGCTAGGAGTCATGGATTTGTGGTGGTTGTTGGAACAATCCACACATACCACATGGTTTTTAGAAGATGCTGGACAAGATGTCTTCTGTGTACGGCACAGGGTAGGGGAGGAGGGCCACAGATCTTGTTTGCTATATATTTTAGCTGCTTTTAAAGGGTCACTTTCTACCTTCTGGTGTTTGTTAAATGGACTAGCGGATTTTGCTAACTTTAGCTTATCACAGCCCTTGCTGCTGCTGCTTGCTCATCTGATTACACTCCTCGGGGGAATAAGGTTAAGGACACGCTGTTGGTAACTAGAGCATTTTCAGGGCTTTAGTTCAGCAGATGGGATGCTTGGCTATATCTATACATCTGTCTGCCTGCTGTGGCAGCTGATGCTATTGCTGCATTTTCTGTTCTTTTGTTCTGTTCCACCCAACAAATAATGAATGTTGTTTGAAATCAGTGTCTTGTGTTTATTTTATTAGCAATTTTTAATTGCAGTATTTTATGAAATGTCTTTTTTATTTTTCCTTTTTTTTATTTAACTTTTTGTAATGGTATTCATTTTTAACCTTCCTTTTCTCTGTCCATCCTAGGAACAGTTATCAGACTGCCTGACGCTGCATGGTCCGAAAGACTTAAGACAATATGGAATGACAAGAAAGAGATTAGCTAAGGATTACCAGCTCTGAGGACTAACACCTTGGTTGTGAGGTGAAGCACAAATTCAGGCTCGTGGCTCCTAGGAGCAGTGTGTGTGAGCAGCATGGCGGATCCTGGCATGATGAGCTTGTTTGGGGAAGATGGAAATATATTTAGTGAAGGATTGGAGGGCCTTTGTGAAAGTGGCTATACTGAAAACTCCGTCAATTCCATGGCGCAGCAGATGCCACTGGATCAGGGTTTCGGTTCTTTGCAGTCTCCGCTCCACCATAACCCAAGCAGTCAAAACCAAGCCAAGCTGACCCACTTTGATCACTATAACCAATATGAACCACAGAAAATGCACATGATGGACCAGCCGACTAGAATGATGGCTAACACTCCTGGGAATGGTATGGCCTCCCCACATTCACAGTATCATAACACACCTGTTCCTCAGGTCCCCCATGGTGGTGGACAAATGGGCGTGTATTCCGGTATGCAGAATGACAGGCACGGGTCACCATTTGTAGAAAGCGGTTCTATGTGGGCACCTAGGGCAGTGCAGGTGCCTGATCAGATACGGCCACCTTACCAGCAGCCGCAGTCACAGCAGCAACCGTCAACACCTTCCGGGCCTCCAGGTCCATCTCACCCTCAACATGTTCAGCAGATGGGTAATTACATGGTTCGGGGAGATTTTGCAATGCAGCAGCATGGTCCACTACAGTCACAAAGAGTGAACCAGTTCTCACAAGGACAAGATGGTCTTAACCAAGGAAATCCCTTCCTTGGAGCTGCAGGACCTGGTCACATGTCTCATGTAAATCAACAGAATCCAAGCATGGGACCTTCACTACGTCATTCGGTCCAGCAATTTCATCACCATCCCCCCAATGCTCTCCATGGAGAATCCGTTGCTCACAGTCCTAGATTTTCTCCTAATCCTCCTCAGCAAGGTGCAGTTAGGCCACAGTCCCTTAATTTTAATTCTAGAAACCAGACTGTACCTTCACCTACGTTAAACAACTCAGGGCAGTATTCCCGTTATCCTTATAGTAACCTTAATCAGGGATTAGTTAATAATACAGGGATGAATCAGAATTTAGGCCTTACAAACAACACTCCAATGACTCCGTCTGTACCTAGATACCCAAATGCTGTGGGGTTTCCGTCAAATAACAGTCAAGGACTGATGCACCAGCAACCCATTCATCCTAGCGGCTCACTTAACCAAATGAACACGCAAACTATGCATCCTTCACAGCCTCAGGGAACCTATGCTTCTCCACCTCCCATGTCGCCCTTGAAAGCAATGAGCAATCCAGCAGTCACCCCTCCTCCACAAGTCAGACCTGGCAGTGCGGGCATACCTTTGGATGTTGGAAGCTACCCAAACATGCCCCATCCGCCGACTCACCAGCCCCCTGGAGGCATGGGAATGGGACAAAGGAACATGGGTCCCAGAAACATGCAACAGGGCCAGGCCTTTATAGGTATGTCCTCAACACCAAGGGAGATGGGTGGGCATATGAGACCAAATGGCTGTCCTGGAGTTAGCCATGCAGATCCACAGGCAATACAAGAACGGATGATGTCTGGCCAGCAGCATCCCAGTCATCAATCTTTTCAGCAGCAAATGGCAAACTGTCAGCCTCATCCAGCTATGCACCATCAGTCTTCACCGCCAGCGCATTCTCATCACCAACCATGGACTTCGCTTCACCAGTCACCTCAGAGTACCCCCCAGAAAGTGCCTGTCCATCAGGTAAGCATGCTGATGCCAATGCTGAGTACATGCTGTATTTTACATGTATGATATGTTTCTATGTATTTTGTTTTTATGTCTATCATTGGAATCTTGCAAGTATATGTATGTGGCTTTCACAAAAAGCAGCCTGTGGACTTCCTGCTTTGTGAACATTACTCTGATTTTTTTTAAGTGTAAACAGAGCAGTATTCAACAACAGGAAGCTGTATCAGTATTGTTTTGGTTATGAAACAGCTGCACTCTTTTTTTATTTTTATTTTTTTTATTGAATAACTTTTTTGATGAACAAGCTTTCGCCAGAGTTGTATTCTGTTTCATTAAGTTGGGACCATAAAGCTTTCTTGTTACACTACGCATCACACATGTGTTTGACAGTTAATCTCTGGCTTTTCCTGTCAAATTATTTTTAAATCTAACAGAGAAACATAACACGAGTCACATGTCAGGATAGATGTCAGTAAAGGCTCGCTGTGGGAGTGGGCCTGGCTTCCGTCATCGCCTAAACCCGCACTCGTCATTTACCAACATCAAAAACAGATTTACTTCTCTGGCCGATGTTCACGTGTATCATTGAATTGCCTGGTTAAAACTCCTCCTTCGTCTCCTTTTCGTGACGTCGTTTTTCTAAAATTGCTTATTTATTAATAAAACAAGTATTGCTGATAGAATGAACGGGTTGAGAAAATGTGGGGATTTCCTTTTTTTAACACTTTATTTTTATAGCATGTGTTGTCCTTATATTTGACTGCAGAACCTTCTAATACTCTCCCTCCTTTGTGAAAACGATGAGTGATATTAGTGGTTTCTAGCTGCCTATCCAAACTGGGTGACCAGATGTAACATTGAAATAGAGAAAAGAAGATAGAGAGGGACCTGATCATTCCATCTACTATAATGGTCGTGACACATGGCGTTATCTCGCATTACAGTTATGAATGTGAGCATCTGTCTAAGAAGTAAGAATGACTGGTCCCTTTTGTGAAAACTTTGGCCTTTCCCCACTTTGCTTTTGAAGCAATATGTTTCCAGTCCTGTGCTGAGGTGAGACTGTGCGCATATCATGGCAATTTGACATTGTTTGGGCTCATTATGTGACCTGTACAGTATCAGTGTTAAAATAAAATACAGCCTAGATGCCGATGCACGTTCAAGTCTGATGTAAAAGCCTCCCTCGCTGTACCTTGTTCCAAATTTTGTAGTAAAAGTAGCAGTAAAAAAAAATCCTTTGATTTAAGGAGGTGTTAATGAAACCATCAGAATAAGGGAAATATTTTTTCTCGTGTCTATTATTAAGGGATCTTTAAAAAAGTCAATTACCTCCTTTTATGGCAATTTTTATTTTTTGCTCCTAATTCTGATTTTTTTTTGAGTGTCCAAAATGTTTCCCTCTCTAATAGAATTGTAGCCATAGTGTAATTTTGGTGTAGGATTTAAAAAAAAAAAAAATGCAATTTCTATCACAAATATAGGCTATTCTGTTCTTAGGAGAACATCTCTTTAGATTTTTTGTGGGCCAAGGAGACTCATTCTTTTAATTTTTTGGTACTTGATGAAAACTTTACTAAACATTTAGATTTATGTAACAGATGTAGTGAATGAAATCCCATCACACCCAATCCTCTTGTTAAACTCATCCATAGAGGTGTTTGTATAAACTAAAAAGGGAAAATTCCACACTCAAAATGATACTAGGTTATAAAAGTTTACTTTTTTTTCTTGACTAATAAACCAGTTTGTAATAAACTTGTGCTCTACAATGCAAATGTAGTTTTTTGTTGTTGTTTTTTTTTGGAAATATGTGGGTGTTCATTGCTTCAGTTGGATTTGGGATTTATGATGATGATGATGATTATTATTATTATACCTAAGGTTTACTTTTAAAGTGCCGTTAGATATCCACAGCACAGTACAGGGGCAAAAGATAAGCTAGTAATTACATATACAGTAGTTAACAGACAGGGTACAAATTCATAAAAATACAATACAAGTACAATGGAGAAATAAAGTACAGTACAAAGACAGATGAACGATAAAAAAAGGAAAAAAAGCATGTTCTGATTGTAGAAGCAGATGAAAAAGAGGAGCCAGTAGAGAGACAAGGTGGGAAATAATGAGAATAAGGTGGATGGGTGATGACAGAAGAGAGGAAGGCCCTGCTCATAAGAGCTGACATGCTAAGTGGAGGGGGTAAACAGATAAGGAGACACAGATGGGGGAGGGGTAGGTAGGCTTAGGGTGGAGGAAATGTTTGAAGGATTGGAGGATGATGCATTTCCTGATTGTGGTTGTAGTAGGTTGTTCCAGTGCAGAGGGGCAGCGCGGGATAAGTCTTGAATGTGGGATTGAGAGGTAGTTATCAGGTTGGAGTTGAGGTACCAGTCACCAGCAGAGCAGAGAGGTTGAGGGGTTAGTGTGAATGGAGATAATGGAGGAGAAGTAGGGAGCGATGAAGGAGAAAACTTTTGTAGGTTGTGGTGAGGAGCTTGAAGAGATGTGAATCTCCTTTCATTACAATGAGGAGGTGCTGTGTTAGTAAAGCTAGGAAACTTGCTTAGACTTCTAAGAGGTGAGTGAAACAGACACTCTGACATCTGTTTTATGTCTAGCACTTGATCACCATCTATGCTATGTAACCGCTTCATTCACTACAGTTCGTTACAGGACCCTCTTGAACCCGCTGATGTTTGTGATTCTTAGGAGAGTTTTCAGCCTATTGTTTAGGAAGAAAGTAGCGATATCCGTGAGGCGTAAGGCCCATATTTATCTTTTGATTGGTTTGTATGATACGCCTTACTTGGTGAGCGTCATTCACACCCTGTTGTAAAAGGGCCGTTTTCCCCGTGGTGAACCACACAATTCGCTACTATGAAAGTCAGATTTTCCAAATACAGACAGCTGACAACAAGCTGTTGGCTATTTCGAAAATCTGCCTAATTAAATGTTTTTATAATGAATGAGTAAGTATGCCGAATCTGTTTTTCAGAAACTTACCCATTCACACAAGACCCGCTTGGAGTCTGAGTTAGGCTGCGGGGAGGAGATACAGCTTACAAGGGGTAGTCTTAGGGTTAGATACGGGAGGGGGGGTATACAGCTTACAAGGCAAATCTCAGGGTTGGTGATGCAGCTTACAAGGGAAGTCTTTGGGTTAGCCTGTGGGGAGGGGAGGGCCAGAGGGTTAGGGTGAAGATTAGGATAAGGGTTGGGGTTGGAAAAAATATAAATTGGCACTAGAGATTCCTTCTGGGGATCTTCGTTTCCACCACTCTGGCGGGACGGGAACAATCGCTGGTGGTGGGATGTCGTAAAAGGGCCATTCTTGGCAAACCATAGGTGGGATGTCGTTAAAGGGCCATTCTTGGCAAACCATACCCCATTCACTGGCTTAGTGCTACAACCTATAGCAATAAGGCATTCATCTTTGATTGGCTAGAAGGTTAGAAAATGAAAGCCTGTATTTACTGGGTGGCTGATCGTTCCACCAGTTGTCTGTGTTGCAGTTTAGTCAGTCTTGAAAGAACACACATTTGTTCATTAATCTGCAGTCACTTGTGAGCCTTATACATTTGGATGTGACAGACTATTGACTTGTATGCAATGGAGTCCCCATAGCTTATAGATTCTGTGTAGCTATGAAGCAGAAGTAATAGTTGTAAGCTTGTAGGGAATTAAAATAAAATTTGAGGTAGAAAATTAACCTCCTTCACATCTTTTTACAATCAAAGCACATTCAGAGAACTCTTGTAAATATTAAGTTTGGTTCCACCCATATGTGTCAAATTATCCACTTTCAACATATCCTAAATATCAAAGTCCATCTTCAGGTATGTATTGTATGTTAGATTTTTCCTGAAAATACTTGTATTAACTCTGTGTGTGTGTGTGTGTGTGTGTGTGTGTGTGTGTATTATATGCACACACGCTGTAATAAATATACACACGCACGCGCTGTAATAAATATATACACACTTGGTTATATATGTTGTGAGCTGGTTCTATGCTTGTGCTTTGCATGTTTTCAAATAAATTGGCAGCTTCCTAATAACAGCATCTCCCCGCTCGCCACCATTTCACTTTTGCACAATGTACTAGTTATGGAAAGGACGGTTTGCCCTTGAGCGAGAAGACCTTCTCTGGATGATTCCTCCATCTCAGGTACTCTCAGTTGACTGAGAGTAATTGGTGCCATTCATTATCTGCTCACCAGGCCGGTTATAGCCAGTTTCTCTCAATTAACATAACAATGCAAGTCAACAACAGCATTCTGATTTGGTGGGTGCTGAAGTCACCTGACCTGTTACTAGAGGTTAAAGTGTTGAATGAAGGTAGAGCAGGAGGGGTGGAGACCACTCTTTCACTGCTGGGGCCTTGTGTAAGCAATCTCATTTCATGCAGTTGTTTTCTCATACAGAGAGCGAGAGAAGCACTCTCACCAGAGCTATTGCTTTATGAATGAATCTCTCCCCACTCCTGCAATAAACCTACAATACAGAGCTGCCTGTCTCCCTTCTCTTATACGATTTTCTGCATCCTGCATCCCCCCACCTTCTGTAGATCAGGTAAAGAGGCAGAAGCCGTACAGCTTTATGAACACTGAACACAAAACACTGGCCACTGTTGGATTAAACAGTCAGCGTTTTGTGTGGTTTTAAAAGTTCTGGCCAATAAAAAATGTGGATGTTTTCCTCTGTGTTTTCCTTGGATTGTGGGTATTTTCCTGAAGCAGATCTTGGGAAAAGAAACCCTGTTTAATGTCAGCCTTGTACTTTCATCCTTGTGTTAATTGAGCATTAGAGACACCTTTAAATGTTGTCCCTCAAAGATGCTCCTCAGCCATTTGCCCTGTGTTCTTAATATTTGAATCATACAACTGCGACTTCTATATTTTCTTTTATGAGCATTTCAGGTGGCCACTTGCTAGAAGCTGGTGTGCAGCCCAATTCATTTTCAGGACTGTGGGCTGTTAATCAGAGCTGTAACAAGAAATTTTAGTGCCTGGGGCAAATAGGAAAAATGGCACCCCCTACCTTGAGTTTAAACCAGTTTAACGTTAAAAATGAACTTACTGGCACTCCACTTTGACTTTGTGCCCTGTGTGACTACCCCTATCGCACACCCCTAGTTAAGGCCCTTCTGTTAATACATTGAAGATGATCCAAAATGATCCACCTTTTTTTTTTCTTCTTCTTTTTTTTTTTTTTAAAGGGCGAAACAGGTGCAAGTGTTCGCTTGAGCAAAACTAAGTTGCAATATGAGGGGTGCAAATTAACGTTCATTATTTAGCATTTAGAGAAAATGCTTTGCTTGTGCTCAGATCTCTACCTGCCTTTCATGTACCTTTTTGCATTAACCTATAAATTGATCTGAGCAACTACCATATTTTGTATTGTGCTCAGAACTCCCACACTGTAAAGCTTTGAGTAATCTGTGAATTAGCGTTGAGCTAGGAAGCATCGGTTCTGAACTCTAATTCTGTTTTCCAAGTTTAAACTTGCCTTTTCATGCAGTTTAATGTGGTTTTGGTTATTTTTTCCCATCATGCAGTTCTGCTACTATCATGTGAGAGATACTGCGCATCATTGATCGCAAAAGTTAGGAGATTCCAAAAATGATATGAAACAATCATTTGCTGTTTCAGATGATTCTGCAGCATAGTTGGACAGTACACCCTGGGAAGATATCTGTTGAAACTAATATGATTGTGTAGTCTGTACAGATATCGACAGAAGAAGCCCTGTTGTGTACCCAGCCTTATTTTCAAACTCTGGATCTGGTCCATTGTCAGAGGTCATGTTAAATGTGTGAGGCCTACATCTGCAATGCAAGAGGCCTAACTGTGTTTCAATCCAGTCCTACAAGTAAAGCAAACATTTGTTTTTATAAATGTAATACTAAAAGTGTGTATTAATGATAAATAAAAGTATGCTCAGTCTCTCTTTAAATGTTACATTATTTCAACCTGAAAACAAAGGATTCTGAAACTACATTTCGGAGTCCTGGTAAAATGCCTCTGGCCAGTTTTCTTTTCCTGCTACTGTTGGCTGTCCCTCTTGCTGAAGTTTTGCACAATGGATTTGGTTGCAGAGAACAACTCCCTGATAATAACGAGCAATCACAGGGCACAATAGGCAAATTAATACAAACATCCTTTTGAACTAAATGTTTAGCCTTTATTCCACCCTTGTTTACTAAAGCATAAAGTACATGATTCACCGTTTTATCACACATTGTAAGGTGAATAAAACACACAGGTATGTTTTGTTTGATTAAGCTTGTTTCTGAAAATATTTGCATGTTGAGAAAAAGGAAAACAGTATTTTATGGTGCAAAGTGCCAAATTTTCATATTCTTAATTATTGGCAGCATTTTGAGATGTATTTGTTTTCCAGTTCTAAGGTTACACAGTCTACAATGGTGGGTCTAACAAGTTGGCAGAAAGTTATCCCCCACATAAAAAGACAGGGCTCTTTCTAAAAGATGCAGAATGGTGTAATTACATTGGGGCACATTGCACATGTGTATGATACATTCAGTTGCCAACTGAAGAGGGATGGTCGGGTACTTGAGGAACTCCATTCAATGCACTTAATGGAATCCTGATGGCTTGATAAAGGGTGAATGTGTCTCGCATCCAGCAGGACTCTGTTTAATGGAGTTTTCTTTAAAGTGGGGATGCTGACATCCCTGGCCAGGGAATGCTTACATTAGGTGCTGACACCCCACTGGAATGTGCTTAAAATAAACATTTTGTCCATACTCTTCCACCATTCCATTCTTCATTGTTCTTTTTTTGAAAAACTAGAATGCCAGTGAAATGGTCTCATCCTTTTCATAGAAGGGTGCTCAGTTTAGGGAGACCAAAAAAAAGTGTTTTTTAAAATAATTTTTTATTAAAGCTTTTTTATTTTTATTTATTTTT
>WWET01001174.1:152847-163975 GCA_011038615.1 Limnodynastes dumerilii
ACACACACACACACACACACACACACACACACACACACAGCGCCCCTAACAGACCTTGATCTTTGCAATTTGTTTTAAGAGGCACTTGGCCCATCCAGTCTGCCCATAAGTGTCCATGGCACTATTTGAGCCTCCATTTTAGGATATACTTAATATTGATCCCAGACATGTTTAAATAGTTCTATAGAAAAATGTTTGGGTGGAAATATCCGACTATATTGTCTCTGCAGTTAATTCATGTGCGCACACAGACTTCTGAGCGCAATGGCCTACCTTAAATTGTCTGACTAAATGCACGGAACATTGCAGAGGTATGGAAGTCTGCATCGGTACACCACAAGAGGGAATGCCTATGCTCTACATTGACTTGGGAGGAAGCGCCACCTCTCATTGGATGTGTCCTTCCTGTTAAGTCTGGATGGGGTTGGAACCTGCTCCACATACTCAGAATGAAAAAGAAGCTGTGAACCAATTGGAAATATCAAAGGACCGGATTCACACTTGCATTTGTGATCCGTAGGTGCAGATACACATGTATCTACACCTTTTTTTAGGTACCTTATGGCAGTTACGAGTGCCATAGGGCTACCTTATCTAACCGAGTGTAGTTTCCTTCTTGAGAAGGACACTACGCACGGACCTTTCCTCCCTCCTGCCCTCCCCGGCTAATCTAAATCCCTCCCCCTCCCACTTCTGCCTAAACATTCCCTGAGGCTGCATTACGGCGCCTCTTTCCTACTAAACTACTCCACGCTGGTGCGTAGTTTGTGTAAATGACCTATGACGCATGCTTGCTAGGTCATTTCGTTAAAAAAAAACGCACCTAAGAAGCAGAAGCTTCTTAGAAGTGAATTTGGGCCAATATCTCCCCTCTTGTTTGCAATCACAATAAAACAGGTTTTTACCTCATGTGCTAGCCAGGGTTTGGATTGTAGAAGGGACATTTATAGTATATAACAAGGGACATCCTATAAATGTTCTGAGTAAACAGATCTGTACAAACAGTCCAAGAACACTTTACCATCTGCTTGTGTGCAGCTATGCATGGTTTTTCTTTTTTTTTGGTTCCTTATATTCCATGCCCTTCTTAAAGTAGCACTGAACTCGTGAATTGTAAATCTGTTAAATTTTTCTATATTGTTTGCTAAGAACGGCCCTATTTCGATAGGGCCGTTCTCTCCCAGCCAGTTCCGAACTGGCTGGGATATTGATTGCTTATGCCTCAATGAGGCATAGCAATCGATCCCCGGAGCACCGAACTAGGTGCTCGGATAGGTAAGTGCAATACACTACCCTATCCCTCCCTTCACCCTAGCCTGACCCTAGCCCTCCCTTCTTCCTAGCCTGACCCTAACCCTTTCCCTTCTCTATAGCCTAACCCTAAGACCCCCCTCCCCGCAGCCTAACCCTAACCATCCCTTCCTAAGAGCCTAACCCCCACTCTAACTCTAAAAGTCCCCAAAGTGGTTACTCACCTCTCCGGAGCTGTCGGTTGCAGGTGCGTTGGGTCATCATGCGAAAATGAATGGGTCGGTATTGATTTATTAATTTTTAGTTCTGAGTATCTCACTGGTATGTCTATATGGTGCCTCCTGATGGCTTTATGCTGGGGCCAGCCTGAACAATGTGTTTGGGGTTCAGTGGTTTATAGTAACTGGGGAAATACAGAGGGGTTTACAACTTGAGTTCCTCTAAATTTGCTTTGATATTATCTGTCTTGTTTATTTTAGAGTTGCACTGACCGGCAATAGAGATTTATAGTAGTTCAGAGTATATAATGGGTTCCCCTTAGTTCCTAGCTAAATCATATATAAAAAACACACCTTTTGTTCAGTTATAAAATTGACCATAAAATTTTTGGTGTCATTTGTTTGAAAATGAAGAGGTTTTTGTGGGTGTTTTTCTGAAAATGACATAATTAATTATAAGTGTTGTCATGTTTACAAATAGCTGATGAAAGCTATATGTATACTGTCTTGAGGGAGAGAAAATGAAGCTGTGTATCGCCCCTTTTGATCTTGCTGGGGTAAATCTAACAATACTTTGAATGCTCTCGCTTGGTTTATTTTTTTTTGCCCTTCCAACTGTAGCCTCTGCTATTGATGCAGCCTGCATCCCATTTGACTTTAATGCATTGCAGACTCCTGCGGGACTGATAGTTTAGCTTCACTTTATAGCATGTTAATCTATTAAAGCTCCAATCTTACATGCAGAGCTATTCTCAGTAAGTGTTTCCGACAGGTCTGATTATAAACCGTTGTGCTCTGCACTCACCTTCTGCCAAGCGACTGACTGCAGGGAGATGCATTGGGGCTTGCTGAAGGTGACCTTTTCTTCTTTTAAAGTGGCATTTTTGAACTGGCGATTAGGTAATAATGCTGTATGTTGTAGCAGTGGTGTGAGTGTGTCATTCCATGTTGTGAGTTACCACATAACGCCTGGGAAATCCGTGTTCTGGTTCTCTCATAGGGATGCACAACCATTAAATTGTGACCTTTCACCTAAACTAGGAATATAGCTAAAGGAATGGGTACATACGTATTTCCCTTTTTTAAACTACTAGGATTAAAACTATTCATTGAACAAAATACTTATTTAATCACTTAAGTACTCTAAAAAATCTAATAAATGCTGTGAAATAATATGACATGAATTCTTGTTAGACTTTGCTCCCCCCCTCCCCACAGGTTCTTCTTGTTAGACTTGTAATAATTGTAATTTGTTTAATGTATATTAAGCTACTTTTGTGACAATTGTGTTTTCTTGAGCTGTAATAAAGTAAATTTGGAAACCTGTGTGATCCAATGGATTCATGTTGATTGTGGAATTAGCACAGGATTCATGGGTAAATCCTATTAGACATTACATGGCTGACTTTGTATACAAGTAATATCAGGCCTATGACTTTAATATGTGTATATGTAAACCTACAATGGTGGGTGTTGTGTGGCATGAAGGTGCACCAAACTTATAGTAATATATACATTATAATTTTAGGAGGTAATGTATAAATGCAAACACATTTTTTTTATTTTTATTTTTTTGTGTACAGGGTCCGCAGAGGCCCTGATTTTGCCATTCTTACATCTAAGGAGATCAATATGAATTCCTCTACAAACATGCCTGACCAATTGGACATGGTCTTTTAGCACCTAGGTGTAACGATCGCATAACATACAGTGTTCAGAGGATAGATCAGACCATACGCAAGCTAGTAGTAGTGGTATTTACAGTCTACCACGGTTGTCTGACCCTTGTGTACTGGAATCCTAAATTCGTTATACAATGTCGACCCAGTTTTCTGAAATTGTTCTTCAGCTTGTTTTTTTTTTTTATCATTGTGACATTATAAATATGCTTAATGTGATGTGACAATGTTGTCAATCCCATTTTCATAGGTTGAACTGGTTTTTTTTTTTCCTTCTTCAGCTGTTACTATGTTACATATATTAATAGATTGCAGTAGTAGGGCTGCAAAGAGTTAAACATTTCGAATTGAATCGTTTTGAGAAGTTTTAGATGTTTTTAGTGAGACTTAAACACCTGAACAAAAGGTGTTTTTGCATAAATACCAATCAAACTTTTTTGCTTTATGTACTATGTAAATAATAGCTAAAACCTGATTGGTTCCTGTAGGCAGCAATCACATTTCCTTTAGTATGTCTGGCCAATAGTTGTAAATGCAGATGGCTTAGATAATGTTTGCGCTGCCTAAGCTTCGTTTCTGGTATTGGATGTTTAATGTGTGCTCTGCCCTCTTTGCTCTCCTCATGAGCTGCTTGTGGACTAAAATATTAATGACCTACTTTCAGGAGTTCTTCACCATAAATGGTGGTGTTTTGTGTAACCTAGGATATGTTTTCACGGCAGCAAACAGTTATAAAACTGGGATGATGGAAATGCCCAGCAGTTCATTAGTCTTGGATAATTCCTTTCTCCTGTTGTGTTTTTGTCCGTGAAAGCGTTAATGATCATAGTAAAGGGTTAAGTAGCGTTGTTTGACTATAATCCGGATTGTAAGCACTATGCCCTTCCCCTAGTTTTACCTCTTGTATCTCTCATTGGATTATATCCTCATCCTGCTATCTTTACATAATGGACCCAGTTGTGTGTTTTCATAGGTGTTTTGTTTTGATTTTTATGCAATGCCTTCATATAAGAGAAATATTTCACCGTTCAGTTTTTCCTTAAACTGTATGGGTTTTTGTTCTGGTTGGAAACGGCCAATCCAATGTATTGGAAAGTTTGTCACACAATGCACACAGCTATGAAAACATGAAACACGAGGGAGGTGTCTAAATGTGCATGCTTCCTGACTTGTGAACCAGACAGCTTTTTTCAGGGCTAAGTCATCAAGCAAAGTACAGGGAGGAAAAGGATAAAATGATTTACTGCTTAAAACAGCTGTTATTTCAAAACTGGACTGAGTGATTTTTACTTTTGTGCCCTCTGTAGAGCTAAAAATAGTGGTTTCATCAGTATGCATACTTTCCTTTACTAAAATGATGCCAGTACCAAAGTGGTCCCTTCCCCCTATCTCCCAAATCTATAAAAGGCAAAATGTGGTTTATAAAATCCCATGATCCTGTAAATATTAATAGATTAAACTCTAAATGTATTTATATTAATACATTAAACTGTAAATTTATTTATATTAATTAAACTGTAATTGTATTTGCTGCTTTTCCATTACGGTTATTTCTTGCCACAATTGTTTACATTTTTTTTTTCTTGTTTAATTTTTTGGTCCATGAATTCTTTAGCACTAAACCCTCCTCTATAATTGGTAGAAAATGTACATAGCATGACATAGCAGCTTGACATTTCAGCAATATATTTATGGTCTAGCTGTATGCCTGATGTCCCACATATTTTGACAAGCCATCTGCTTGTTTTTTTTTTTTTTTATATATGTTTACCTAAACAGCTTTCCTTGGAACATATATGGTGTTGCTTGTACACTAACCACAACAAGACTTACCATAACCCAACTCCTGGTTACTCAAATAACTGTGCATTAAGAGTGTAAGTCCCCGCTAAGAATGGCATTACGATAGGGCCGTTCTCTCCTTGCCGGTTCTGAACTGGCTGGGATATCGATAACTTATGCCTCGATGAGGCATAGCAATTGATTCCCGGAGCACCGAACACGCAAAACACTACCCTAACCCTTTCCCTAATTCTAACCCTAACCCTCCCTTCCCTGCAGCCTGACCCTAACCCTCCCTTCTTTATAGCCTAACCCTTAGACCCCCCTCCCCGTAGCCTGACCCTAACCCTCCTGTGCTAAGAGCCTAACCCCCCTCTTACTAACACTAAAGTCCCCGGAGAGGTTACTCATCTCTCCGGAGCATTCAGCAGCAGGTGCATCAGATCCTCTGAGAAAATGAATGGACGAGTATGCCGATCGGCACACGCATCCATTCATAAAAAAATTTTTCTAAAATGGCTGCCTAGTCGAAATAGAGACTGTAGAAAAGGAACTTTTTCTAAAAGCAAGCCATCGGTGCGGGGACTGCAACTGGTTCATTACCCAGGTCACTTCTTCCTCTTAAATCGGACACATTATTGCAGCGTGAGAATTATTTGTTTATATGGCATTTACTATATTTATACACCGTATGTATTTAACATACACATTTTGGACCGGATTCAAACCACAGTCTTTTAGATGAATTCCGCACGCTGATTTCAGAATTCAGTTGATTTTCTGGCAGCGTCCATCTGTTTTTCCAGGCGTCCAACCGCCAGGAAAATATGGGCAGGGTTTTACCTTTCCTTAGCTAAGGCTGTCTTATGGAAAAGTAACCCATTTAAAGTTCGCACAAGAGAGGGGAGTTCAGGGGTCAACATCCGGTCCTTTGTGTATTTGGCAACTTATGTGACTTTGTGATGGACACGAGAATATTTTGTTACAAATCTGTAATTCTTTGTTAAGTGTTTGTGTGAATTTTAATAAAATCTATAGTTTGTTTCCACTTTTGATTTATACTCTATTACATTCTAACCAAATATAATGCTTCTTGTTTCAGCATTCCCCATCGGAACCTTATCTTGATAATACTGTGCCGGATATGACTCGGATTGGTCCCAATGCTTCTTTAATGCATACAGAAGATTTCCTGCCATCAATGCAGGCTCAGCCACCACAAAAGAAAAGGAAGAAAAAAAATAACCATATAACTGCGGATGACGCCAGTAAGGGTTTTGGTCAGGAGGGTTTCCCAGGGGAGAACCCAGAGTTCTCCATTGAGGGAGCCCCAGATGGGAAGAAGAAGAAAAAGCCTAAAGTTAAAAAAGAACCCAAGGAGCCCAAAGAGCCCAAACCCAAGAAAGAACCTAAGGAACCTAAGGCTCCAAAACAGCCCAAAACTCCCAAAGAACCAAAAGAGAAAAAGGTGAAGACCACCACACCCAAAGCCAAGTCCAGCAAGAAGGCAAGGTAAGCAGAAGCCTTTGTGAATTTGAGGTTTTGCTGCTGTTTTTGTCCTCTGTAAGTGTACCTGCATCATAGTATCCACATAAGCGTTAGAAGCCTATAAGGTTTGGGCATGGAGTCCCAGTTTCTTGTTTTGTCTTGACCGTTCCAAAGTTTAGATCCAGCCAACTTATTGGCTTCAGCTGATATTTTGATACGATGACAAAGTTGTCCATGAATGTCGCTACACTAACGGCCCGATTCAATTGAACTCGAAGCCTGCGTTATTGTGGTTGCAATGCTAATTCTGCAAATTTCTATAGCAGATTTTTAAACACCCTCCTTAGAGGTGTGTATTCTAATCTGAGACTTTTGGCTACCGTAATAGCCAGTTATAAGCGAAATTAGCATCAATGCCAAAATAACACTGGCTTCGCATTCAATTGAATTGGGCCCTAATAATCTAATGGTTCACACTGGATCCTATCCTAATAAGATTTGTGCAGGGGGGGTTGGTCATAGGCTCCATAGGCATTGATTATTGTGATATCCCTGGCAGCTTGGAGCGTTATGTTGGCTGCAGAGGATTTTTCAATATGTGTTCTGAAGGAAAACTGGTGGGCGATAGTGGTCTGGAGTAGTAATGGTGACATAATGATGTGAATACCAGGGACATTGACTCATGAAGTTATTTGGTGAAGCTTCTCGACAAGTTATTGTTTTGCTTCTCACATGGTGAGACAAAATACAGTTGTGTTATAGAACCATGACTACTGATCTAGAAGAAAATGAAAGGATTATCAATTAACAGCTAGAATGATATATAAAAAGGTAATTTTACTGTATACAGCACATTACAGCATATGAAATGATATGCAAACATATGTTCAAGCATAAACAGTAATTGCTAGTGAAGCATTAGGAGACACTGTTAAAGTCTAATTTCTGGGTTCAGATTCAGAAAAAAAAATGTTTTACAACTGTTCTGAATAGTTTCCAAACATCTGAACCTGTTTTTCAAGCTGTGACCAGCATTGGGAAGTATATAATTTCCAGATGGAGGCACAGTCAGAAGTACCTAATCCAAATCGGCTCAGAAACACTGTTTTCATTAGGATTAAAATATACGTCAGATTAGTGTTAGCATTTACAATGCTTTCTGAGAATTTTACAGTTTTCAGGTTTTATGGAAAAGCCCTTTACCAAGAACTGTCTACATCATCTGTCCTCTAACTCTGCATAGACGCTCTCTGGCCTCTGTTGTTTCCATGAATTGTTTTTATGTGCTAAATAAATAACTTAAGAATACTTTTTGCTCGAGTGTTAGTTATGTTGATGTTGCCACTCAAGAGCACCAAATGGTGGCAGCCATTTTGTGAACTGAACCAGTAATGAGGAGTATAAAGCCAAATGATTACTAGGAACAGTAGCCGCTTTTTACCTCCGCAGTAGACGGAGGACTTTGCAAATTCATTGGTTGTAGACTCGACAATTATTACTCAATCTACTAAATACATACGTTTTCATTAATGCGTTTCTGAGGACTTGTACGCATTGGGATTGTCAGTCATCCTGTATTTTCAGCCCCCTCCTGCATTAATGTGTACTATGTGTCAGTGCTCCTGTACAACTTTAATATGTTATCATTCATGGATGCTTGTGAGCGTTGGATACAACATTAAGGGCCAGATTTACTAAGCTGCGGGTTTGGAAAAGTGGAGATGTTGCCTATAGCAACCAATTAGAGTCTAGCTCTCTTTTTATTTTTACATACTAGAGAATGTCAGCTAAAATCTGATTGGTTGCTATGGGCAACATCTCCACTTTTCCAAACCCGCTGCTTAGTAATTCTGGCCCTAAATGTGCATCAAAGTTGTGTTGTGCAGAAGTCCATTTGTTTATATTTTAAGTTTCCAGATCTGTGCACATCTTGTAAGATTTAACATGATTTACCTACATAAATATCAATAACTCCCTGATATTAGCCATTGAAATCACACCCTCATCAACGTAATTATCATGATATCATGTACCATTTTACTTCCTATACCTTCTTACTTATAGTGAGCGCCAGTTTCTTTGGCACCTAGAATCGCTTGAAAAAACAGCCTGATTATGATTAATATGTTTTTTTGGCATATAACAAGTTTGCCTTTTAAAGACTGATCATAATGCACTGGATCCAGACTCACTCTAGCAGGATCTGGATGCCCACAAGAGGATGGCTCGCAAGTCTGGATAGGGTGATGTGCCTTGGACACGCCTACATTTATTGTATGCTATTGCATCTTTTCCTGCAGAGTTCTGCCATCAGAAACTTGCCCAAACAAAATAAAATGATGCCTGTATATTGTGGGTTAAGATCCATACAGAAATTGTAGCACATGAGCTAAAAGTGTGCATTCCTAGCCATCAGGAAAACACCCCCTTTTCTGGATCTGGTCCATTCCAATGTCTTCCAAATAAACTAGATTCCCAGTGGGAGATTACCGCTGCATTGAATAATTGGTCACTTATTGAAAACAGTATTGGTACATTAGACTGGATCTAGACTAGGATCGGATTTTGCAAGTGCCAGGATCAGGATCCAGACTTCTGTACGTGAAGTTTTTCTCATGGCGGAATACGGTGCTCTCATACGCAGGAGCGAGTGGGTTAGTATGTAAAATCTACAGTATAAACATAGAAAGTGACGGCAGATAAGAGCCACATGGCCCATCCAGTCTGCCCAGTTGTTTATTTAAAACTACATTGACTCTAGGCTTTATTTACCCTCAATTTAGTTTGAGGTTTAGGATATCCTTATATTTATCCCAAGCATGTTTGCACTGTTCTACTGTGTTACCACTACCACCTCAGATGGGAGGCTCTTCCACTTGTCTATCACCCTTTCAGTGAAGTAACTTTTCTGCACATTTCCTCTGAATCTACCACCCTCCAGTTTATATTCATGCCCTCGTGTTCTATTACACCTCTTCCTTTGAAAAATGCCGCCCTCCTCTAGCCGGTCACAACCCTTGATATATTTGAAAGCTGCTACAGTGGGGACATGCTAAGCGCCGTACGCTGTGTCCAGGCTTCTGAGCCTTCCCTATTTAGAGTGAGGATGGCTCGGAAATCTATTTCTGTGTGCAAGTGGAGTAACCTCTCTTCGCTGCGCAGGAGGTGGGATTCAGCAGGGGTCCGGCATCGTAACTCTGTATCCAGTTTATTATTTTGAATTAGTTCTAGTTTGATGAAAAAGACCCAATCTAGATGGTGCAGCAACTCATGTCTTAAATCCCAGAGCATTGCTGACAACCCATTATTAAAATAATAATATTATATGCTGGTGACCTCTTGAATAAGGGCTGTGTAGATAAGAGGAGCAGTGCCCAGTTCCCGTGTTTCATGTTCTGTTTATTCCTTCATTGGTGAGGGTTCAGTGAGATGAAAATGTCTCTAGCCAGTGGTGTGTTGTAAGCCTTTGATTACATGACACTCTAATAAGACAGGATAAAACTCCTCTTCCTCTTTTCATAGCACTTTGATGTTCGCTTGCTGCATTTACCTAATTGATGGGGATTTATTGTCTGTGTTGATATTATACCACAGGTTAGCCTCCCTTTGTGACAACAGAGCCACCCATTACAAAGTATTAGCTGCTGACTTGACTTTTATCCTAGGATGATAACAGATAAGTTCCCTAGCTCCTGTATGTGTTTTTCAGCCATCATGTCTCCTGTATTTTGATTGGTCAATAACCATATATAGATTTCTATCATATTGTTCTGCAAACAACTGTAATATGGTGACTTTAAAACATCTGCTCCTTTAAAAATGTTTTGTATATGTTTGCTGAGCAGTTACGACATGTTAACACAAAAGAGCATCGTAAAAACAAACTAGTGTGAAACTAGCTGAATCTCCTTTGCCCTGTGTTACTGTGAGTTGCGAAGTCCCTTTAAAATAATTGGTATCAAATATTCATAGAAGGAAATCCCTCTAAGTGTTGGCGATCTGTTCTTGGCAAGCTGTATGTGTGACAGGCTCTTAAGTATAATGTTAAGAGTTTCTTCACCTCTGCATTGTTCAGGATGTGTCATATCCTGATTTGCTGCATGACTTAAGGCTTCATGTTATATAGTTATCACTCAGCATATAGGAAAGTTGGTCAGATTAATACACACTCTGGGGGTGATCCAGATTTTGAGTTAAGGGCAAGTGTACAGCTCAGATAAACCATTTTTTAAAGTGAGGGATGCTAATTAATTAAAATAATTTTTCATGCAAGAAAAATGCTTTACTTTTGCACATAGAACTCTCATTCTGCATAGCTTTAGGTTTAATCCATAAATTAGAGTTGAGCTAAGAAACTTCACCTTTAATTCAATTCTACTTTCACAATTTAAATGTCTCCTCCCCTTGAAGTTCAACGTGGTTTTGCTCAGGTCTACACTTGCACCTGTTAGACTTGCGTTCTGCACTTCCGTCTGTTTTTTTTGAAGGGCAAAACAGGTGCAAGTGAAGACTTGAGCAATACCATGTTGCAATATGAGGTGTCCAAATGAACTTTTGATTATTACTTTTATGTTGCATGCAGGTAAAATACTTTACTTTGGCAGAAATCTCTCATCCTGTACAGCTCATGAGTAATCTGTGAATTAGAGTTGAGCTAGGAACCTTCACCTCTGAACTTGAATTCTGTCTACCCCCCCCCCCCCACCCGCA
>WWET01001174.1:163998-179494 GCA_011038615.1 Limnodynastes dumerilii
TCCCCGGTCGTTCCAAACCCTCGTTTATCTTGTGATTGAAACGATAATTGCGAGGAAAAACACGTAGTGTGTACCCTGCTTTATTTATACTGCTGTGTGCCATAGTGTTCACCCCCTCCCCTCTCCTGATAAGCAGCGATTCTCCTGTTTACAGATGAACTGTTTTATAAAATTAAGAATGCTGTTCATGAATATTTATAAAGAATGCTTTGATTTCCCCCTTACTGGGTTTTTTTTTTACATTTTATTGGCAGGGCTCTTAGGAAGACTTTAAGTTGCCTCTGGTCTTCTCCACAAGTCGCTTCACAGATTTGGTGGGAAGGGGGTGGTCCTGGTAGGGCTAGTAGGGTGAGGAAAATTTAACCATTTCAATGCTCAGTTACTGAGACACCAGACACATACTTTACTTTAGCTCATTTATGTTCCTGTGACTGTTAGGGGGGGCGGGGAAGCAAAACATGGAGAGGAATGTGTTAAAGAGCTTTTTATTTCTATTTTGTTTGTCTTTTTTTTTCTTCTTCCCCTTTGCACTGATTCACTAGGATACTAATAAAAAAAATAAATACAAGGGGACCACAAAACGCGGCAGTGCAGGTGTTGCCAATGTTTGAAAGCTGATTGAGGGAAGCAGATGGCTTGAGTCAATGGCATCCAGCCAAAAGAGCAGGTGCTGGTCACGTGATCACTGGTTACCAGGGTAATGTGATTGCTCTTGGCGTGCAGATGAAAGGAAAGGGGCCCAGCGTTCAGCTGTAGTGTTGTATAATTTGTGGCAGTTAGAGCGGAAATAAAGGCTGGAAATGGAGCCTCATGGTACGGTAGACTTCTGTCCATGTGCGCTACAAACACCAGGACAGTCAGCTATAGTCATGTCTTGCTTTTCTCACCGAAGGATTCATTTTTATCCCTCTTTATTCTACTTTTAGTTTAAGTTTTATGGAAGGAATGGTTCTTTAGGGAACTTTTTGCAGCAATGTATATTACTGCATACAGATAACATTGATGTGGTTTGGCTTTTGTTTTTATATAGCGTTCATTTCCTCTCTGTTATGTTATTGAATTAGCAATATTAAACAAATATAACTTTAACTTCAAACAGGCGGACAAGACTCTGCATGGGTATAGGAGATCTGCGTCTCGCTGGCTGCTGCTGCACTACATCTCCCAGCACCTCACCCTCTTCTGCTTACAATGAGCTGGATACAGATTTAAGAAGGAGATTGAAATTGAGAGGAAGGTTACACCTGGGCTAAACCATGTTGATTTCAGGGGCAGTCAATTTAATTGTATTCTTTGCATGCAGAGATATATCTTTGAATTGGTTACTGCACACAGATACTGACCAGCTTTACTAACACTCTTTTATATAGATGGGATAGGAAAAACCACCTCTCAACTCTCTATCTGTTTGCAACAGATGAAATATGACTGCCCTGAAATCAACATGGTTTAGCCCAGGAGTAACTCATTTCAAGCACTTACTTAAGTCTGGATCCAGCCTCTTAGGGCCGTATGCATATTGCTTATGCAGCCGGAGTTTTCCGATATAAGATACTGCGCATGCGCAGTAATTTTGTTACGACATCTACGTTACTTGTTGCAACGTAGATTGTGTATACGCGACCTTTAAGTTCTGCATACGGCCCTTAATTTCAAGCTCCTTCTTAAGTCTGGATCCAGCCCAATGTTACTGATTTCAGGCCCTCTTGCTATCTATTTATTATGCAGATTCTTTTTTTTTTTTTCAGCTTAACTTTAATCTGATTTTTGCTCAACACAGAAATGTTATATAATTGCATCACCTAGAAAATTAGTGTCTTAGGAGACCGATATGATTGATCCTAATTTAATAGATAGTAATCATCATAGTTTGGTCCTAAATTTTTTAGTGTTCTGTACTGAATTAATTAATGGCAAGGAAACTTTTTTTCCCCCCTTGAAACTCCTATTCATGTAACAAAAGCAATAGCCAGTAGCTCGGTAGCAGAGCGATTTGTATAACCCAGACCTGGGCAATGTATGGCCCGCGGGCCACATACGACCCTTTGGCAATCCCTATCCGGCCCGCGTATTTATTTCAATCACACGGCTCCCCCCCCTTAATCTCTCACACACGGCACCCGCGGCTCTCCACCCATAGGCTCCCTGCACCACACACTGTGCTGTATCGCTAGGTCACAAAGACCCTGCGATGCAGCTAAACAATTGAGGCCCAGTGACTGCCCACGAGTCGCAAGCTACAGAGCCGCAGTGCACGGGCAGTCACTGCCGGCGGCCCACGCCCCCTAGTTCCCTAGCAACCAGCGCCTGATGACATGTATTCCGCGGGAGACGGCTTTGCCCTGTCACTTCCTGCTTAAACTTCGGGGTGCTTTAGAGATCCCGTCAGACCGGCATCCAGGGTGAGTCCTCTTTGACCTACACCACAATTCATAAATTTACATAAATATTTACAGAATATTCTTAAACTTCTGATTAGGTGCGTGAACTCCTCTGTCACCCCCCTGTGTCGTGCGGACTTGAGGGTAGGTACGCTGTCATAAGGCAGCCTTAGCACCAATATGCGGATAAGCTGCTGATTCGCGTGTACGTCTTTAAACCTGCCCATAGTGTTCGGACGTATGCACTATCAGTTCCATATGATAGGAGATACACGAGTAAATCGCACTTAACATCTGGAAGGTGCTTACGGCCTTCCCTCCAGACACCCCAGTTTACGGTGTTTTTATACATAAGTAGGCAAGATTTGGATCCAGCCCCTGCTCTGTTTGTTACTATTGTTTAAAACTGTTAAAATAGTAATAGTTTGGAATTAGAGAACTTTTTTTTTTTTCCCCTTGAAACTCATCTTCATGTAACAAAAGCAATAGCCGGTAGCTCAGTAGCAGAGCGATTTGTATAACCCAGACCTGGGCAATGTATGGGCCGCGGACCACATACGGCCCTTTGGCAATCCCTATCCGGCCCACGTATTTATTCCAATCACACGGCTCCCCCCTTAATTTCTCACACACGGCACCCGCTGCTCTCCACCCGCAGGCTCCCTGCACCACACACTGTGCTGTATCGCTAGGTCACAAAGACCCTGCGATGCAGCTTAACAATTGAGGCCCAGTGACTGCCCCCCGCGAGTCGCAAGCTACAGAGCCTCAGTGCATGGGCAGTCAGTGCCGGTGGCCACTGCCCCCTGGGTCCCTAGCAACCAGCGCCTGTCACTTCCTGCTTAAACTTCGGGGTGCTTTAGAAATCCCGTCAGACCGGCATCCTGGGTGAGTCCTCTTTGACCTACACCACAATTCATAAATTACATAAATATTTACAAAATATTCTTAAACTTCTGATTACCAGTAGCATCTTATCAAAATATATAATTTGCTGCGTATTATAATGGGAGAAAATTAATATTGAGCATAATTAAGTTCAAGTTATCATTGGTTTGGCCCTCCAACACAGTTCAGATTTTTCATGTGGCCCCCTATAGAAATTAATTGCCCACCCCTGGTATACCCCATACCCAATCCTCGTCCACAGCCTCTCTCTCGTCAATTTGCCCTGGCTGCAGAAACAAATCTGCAACCTTTCCTCCAGGGTCTGCAAGTTTGACACTTGGCTTTGGCATTATAGCTTAGCTCCACGTGCCCAGTGTAACACTGATACGGCAGATCAGCCGTCTGTGGCTGGCTACACATGGTTGATAGCCGTGGCGCTGAATGTGGTGGAGCGTTTAAAACATTAGTGACGACATTGTGTCAGGTGTTCAATCAAGATTATTATTCAATCAATGGGCATTAATTAAGTAACTGCTGACTTGGATAATCATTGTGACTTTGCATGGTCCCTTTTTATTAAACAGTGTAAAATTTGGTTGCGGTTTGCAGCAGAATGAGCCTTTGGGTTACTAAATAGGGGATAGTTAGGGCAGTTGTTACATAAGTGTGAGGTATTTCCCAAAGGAAAAATGTGTATGTGGGTCAAGCCCACTATGTAGCTTTAGTAACAGCAGACAGAGAGCACAAGCTTGTTATAAATTAACAGATGATGAAAGAGCTGCTGATGTCATCAACTCAGAGGAACTTAATACACATACAGAAATGTCAGATGGGGTCATGCACTTAGTATGGAGCGAGCTGCAATCCTCCTCTTTGACTTTGTGCAGGCCCCACTTGGTGAATACGGACAGGTGGAGCTTGATCTAATGTTTTAAAGACACTGAGTACAACTCATCTTGTTTTTGTTGCAAAAATGCAACCCATCAGTCTTTTTTTTATTTTTATTTTTTTTATTTACTTCCAAATAGCAGCATAAAAATAACTGGTTACCACAAGTCCAGAACCTTAATTTTTATGTTACCTGTAATTTAGTTTTAAAAATGTTTTTTCAATTTGTCAGTAACATAGTTCAAAATCTTGAAAACACAAACTAATTTACCAAGTTTTTATTTTAATGATTTATAATTATATTAAGAAAGCATGGTTAAATATTAAAATCTGGATAGACAAGCTAGTATATAATGGGTAATGACCACTAGGGGTGCTGCATCATTATACATGTAAATTTGCTTTTGCAATGATGTCATTAATTATTTGCTTTGATCTCCTACAATTGTTATATCAATTTAGTGTCAAAACATGGTCAAACAAAAATGCAACTTATTTTGACAGTAGGCTTACATTGTAATACTAGTCTTGGGTCAAATTTAAAAGGATAACTCTTTAAAACAGTGTAATAGGATGTCTTCAGAGAG
This sequence comes from Limnodynastes dumerilii, assembly GCA_011038615.1. Classification (NCBI taxonomy): domain Eukaryota; kingdom Metazoa; phylum Chordata; class Amphibia; order Anura; family Limnodynastidae; genus Limnodynastes; species Limnodynastes dumerilii. The sequence continues at coordinate 168,743 of WWET01001174.1, forward strand.
TAGATACCAGGATGACATGTTTGTTAAACCTGTTTATATTTGTGAATGTCCTAGGTATGTTCTAGGAATCATGTGAATGAGCTGGTTGCATTGTGTGAAGTGTACTTTTGGTACTGGCTTGTAACAGAATAGTCATTCATTGGTCTGTAATGGAGCACAGAGAATGTAATCTGATAAGGATGAAAGAGGCTTTATTCAAAATACAAGCAACAAGTTGTGTATTTCTCTGGCTTGCCACTGCTGTCTGCAGTAGAATACTTGGCAGGAAAAGGCTAATGTTCTATGGACACTTTTTATTTTATTTTATTTTTTTAATGCTTAAGCCTTATACATCAGGGGATATTCATGAAATATTCCAAATGTTTAATAAATAATAAGAAGCAGATGAAAAAAAAAAGCTTTGGCCACCAATGCCTTTTCTTATAGGCACTTGCTTCATAATTGTCCCCATTAGGATTAGCAGTTTATTCCTGCATTAGACAAGAACACAGAGCAGAAGCAGACACCTTGTGGGCTGAAACGATAGCCATGCTTATAAAACGTGGTACTAGGCATGATTGTGCTGCACTCGTCGCTAGCTCCCACTCAATTGATTGTTTTAATGCTGGTTCAGCCCAAAACCGGCTGATGGAGTGGGTTGGTTTAATACATAAAGGAAAAGGAGCCATTTGCACTCAGTGGGGGTAATGTTTAAATGTCATCCTTGTTACTTTTGCTTCCATAGAAAAGCCAGTAATCCATTACTAAAGCATAGAGTAAACTGGAAAAGGTATCTAAAGTTGAAAGATGGTCATTATATGGTGGGGCTTAGACCGATTGCTCCAATGCCAGATCAGGATCCTAGGGGAGGCCAATCCTCACGCACACAAAGTACTCCGACACCAGGACCCTGCCTTAAAATTTCTTTTAGGCATGGTACGAAAATCTGGCTTGTACATAAAGGCTTTAAACCTCCCACCTTGCATGCCTGATGTATGCATCCCGCCCAGCTGTGTGAAAGCGATCAATCTGTAGGATCCAGGAGCCGGATCTAGAACCCTGCTGTCGCTGTGAGTTCTGATGTCGTAGGGCTTCCAGGGGATCCAGGTCTATGTTGGCTTTTCCACATTGTAATTTGTATTTGGTCCAATATCTGTAATGGAATATCGCAGACTGGTCTGAATCTAGTCCATTTAGAGTATACTTATGGAAAAGTATACATATGGGGCCAGATCCAGAGCTACGTCCGCTAGCCGGAGACGTAAAAACACAATTTTGTATGTTCTGCGCACGCGCGGCAGATGTTACAACATGTAATTCTGAACGTACGTACCAACCTAATATCAAGAGCGTAACTACGGCCCAAGGGGCGTGGCAGCCATACAACTCCCATAATTACGCTTGGGAGACGGGGTGAGGCATTTAAATCATACAGTATGGGCGGTGCTTAGACGCATAAGCACGTGCAGCCATTACGGCTGACAGTATGTAGGAGCGAGGGGTGTGCATAGTAATTACGATAGTGTAAATACGCTACATGTTGAAACGTAAAGGACATGTAGGGCTGGATTTGACCCATGGTGTACAGAGGAGGAGGCAGGGCAGGGTTTCTCGTTAATCTTTTTAAGCTTTATTGAATTACAAAGTAAATCGGAGCCGCCTTTGTATAATCATTGTTTCAAAAAGATTTTCTTGATCGCAGTTGTTGCTGCTATCTGTTCGTTTATTACTTTTTATTATAATATGCTTTTGAGACTTTATATAATCGTCAAATAACTGAAATGAGATTTCATTCAATTGAAGGCTCAGCCACCTATAACATCACTCATTTAATAACTCGGTTACCTTTATTTTGTTGTACTTTTATGTTGCAAAAAAAAAAAAAATACTAAGAAACAATTTCGTTGTAATGACCTGCTTATGGCAGTAAAATGCAAACCACTTCTCAGTCTTATCTCTAGCTCTCCGTTCCTAGATATTATGATGTTGTACTGGATGCCTTTTATAGCTAAGAGTGATTTTATTTTCCTGAAACGAATGGTATATGTTCTTATAGTACGTGTAGCTACGTGTTATCAATGAGGCATGAACACAGTCATCAGAGGGATTCAGTGTGTGTTATGTAACTGGTAATTACACTTTGCCTGTTCTCTCTTACCGTTATAACATTATGCTTCTGGGGGTTTGGGGATTTACCTTTCTTTTTGTGAGGCTTCCCATGAATGCAGTGCTTGCTGGGATTTGTCGTGTTCATTTGTTAGTATGTATTGTTGCATACATTCCGCTCCTCGAAACTTTGGAAACTTTGCATAAAATACCAAATTAGCATTTTCTAACTTGCAGTTTGGCACGTTCTACTTTTTGTTTTTCAGTAATAAGTCCGATGCTGAGGGTAGTGCGCAGAAGAAAAAAGTCGTCAAAGTGAAGCCTGAAGGTGTTGAAGGCGCTGAAGGTGTTGAAAATGTTGAACCAGACAAAACCCCTCCCATTTCCCCAGTAGAGGAGGATGACTCTGGTGTCCAGGTAATATTACCTTCTCATTCTTTTCTTATTAGCTGTCATAGAAAATGCTTAGTTATTGGGAAAGATTTCAGTAGATGGTTTATAAGGAATAAGAGAGGTCCGACACTCCAAACAAACATTATATAACACTATGGGCTGGATCCAGACTTAATTGCTTGAAATTAGTCACTCTTGGGCTAAACCATGTTGATTGCAGGGCAGTCATATTTCATCTGTTGCAAACAGTATTATACCCCTTTCACATCACCACGAAATACCCGGGATTTTTGCCAGAAACCCGTTACTCTGCAAAATCCCGTGTATTTCGTGGAGATGTGAAAGGTGCACTTCCGGTGGACCCGTGTCAGAAGACCCAGGAATAACCCTTCTTTTCACCCGAAAAGAAGCCTAGGTTCTAGTTGTGTGCCTTAGGAATTTGGCTACAGCATTTGTGAGTGGAGAAATGTGACATTAAAGTTGCCTATGGGTATTTGCAGAAGCGGCGCTCCAGTAGGCAGGTTAAGAGGAAGCGATACACTGAAGACCTGGAGTTTAAGATTTCTGATGAGGAACCGGATGATGCCGATCCAACTGGAAGGGATTCTCCCTCAAACATGTCACAATCTGAGCAGCAGGTTAGTGGTTTTTTATTGTTATAATGTAGCTGTCTACGCAATAAGTGTTGTCTCAATTGGGGTAGATCCAGAACAACGTCCGCAAGCGAATTTACGCTAGCCGCTAGTTAGTACTGGCATTAGTACTTACGGCGCATGTGCACAGATGTTATGCCACGTAAGTCATAGCGAAATGGGCAGTCACGTATCAGTAGCGTATCAACTTATGAAGGGGTGTGCCAGCCATACGCCACCAGTATTTACGCTTCGAAGGCGGGATGAAGCATTTAAATTGTACAGTATGGACGTGCTTAGCAGCGTAGCTACGTGTGTGAAGTCCGTCCGCTAGTAGTTACACAGCGTAAAGTTAAGGCAGGGAAAGCGTAAGGCGCCTAAAATACGTACATGAGAGGGGTGTGCCGAGGGGAGTGCGTAGAGGGCACGCTAGCGTAAGAACGCAGCATAGTAAAAGTGTGGCTCTGGAACTGGCCCAATGTATTTAAAGCCTTTGTTAACGCCAGTGCCAGTTGTTCTATGGGTCTCTATCTGGTCATGTTGGATTTGTTGTAAAGTTCATAAATGTGAACGCTTGGATGTAAGCTGCCTGTTTGAATGTAATAGAGATACGTGTGACTTTAGCCAGACACATCATGGCCCCTTTTGGAAAGTTACTTGGTATGGGGCTCCTCTTGAGCTTAATTAGACAACCAGTTATGGCTAGTTTTTGTCTAGGAAGAATCTGTTGGCCTTCGTACTGCAACGTTTGTGTTTAAGAGGTTTCTTTCCCTGTGTTTTTGAGGTGTATTGTTGACTAATTGGTGCCTGTATATATTGTAGTGGAAGAGCCTAAATTCTTATTGTGTGTGAGACATTTCCAGGATGGCCAGTCTCATACAGGATATGATTTCTCTTTAGCTGGGTACACGCCATCAGAGGATTCAACTCCTGATCAGTGTTTGCACAATTTATAGTGGAAGGTCGCCGTTGTAACATCTGATCTACGCGCATGGGCCTCACTAATTTAGCTGCATCTGCCGATAACATGGGTCCGGATTCGCCTTTACGTAGTTTTTGTCTTGCGTGCATTGTTTTAAGAATTGAGCTACTACGCATGTAAAGTCGCCTATTTACGCTATCTACGTACCATTTCTGAACGTAGATTGCGTAAGTGCGGTCTTTAGACTGTGCTTACGCAATCTACGTTCATAAATGGTACGTAGATAGCGTAAATAGCTACTACGCATGTGTAGTAGCTCAATTCTTAAAACAATGTACACAAGGCGAAAACTACATAACTGTGAATCCGGACCCTGGCCTCGTAAATTGTAAGCAGGTCTAAAAGCTGGTATAATCTTGAAGTCGTGTTTGTGTATGTACTTTACTGATATCGGGTGTAGGTCTGGTCTGGGGAGAGTTGTATAGGTGTGTAGTCTGCTTTATTATAGTCTTTAGATTCTGTAATCTATTATTTATTCATTTCTTTGCATTTGGTAATGATAGTGGGATTGTCTGAATAATGGGTAAATATAGATCATTTGGGCATTAGCTGGGTTCTACTTACTGGCATAGTGTGCCCTGTCATCCGTTCAGTAACCTGGCGTGTATAGAACATGGTTGTTATAGGTCATGCATGGATTGCTTGTGTGTCTAGGGCTGGCTTGCTGATTCTCGAGTGGTGTTGGTGAGATTATGTGCCTGAGCAAAGGCTTAAAGAAATCTCTGAAAATCAAGCTGTTCTTCCCACTATCACAACCTATTGCTTTCCATCAACTTCCCACAGTGCTGACTAAGATTGAGTCAGCAGAATATTGCATTAATAGAAAGCACTAGTGTGTTTTCTAACCTGTACTGCTGGAGTTTTCATCTCGAGTCTGCTAACCAGGAAAGTGCTGCATTTAATGTGCAATTCATTACTCATCAGCTTATACTCTCAAGAGTCTTATTTTTCCTCATTTGATCTATGGAGGAAGAATTTTATTCTTACTTTATTACAAGAATGCTTGTGTTGTCGCCAGTCTCGGCTTGCTGGCATATTTTTTTTTTTGTAGTAGTATTGCTGTCCTTATAGTGGTTAGTAACCTGTAACAGAGTATTAATATGGGGTCATCAAGGTTGGATATAAAAGCCCTCTCCATCTACACATTGATGTCATTCACACTGGCCATGCCAGTTCCACATGCAGAATGCAATGCTGAAAAGGCATTTTTACTTGCTGTTCATTTAAAAATAGCAGTGTAACCAATCTATAAGGAAGTGTATTTGCGTGATGCGTCTATCTCATATGCAGTGTCTGAGTGTTTTCAGTAGCAATGTCTTAGCAGTTCATTTAATACTTGAGCATAAGATCCAATACACCCTTAATTACACTTGTAAAATAATAATTCTGTCAATTATTACACCCTGAAAAACCGCGATCTAGCAGATGGTTAAATTGCGCTGTGAATAGTACTTCAGTGTTTTGAGAAGTTAAACAATCGTGTCACCTCTTGCTGTTTAGAATAAATGTTTAAATTTTATCCGTTCTGTTCCTGTGAGCTTGTCATGAGCTTCCATTTTGAGGGTCTAACTCTGGAACCACCTGCTGACATTTGAAGCTTATTGTCACTCTCAGTGTATGGATCTTGCATTGATCCTTTCCGAGGAAATGTAGACAGAAGCCAGCACTGACTTTCTACCTTTATTATTATTATTTTATTTTTATTTTTTGTCCAAAACCAGATTGATCCGATGGTAACAGACATTGACTTTGTTCTTGTTTTTAGGAATCTCTAGATGCTGAAGGACCTGTTGTTGAGAAGATAATGAGCAGTCATATGACAAAGAAACAGGTAAAGGCCTCCAATTCCGTGGCATCTTTTCCGTTTCTTATGTGGATATATTGATGTTTTAGCGACTGAAAATTTTTAAAGAGACCCGGTCATAAAATTCCGGTTTAGTTTTTAGCTTTACTTGTCTGCTGATAGTAAGCGTTACTTGTGCACTGTGTACAAAACAATAGGGGTCCTCTGTGACCCATTTCTCCCAGGAGAGCCTCTGTTACATAGCACACTCTGATAGCTTAATTAGAAAGCAGAGCCAGGCTGTCTCCATACGCTTTTGTTCTCTATGGCCTGCCTCCTCTAGGTCTCTGATTACTGTACATTTCACTGTACCATTCTCCACATTTTCCTCATTATGCCTTAATCTTTCACTAGTTCTAGTAGTATATTGAGCAGCTTTCATGGAGGACAGTGGAACACTGTTCCAGATTTATAGGAACATGTATTTTCAACAGGAAATTATGAACATTTTCCTAGTTGTGGGAAGGGAGGCGGTTATCCTCGGCAGATGTGTGATTTATTTAAGGGTTTGGGCATTACAGCAAGTAGCCTCTTTATTGATTTGGTCTGTACATCCCTTCTGTGAAACATTTGTGCAGATGTCGCCCTTTAGCTAGAACAACCCTGCAGATGCACCGACTGATACAGTTTTATTATGTATGATGCATTCAGATTAAGGTTTGGTTTTCTGCTTTAAGGTAAAAATGACAGCCATTTGTGAGGTTCTTAATACCCCCATGTTGTCACTTATATTCAGCCTGTGTATAGGTCGCATTCTGTATATAATGTGCTCCACACAAAATGGCCGCCTCGACTGTGTGTGACTAACTGATCACTATAAATATGAGAGTGCAGGATTTCTTGGTGCATATGCGCTTTGTATGAGCATCGAGCTAGTCTCAGAGGGGGCTGTGCACTGTGGCCAGGCAGCCGGTTAAACAGTCTTGCTCTTTATAGTGTTTGTTCTTATGTACAGGTATCAGGCAGCCGGTTAAACAGTCTTGCTCTTTATAGTGTTTGTTCTTATGTACAGGTATACAGGGATAAGTAAAAATATGTGTCGTGGTATTTGTTGAGCACAGGGTTTTCTTTAGGTCCAATTTGCTATTTATTATTATTTTTTTTACCTCTTTGCATTTACTGCTCCTATAGATTAATATAAGTTTTAGATTGTATTCAGTTATTTCCTAAATTGGAAAGATGAGCGTGTAAGTGGGCTTTTTTCCATAAATTAAAGAATATATACATGTTGCCTCTGAAATTCAAATGTATTTAAAACTTGCAATGCAACAAGCAACATGCAATTCAGACCTATTTGATAGTCTTACTCTATATGGGAAATGTGCTCTATGAAACTTACTCCATTGTTTTCAGTCTGTGCATGTTTTTATTATGTCCTAGTTTTACTTTCAGTTTGTTTCTTGCAGTTGATTTATTGAAGCTTCTCCATAAAAGGGTCTAATGATGTAGCGTTTAATTGTACAGGCATTTCCAGTGTGTGTTGTAAGAATGGGCTCTGTAGTTCAGCTTGGCTTTGCTATTGAAGCATCACTCTTTCTAATATAAGCATGCTGACAGTGTCTTTCCAGGAATGTTCTTACTCGCGTAGACATTGGCTTCATTCACATTCATTCATCTTTAGCTAAAAACAGCATAGTAGAAAGTGCAGCCTCTGTGCGTCAGCGTCTCTCCAACGAATCTCTTAACTGGTAACTCGCTAGCCGCGGCGAGAGCATTGTCTCAAATCCGACTCAATCATGCACTTGCTGATGTCTTAAGTGCGAACACGAAAGCAATATAAAGCGTAGACCACAAGCGTTTTGTAGTCTGTGGTTAGCTTCCTCTCAACGCACAGACACACACCCTGTAGAAGTCAATTGTAAAAATGCAGTTAGACTGTCTTGAGCCAGCCAAAAATAATACATTTGGCATTGGGGAGTGCAGTTGCTAATTGGCTGCTGCCTGAGAAAATGGTACACTTGGCGTCTACTTAACGCTGTGGGTTTGGCAGCCAGCCAGGTACAGGGTCAGGCTGTTGTGAATGAAAACGGCGTGTGGTGAGGGAGGAGTTAAAAATGATTCATGGCTGGGATATGACAATGCAGAATTGGACAGCTGTGTTTGGAGAGAACATTTGCTTTTTATTTACCAGGATTTAATGGTTAATATCTGACCGTACAGTGTGCGCCATGTGATATGTATTAGTCTGTCTGAACATAGAATAGTCACAGCGGCTGGAGTCTGTTATTCAGACTATTACAAATAGTTTTATTACTCATAGTAAGTGGAATCCTCCTCGAGAGACAGCTTGCTGGCCGGATTACACGTTATGAATATTTAAACCACCGAACGCTCCTTTTCATCTTATAACTCTCCTAATTGGTCACACTTAATAGCGATTTCACCTTTTATGCTGTGCGGAACTTTGTTTCAAGACTTTCCTCTAAAATACGATGCATTGTCTTCTCTTTATAGCTGGAGTCTGGGGAGGAGGTGGAAGTTGAAGAATTTTATGTGAAGTATAAGAACTTGTAAGTAAATGATGGTAAAATGTTTTTAGAATTCTCATTAAGCGTTTCTCGGTGCACGGTTGGACCCAAATGTTTGTGTCAGAAACCACAATATATATGAACCATGCTTTAAGTGTTGCCCCATATTTTTTACGTTTGTTTAAGCTGGATATAGATGAAATGTTATGACAAGCAGTGTATGTGAGATTGTACGTCCATAGTCTTCTCTGATCGTGTTTCTCTTTTACCTGTAGTTCTTATTTGCACTGCCAGTGGGCCACTCTGGAGGAACTGGAGAAAGACAAGAGGATTCAACAAAAAATAAAGCGGTTTCGGGCCAAGCAAGGTCAAAACAAGTTCCTTTCAGAGGTAAGACTTGACTATGGTGTACTACCTGATGTATTGGGCTCCATTTAATTGTCCGTGAAGATGGGGCGAAAAGGTGAAAACTGCGCCTATTCCCGTCTATCACGGTAAGAAAAATCCGCTAAGTAAATTTGCAAAAAAGCCACAGCGGTTGATTGAATCTGGCCCATTATGTCTGAGCAATCGTTATAGTATATATGTTTGCATGTATTGAAATGCATTGCTGAGTGTACTTAAAAGTACTTTAATTGCTTTCCTTGTTAGGATCTTGTGCTGTTGAGATTTCCTGCGTTTTGTGCAATAGTTATTTTATAAGTTTGTGCAAACAGGAAGTTGGTTGGCTTCCTGTTGTCAGGATGTATATTGCGGGTTTTTGTCCTCTTTCTGAAAAATAAAATATATTGGAATATCCTGAGACACTGATTTACACCCAAGCAAGAATTTCCTTTTTTTTTTCTTCCAGTCTGTAAAATAACTTACATTTGAACCATAAGTCGGGAATATATAATTATCTACATTTGTCTTTTCAATCCATTTACCTGTGATCTATATCATATTAAGTTTGTATACTTAGGGCCTGATTCAAGGAATTCGCACCGCAATAGACGGGAAAAAGTTTGCGATGCGCCTTTTCCCTTATGTCACAGTAGCAGATTTTTATACGCGTATGTATGAGATACGAATAGAAAATCCCTCCCCAAAAATTCACATTAGCTTTGCACCGCAAAATACGCAGGTGCGAGGCTGATTGAATCAGGCCCCTAAAGTCTATCTCCTTGCTATCTTTGCCACGATTAACTGTTTCTTAAAAGTGTTCATGTGATCTTAAGCAGGCAGAATTTAAGCAGATATGTGGCCTAAAGTGCTGAATCCATTTCTATTAATCAGCTTAATAAGTTTTGTAAGAAACTTTAATGTGAGAACTCTTTGATTATTTTGTTGTGTGTGTTTTTGGGGTGGGTGTATGTAACTGTAACATGTAACTGGGTGTTTAGATAGAAGATTTATTATATATATGTCGCTGGTTTGGGTCATCATGCTACTAAAGTTAAGCAGCCAAGGGGTTAATAGTGGTCTTTGCATCTGAGTGATTGTTATTCATGCATACTCTGTGCTATATCGCTTCCAAGAGCTAATTATGCAGAGGATTGTGCCTGTCCTTCTCAGATTTAGACAATTACCCACATGGGACTAAGCTTCTGATCACCAATTTAATTTCACTTAGATTTGTGGATTGAGCGGTAGCAAAGGTAATGCCAGTGCTGAGGATCTCCCCTTATGGTCTGGTAAAGCCTCTCAGAATTTTTTTTTTGGTATTTGCTTTAGTAGCTGCTGGTGAAACAAAAAAAAATTCTGCTTTATTCAGCTGTTGTAGAAAAATACCATTCAGCTCATACTTTATTATATGGACTATATGCAGAGCAGTGTATAGGGAAATTATTTTCACCATACTGATTAATTATTGCTTTGAAAGAAATGTGGTAAGAATTTATCTTTCAGTCATTGGAGCATTGTGGTAATTTGTCAGTGTCAAAACTAAATAAGTCTTTTTTTATACTATGTATTTTCAAATTCTAGAATACAATATTTAGTAATGTTTCTTTAAAACTTTTCTAGAAACCTAAAGTTAAGGTCAAGGATAAGTGGTCCCATAATTCATTATAATTCTATCTATCTATCTATCTATCTATCTATCTATCTATCTATCTATCTATCTATCTATCGTTCGTAACCATGTAAAGATGGTGGTTAACAGACATATAAATTTATACCAAGCTGTAGTTTTCAGGAAACCGTGTGAGCTATAAGCCTTATTTGATTGCTCATTAGTGAATTGTAATTTCACACTTCATTTAAAATATTCTTCAACTTTCTCTTGCTGTAAAAGGTTTCACACAGTAATTAAGAGGCCCAGTTAACAAAGTCGGAGGAGTCTCTTACCCTCACGGGGAGCAATCCTGC
>WWET01001174.1:179522-225559 GCA_011038615.1 Limnodynastes dumerilii
GCTGAATTGTAGCATTTCAATTAGCATGTTTGAGGTTGTTGAGTCGGATTTCCATGTTGCTGTGACCCTAACAGCTCAAATACATCCTTGGTGGAGAGCGAGGTTTTCCCTTAGGAACGCAGTAAATAAGACTCTGATTGTCCTATTTGTCAACAGATTGAAGATGATCTGTTTAATCCTGACTACGTGGAAGTCGACCGGATATTGGATGTTTCCAACAGCACAGATGAGAAGGGAGAGGTAAATTCTGGTTTTTGTCTTGTTTTGTTTATTTTTTTTTCTGTGCAGTTGGTAAACCACCCGTTAAATATAATAATGGAATCTTAGTATCTAAGCTGGTTAATATGTTGCAGTCTGAGGTTTCATTGGTGTTGGCGCTCTGTGTATTGTGAGATTGCTTTTGTTTTTTTGCACTTAGAATTGATAAAAACCCGTATTTATGTGTGTGATCTTTTATGTTGTCACTTGTACTTAATACGGGATTTCCTTCCCTTTTAGAGACCAATGGTCCGGATCCGCAGTTACGTAGTTTTCGTCTTGCGTACGTTGTTTTAAGAATTGAGCTACTACGCATGCCTAGTAGCTGATTTATGCTATATAGCATTTCTGTAGAAACCATTTCACTTTCTTTAGACCGTGCTTACGCAATCTACGTACAGAAACGGTACATAGTGTAAATAAGCTACTAACGTGCGTAGTAGCTCAATTCTTAAAACAATGTATGTAAGACGAAAACTGCATATCTGTGAATCCGGACCAATATTCCACAGATTAAAGGGATGTTTTGCATGTTTTATCTACGTTGCTGCAATGTAGAGGTGTATATTTCTAGTTTTTGAACTCCTCTGTATAAGATGATAACATTATTCTGAACTAACCTTGTGCTTCCCCGTTTTGTAAAGCCTGTGACTCATTACTTGGTGAAGTGGTGCTCCCTCCCGTACGAGGACAGTACATGGGAGCTGAAACAGGACTTGGATCCAGCAAAGATTGAAGAATTTGAGAAACTCCAGAGCAGGGAGCCAGCAACAGAACGCGTGGTAAGTATTGGCACAGCCAACCAGTGTTTTTATTTGGAAATAGCTCAGTTATGTGGTCTTTCGGAAAACCACTAATGGGATTTACTGCATTTGAAACAGGAGCGACCTCTTGCCGAGGAATGGAAGAAATCGGAGAGTTCCAGGGAGTATAAAAACAATAACAGTCTCAGGGAATACCAGTTGGAGGGAGTGAACTGGCTGCTGTTCAATTGGTACAACACGTACGTATTTTTCCCATTCTCCTTGCGGTAGCTTTAGTAATCTTTACTGGCTTTTGTTTCATGGCAAAGTTTAACCTTTCAGATTTATTGGCTTATGAAGACTGACGTTTTATACTCTATTAAAAAAAAGTGTAAAACCCTATTTCCCTGCGCTTGCATCTCTTTATAAAGTTTTTTTTTTGTCTTGGCAACAGCTAGGAAAAAATGTGTTTCATGGTTGTAACTCTGTTAACCCTTTCTGTGAGCGGTTGCTATGTGCATTCAGGGTTAATCCATGGAACAGAACACAGCTGCACCTCTGTCCTGTTTGGAATGCCCAGCTTGTAAACATGCATGTGTTGGGAAAGTTCTGTGTAGAGCAACAGTAACTCATAGCAGCCCTACATCATAGCTAGATTTACTCTCACGCTTGCTGAACGCCATTACAGCTGTTGGTGGATGATGCATATTTTCCAGGGTAGAAGTTAGACGGAAAGTTCACAGTCTCTCATCATACAATTGCGTTGTTATGACTGCTCTCTGCAAATGTGTGCAGGCTGTGTCGTCGGCCATCTTTGTTTGGGCTGAACATTTTGGCAGATTTTGAGCAGGGTGAGATGTATGTACATGCAGACTGCCGGTGCTGTAGATCGACACGGTATATTAATGACAAGTGTCTAGGTGCAGCATTGCTAAATGTTGTAGGTAATAAAGTAAAAACTTTCTTTTTTTTTTTATCATTTTGTAATCCATCGATATATCAAGTGAAAATAAGTTTCTGCGTAATATAAATGTAAATACTCGAATTTTGACTGTTTTAGTAGAGAATGTAATAGGGAATTTTGAGCACTATATATAGACACTTGGCTGAGAACTTGTGTTGTGAATGGGAAGATGGGAGTAATTAATTGATGTCTGCACCATATGGTGACTTGCATTACATCTAAGCAGAAGGGCTTTGTAGGTTTTCTGCACTTTTGCCATAAAGAGAGGCTGCATTCTGTAGTAAATAGATTGCATCATGCTGAGCGTACGCTGTCATATTCTACTGCATTATTTTGCAGTTCGTGTCTTCATATCTTTAAATCTTATTCATTTGCAGACGAAATTGCATCTTAGCCGATGAGATGGGTTTGGGCAAAACCATCCAATCGATCACGTTCCTGTACGAGATATATTTAAAGGGCATTCATGGTCCTTTTCTGGTCATTGCTCCACTGTCGACAATCCCAAATTGGGAGAGGGAATTCCGTACATGGACTGAGCTGAATGTGATCGTTTATCATGGAAGCCAAGCAAGCAGGAAGGCAATACAACTCTATGAAATGTACTTTAAGGATCCACAGGTGGGTTTAAGTGATGGAAACTGTCAAAACATCTTGCTTTTTTTGCTGGCGTTAAAGTCCTGAATGTTTCCGAGCTAGCAATTCATGTGATGTTTAGTTAAGTGTCATGATCTGTGCAGGGCCATTTATCGCTTATATTGGAACAAAGCGATACAATCCTGCAGTCAGCAATGTTTGAGCTCTATTTATGAGACCACTGATAGCAGAAGCAGTGTAGATAGAAGAAGCACATTTAGTAGCCCAGAGCTGTAATTTCTTACTGCAGTTACTGTAATTCCATAGCATAGTCCATATCAGAGCAGGTGAGTTTTCTGCAAGTTTTGGCTCCTCATTTTTCATTTGCGCTGTGAATTGATTGTAGATCCATTTTGTTCTCGGTATCTTATTAGGGACGAGCAATAAAGGGTGCCTATAAATTCCATGCCGTCATCACTACGTTTGAAATGATTCTGACAGACTGTCCTGAGCTCCGCAACATACACTGGCGGTGTGTGGTTATTGATGAGGCTCACAGGCTGAAGAACAGGAACTGCAAACTATTGGAAGGACTAAAGATGATGGATTTGGTGAGTGTGTGGGCTGTCTGTATTGGTCTATTCGTGAACCTTTAGGGTGCAGAACGCTTGGACTACACCATTTTGCTTGTATATTCACTATGTTTAAACATGCTTGGTATAAATATAAGGATATCCTAAATCTCACAGTAAGTTAAGGGTATATAGGGACTAGGGTCAGTATAGTTTTAAATAAACAACTGGGCAGACTGGATGGGCCATGTGGCTCTTATCTGCTGTCACTTTCTATGTCTTTCTGCTGCATTAGTCATTTAGGCAGGAACATCTATGGAGTAAGGGAGAGGAAGTGCCACGTGGGACTGCTTGAATCAGCACAGTCTGGCTCTTTGGCTAGAGACGGAATTGACTTCTGCTCTTCATGAATTAGTAGGGGAGGGGGGGGCATTCATACCCTATATTTGTGGGTTTGGGTTTAGTGCTGTATTGTGGGTTATAGAAAGGCTGCATAACTTGTGGCTGTCCAGCTGTTGCTGAGCCTGCTATTAACTACTTTCATCACTGAGACCTAGTGCTCTCCATCACTAAGAAATGCTTTTTACTGTAAAAAATGTAAAACCTTTTAAAACTTTTGTTCTTTCCTTTTGAATTAGATCTTGAGCTGTGGTGACATTTCATTGTATCTTCGTTTTAACAGTGAAATCACTCTTGGGCTTTTTGTAACTTTAAAGGGAATTAATTTCTCTTCCCCAATCGGGTGCTATGAGAAGAGATTGTGTAAGGACGATGAAGATCCTCCTGCCTTTGAGTGTAAGCCGCTTTTAGTTCTTCTGGCCTCATTTATCCCTTGTTCTGCTTTCAGGAACACAAAGTGCTGCTAACAGGGACCCCTTTGCAAAACACTGTGGAAGAACTCTTTAGCCTGCTGAATTTCCTGGAGCCTGAGCGCTTCCCTTCAGAGAGCAACTTCATGCAAGAATTTGGTGATCTGAAAACTGAAGAACAGGTACAAAACAAAGGCAACGCCTCTTGTCTAAGTAGCTCTCCAAATGTGTCTCAATGCAGAGCAACACGTGGGTCATAAGTGCAAAAGAGAAGCTTTTTCTTTGTTGTAACGTATGTCTAGGGCTGCTATTTCTACATCCATGACCATTATCAGCCTCTTACAACTTTCATTATTGAATTATGGCCTTAGGTACAAAAACTTCAAGGAATCTTGAAACCAATGATGTTGAGACGTCTTAAGGAAGATGTTGAAAAGAACTTGGCCCCAAAAGAAGAAACCATCATTGAAGTAGAACTGACGAACATCCAGAAGAAGTATTACAGAGCCATCCTGGAGAAGAACTTTGCCTTTCTCTCCAAAGGAGGAGGCGGCGGTCACGCCAATGTACCCAACCTTCTAAACACTATGATGGAGCTGCGGAAATGCTGTAATCACCCCTACCTTATTAATGGTGAGTGTGCAGTTCATTGGAAATGTGGGGCTATTGGCATGAGCAAGTTCTTGTTAGGGCTGCAGATGTGGTGTTTGGCCATGCTGAGTGGACTTTGCACTGTAGTTTTACACTGTCCTCTATAAACTTTAAAAGGATGAAGTCATCTTAAGGTCATAAGTCTGTCCCCAGCTTTAAACCCTGGATTATTAGTCAATTGAACGACCTGACAAATGACAGATATTTGCCATGACTGCTGTGACTTGTAAAGGTGCACTGTTGCACAGCAGCTAAAGTGGCTCATGTGGATAGGAAGCTGTGAATTCTTTTTACAGACTGAATTATTACTCTTCTTCCTGGCTCCATCATGTTAAGGGCAAAACGTCCTCACTGGACACTACTCGACTCGATAACTTGTATCATTTCAAACTCTTTTCTAACTTTACTTTGCTACCACTTTTTTGTTTGTTTTTGCAGCTAAAAAAAACCAGTGGAATGTTTACAGTCAGCTGTATTCATTTATGTATTTGCTTAAATATGTTGCTGTAAATTCTTCATATTGGTCCGGATTCACAGTTACCTAGTTTTCGTCTTGCGTCCGTTGTTTTAAGAATTGAGCTACTTCGCATGCGTAGTAAATTATTTATGCTATCTACTTACCATTTCTGTACGTAGATAGCGTAAAGCGCGGTTTTTAGACCAACATTCAATTCTTAAAACAATGTACGTAAGACGAAAATTATGTATCTGTGAATCCAGACCGTTGTGACTTAAGACGTAAGGATAATGATGATCCAGCGCTTAATTTTTAGGAAAGTGATGTTTATAGTGACCTATAGCTTTATATGTGAAACGTTCGCTTCTGTCTGATTCCTGTCATTTTTTCTGTTCAGTGCTTTCATTCCAATCTGCAGATTTTTTTCATTAGCGTTACACAAATAAGCCATGACAGATTTGAGATGCTAATAATGAGCATGAGTTTCTTGTAATGTAAACCTGTTGGTATTTATATACTCGCATGGTTGTTTTTTATTTTGTTTAGGTACGTGGTTTGTGTGCTGTGTGCGTGCGTTGCAAATTTTGAGGCATAGTTAAATAATTTAACAAAGCTCTTTTGTAGAGCTTTTGTGTTAGTCACAGATGTCATTTAGGGTATTGGGAAATGGTATTCTAAAGGTTGTGGTTAAATGTCATATAGTGTGTTCAACCTCTTCTGTTTGCAGCTAGGCAGGGAATATCAGTGAATGTCGCTTTAAATGCGCATCTGCATTGCCGCCGTAGCCTCTTAAAAACTGTTTGCAAATTATATTTAATTACAACCTGGTAACCTGCAGTGATTGATGTGCCGCGTCCTACAGCCCCCAATTTCCTTTTCCCTTAGGCTATGACTCTCTCACTCACAATAACATTTTTAGACAAGCCTGTCACTCGTGGGGGCGGATTTCATCCCGGGCAGTTTGCCCCAGGCCGCATGCTGCTGACTCAGTCAGGAAGCGCATGTACCGTCTGTTTGGATTTTGTATGCTAGCTTGTGCTTTCCTCTGAGCCCTGCTTGCGTTTTCTGCCCTTGGACTCCAAGCCCTTCCCCTTAAGCATTTGATATGAGTTGCCTTTACAACAGTAACTGCAACTCGTCTGTCAAACCTGGAACCGTCTCATTCTCGTCACTTCGTGTTTCGAGACTTCTCACTCAATTAGCTGGCTCTCCAAAGCACTGGCTCTACGTTGAAAGTTATGTCGGCAGTTTTCAGTATGTGGCATCGTCATTAGAGATATGTGTGGTGAAAGGGTTAATAGATCACCGCGACTCCTTTTGGTTCACATTGAGCTGTTTATAATGTTGCAATAACGCTTGTTGTTGGAAGTAGGAATACGTGAGATTCAAGTCACGTCCTAGTGATCTACTTCAAGTGCACTTCATGGGACATAATTGGTGTCTCTGTTTAAAGTGTCCTCCTCAGTGCTATACTTGGCAGAAAAATAATAGATCTATTTGATATGTTTGTATGCTAATTCTGCCTTGCTTACACTAGTTGTCAGATGTTAGTACAACAGCATCATAGTATAGCAGGGGATGATAAACTGCTAGAGGACAAGGTTTTACCTCTTTATTTTATTTTCTAATTGGTCACTTGATAAACTCTTAACATTTTGCAACCTCTGAATTTCAAGAGCAACAAGAATGGTTTGTTTTTTGTTATCCATTTTTATTGTTTAGAGAAATAGCATCAGGTTGCGATGCTCCTCGTCCTGTCCTCCAATTTATTGGTCTCTTAATCTCCGTAGGTGCTGAAGAGAAAATTTTGGAAGAATTTAAAGAAGCGCACAACGGTGACTTCCCAGATTTTCCGCTCCAGGCTATGATCCAGGCCGCTGGCAAGCTAGTTTTGATTGACAAGCTGCTGCCAAAACTGAAAGCTGGTGGCCACAGGGTGCTCATCTTCTCCCAGATGGTGCGTTGTTTGGACATTCTGGAAGACTACCTCATCCAACGCAGGTGACTATGTGTGCCAGCATGAAAATAACTTGTGCCGCCAGGGTCTGTAGTCTACCGCAAGAAGAGTTTTAAAATGCCCACTGTCTGCCCACAGGACTCGTTGCGTCCATGTTTTAAAGCCCGAAACTATGAAATAAATATGTTTTTTATTATTAGAATATTACCCAGAGGTTCCCATATAAAATACTGTCATATCACCAACATGTACTCTTTGGAAGTCCGTTCTCAGTACAAGTCCTATAGAATACAAATGTGACTTTAACAGCTGTGCTATACTGACTGCAGTGCTGTTGAACAGGCAGCCATAAGGCAAGCAAACATCAGCCCTCATTGCCATTCCCCTCACAAGTTTGCAGTTGAAATTCATCAACCTTTTTTCGAGGAGGATGTTGGTGGCGTTTGTTTTAAGTAAATAGAATAAATTGAAGTACTGGTCTTGATGATAACCCGTCCTTTTCAGATACCCGTATGAGAGAATTGATGGCAGAGTGAGAGGCAACCTTCGGCAGGCTGCTATTGACAGATTCTCCAAGCCTGACTCTGATAGGTTTGTCTTCCTGCTGTGTACAAGGGCAGGAGGTCTGGGCATTAATTTAACTGCTGCTGATACTTGCATTATCTTTGATTCTGACTGGAACCCCCAGAATGACCTTCAGGTAAGTGGTTTTGCTGTATTGTTAATCTGCTTTTTGATGTATGAATCTTAAGTGGATGAATCTAAAATGATAGTATGCTATCTGTGTCTTGAGTTACATTACTGTTCTTTTATTGGGGGGGGGGGATATTAAGAAATAGGCCTGTTAAGTGAAAATAATCTGTAAATTAGTGGTCGTGTCTGATTAGCCAATGAATATTTAATAGTGTTAGAGTTGAATAACTGAAGAAATGCTATGGTTCTTGTTAGATAATTTAGCATGTGTTGAATTTGTGCGTTTCTTTTAGGCACAAGCTCGATGCCATCGCATTGGACAGAGTAAATCTGTGAAAATTTATAGGCTGATCACAAGGAATTCTTATGAGCGGGAGATGTTTGATAAAGCCAGCCTGAAACTAGGCCTGGACAAAGCAGTACTGCAGTCTATGAGTGGCAGAGAAAATGCTACAAATGGGGTAAGACTATTGCGATGTGCAGTAACACATATGTCACACAGGATATAGCGCTCTGCTTTCCTGCGTATGGCTCTTTTATATAATGTATAAAGTCCTCATTCGTGTTACCCTCGTTCTGCCTGCAGGTGCAACAGCTTTCAAAGAAGGAAATTGAAGATCTGTTGCGGAAAGGGGCATATGGTGCTCTCATGGATGAAGAAGATGAAGGCTCCAAGTTCTGTGAGGAGGATATTGATCAGATCCTCTCCAGAAGAACTCACACCATCACTATTGAGTCTGAAGGAAAGGGCTCAACCTTTGCAAAAGTAAGAGGCCATATTAATGATCAGGTTGCAAGGGTATTTTATCTTTATTGCCATTGATTTACTGTGTATTGACTGATCTCTTCAGACGTTTTGTTCGGGTCAGGGATGGTACCATTGTGCAGTGTTCCTGAGCTTTTACACCAATGTCTTCTGTGCCCTACTGGGTACACACTGCTGTTTTTTCTGGCAGATCACATGATAACCGCTATGACATCTCACCAGTGGCTTGTGCAGGCCAGCAATGCTGTAGCGTCTCGTGAAGCTCCTGAAGTGTTTGATTGGATTTGTAGGCACTCCTAATTTTTGTAGTCTCATGTTGGGAGAAATCCTCAGTGTGTACTGACAACTGATCTTTATTTTCCTGCATGGGATCGCAGGAAAAATGCAGCAGAGGGTCATGGGAATACTTTATATCTAATCTACTGTCAATTATGGTGTGGTGCGTACGAGGGCATTTTACATATCATATCATATGAATGATTCCAAAGGCGGAACTAGCAAGTTGTGGGTCCAGGTGCCAAAAATATGCTTTGGCCCTGATGATATCCCAGGTAACCTGAGTGGGAGCTTTGGCACTGCAGTGATAACGGCTGTGGGCCTTTGTATCAGCATTGGGCCTTTGTATCATCTTTGGGCCTTGGTACCGCGGCATCTGTTGCACCAATGGTAGTTTCGCCCCTGATTGATTCATATCATAAGTGTCTTGAAATTGTTGTATTGCTGGAAACAACCCCAATGTGTACCCAGCTTATGAACGATTACTTTCCTTTTATTATAGAACATTATATATAAGATTTAGCTTCTTGCGATGCTAAACTATTTATAAACATTCCTTAGAGTTATGCAAAGCAATATCAGTCATGTGGGTTTATTATTTAGCTGCCATTGAATAGTGAAAACTTGCTGATTGGTTGCTCTGTTCTGTTTGTGCGTATTAGAATAGTATTTACTCTTAAATACGTGCTTTTTACCAATAATACATTTCTGGTTTTCACTAGGCCAGTTTTGTTGCTTCCGGGAATCGGACAGACATTTCTTTGGATGACCCCAATTTCTGGCAAAAGTGGGCAAAGAAAGCCGAGCTTGACCTTGATGTGTTAAATGGAAGGGTAAGTGTCTGTCTTAAAGATGCACGGTATCATGGGTATGTCGTTTGCTCACATACTTGTATAACCTGTGCCTTCATTAAACTTGTAGAACACTCTGGTGATTGATACCCCACGAGTCAGAAAACAGACCAGACTGTACAGTGCTGTGAAAGAGGATGAACTCATGGAATTCTCTGACCTTGAAAGTGATTCTGAGGACAAACCCAACATCAAACCACGTAGGCCTCAGGACAAATCTCAGGGCTATGCAAGAAGCGAATGTTTCAGAGTGGAGAAGAATCTACTTGTCTATGGGTATGTTTGCAGCCCTTGGTCTGGTTGTACTGCGTAATTGTGTTCCTGTAGCTTAGAGCCTGACAAAGTGTAGACAAAACGTTTAAACGTTTGGTTTTCAGCACTCTGTTAATGAGATGTAGTTTCTAGCTTGTCTGTCGTCACATATTAGGCATCTGCATTTTTGCTTTTGTGCTCTTGCATAGCTGTCTTTGGCACACAGTATGAACCTTTTCCATTTGGTGGTAGGTGGGGCCGCTGGACAGATATTCTATCCCACGGGCGTTTCAAGCGTCAGCTTTCTGAGCAAGACGTGGAAACCATCTGTCGTACCATTCTGGTCTACTGCCTGAACCATTATAGAGGAGATGAGAACATCAAAAGTTTCATCTGGGACCTCATTACACCAACAGAAGATGGGCAGACTCGTGCTCTGGTGAACCACTCGGGTAAGTTGCCGTAAGAGAATCGTGCTAGCCAACTATAGGTATTAAGCCACGGAAGTTAATTATTATTGTTAAGCTGATTAAAAAGAAATTTACAATATTATAGTTGGTGACTGCTTTTATTTTCATTATTTAAAAGCACTTTGTGTTTTGCAGTGCAGCGTTTTAAAGCAGTTTGCTTGTGTTGAATGAATAAAAACCTACTGTACTGTACCCAGTTATTAAATGCTGAGCCATGTTTTTCAATGTACTACTTAAAACCCTCCTCTGACGTCTCAGCACACGTGTCCTTGAACTAACGTCTTCTGGACTGAGCTGGGTTTCCTGAGTGTAACTGTCAGTTTTCAGGGCTTTAATAAAGAGGGTGCAATAATCTGCTTTAATCTTGGCCTGCTTGAATGTTATTGCATTCTTACATTATACTTGCTACAGATATTTGTGTAGTTCTCGCAATTTCTTTGTGCTTTGTATAGGTATATATTTATTATGGCTTTCTTGATTCTACTTCTGTGGCTGGTATGGTGATTGTAGCTTCTCAACGTTGCCTATATGGCTCCATAGCAATGCCTCTGATAGGCTGGATAACTTTTTATTTGAACTTTCTGATTAACTATAGAGTTGTTTTTCAGGTCTCTCTGCCCCAGTACCCAGGGGAAGGAAAGGAAAGAAAGTTAAGAGCCAGAATTCACAGCCTGTACTTAAGCACGCCGACTGGCTCCCCAGCTGTAACCCAGACACCTTGTTTCAGGAGGATAGCTACAAAAAGCATCTGAAGCATCACTGTAACAAGTAAGTAGTGAAAGTGGCTTTTTCCACTTAGGGGTGACCACAGGTCAAAGACACGGTTTCACACCTTGACCACAAAGAGTTGTGTGCATAGAGTTGCTTCTGTATTGCTGGTTTCTGCTTTTCAAGACATGGTTTTTATGGTCTATTGTGGTGATGTGCTTTGTTGTTTTGCTTTTTTGAAGACTGTTCTGTAAAACAGAAAAGCCTGAGAGATCTACGCTACGCTGAAGATCTCCTTTCCCAATATTGCTAAATGTATTCTAATTGAATATGGCAACTAGTTTAAGTGAACCCAAATCCATGAATTAACTTTAACGGATCCAGAAGTTCCTAGATATCTCATTTTTTGCTATTGTTATAGAAATTGTTTTTGTTTGGCTAGAAGTTTTTTTTGTTTTTATTCTATTTTGTCATTTCCATGTGTGGCTGCTATGCTTTGCTGTGGATAGCAAATAAACATGTAAATGTGGATAATTTTAATATAAAATGCATAATATAATCCTTATTAGGGGTTTTGAAGACAATTGGACTGTTTTCACACCTTAGAAGCTCATGCTTAGGTGTGTATATTTCTGTGATGACCTACTATGCATGTGTAGTAGGTCATTTACACACTCTAGGTACCAATTAGGTACGTAGGTGTTCTTTGTGAGGTCTTTGGAGACCACACGGAGTAGTTTATTTAGATAGAGGCGGCCCAATGCCGTGTTTAGGTTGAAGTGGGAGGGATTTAGATTAGCCGGGGAGGGATTGTCTGTGCGTAATTTTCTTCTTAAGAAGGAAACCACGCACGGTAAGATAAGGTGGTCCTATGGCTCTCGTACGTGCAATAAGGTACCTAAAAACGGGGAGCCCGTTAGGGGTAGGACGGTTGAGATGGGTGCGGATCTGTCCACACCAATGAATACTGGCCAATATTCATTAATGCTGAAGTGACAGTAACTGTCTTAATGTATTCTCTTGGTTGTGGTAAGGGAGCTGTCAGTACACTCCATATATGCTGCCCGTTGCCAGATCTTAATATCATGTGAGACGTTTTCTTGATTATTTTCCTCATCTAAGCCAGCCAAGGGCATCGTCCCCCACCCCCCTGCTTCTAAGGAGTAGATGACGTTTCAGCTCAAGAGCCACAAATGCCCCCTGTTGAGCCTGTGTCTGCACAGATAAATGAGTTGTTCCTAACCCGTGCACCTGCATTCAAGCAGGATATTCCTAACATCTGGCCAACCTCTAGGCTCAGAAATGATGCAGCCATCTAATAAATATGTAGTGAGTCGAAAGCAAAATTCTTATTCTAATAATCCCAAGAACTTCCAGTTACATTGTATATCATGGTTACATCTACATTGCTATTATTATTACAGTCTGAAATGCTTCCATGCTTTCAAGGAGCTCTGTATAAGGGATTGTATTGGTCAAATTGCTGAGCAATAAATAGGAAATGAAATATCTGTTCTGTACTACCTGTGTAGTAAATGCAATGGGATTGTGTATAACTGTATATTAGAGGATTTTATAGACCTTAAATCCTTACAATATTAGTAAAGAGCGTGTGAAGATTCGGTGCCAAGGAGGCAAAAAAGCTCACGTTTTTCCAGACACTCCTGAAAATGAAAAGACGTCCCGTCTGTATTGGGTTGTAATTAGCTGCTAGCTTCATATTGAGATCTCAAAAGGAGCTGTTGATACAGTAAGACGTGACGGTGCTTGGCCAGCAAGCGTCCATCTCCAGATGTGCTCCTAGGAACTGACATTCCTAATTGTACGTGCCTCCTCCACAACCCCTCTGCACATAATGTGCAACATTAATCTCATGATCTGAGGTCTGACAAGGGTGAAATTAAGGCCTGTTGGTAAATAGTCTTCAATGCTTTTGCTTGGAAGACCGGCTCAAGTTCACCTATAAACTGACATTGACACAGATTTCCCTTGTGCCACATATAGTTAAAGCTGGCAGCTTCTGTGGGCTTCCTGCAAGGACAGACTGCAAGTGGTTATGGCTCTATAAACTGGCTTTCTTACAGAAAACAAATAGTTATATAATCCGCAAAACCCACCATCCCATTGTGAGGGTTTATTGTTCAGTGGTTTAAAAAAAGACAGGGGGAAAAAAAACAGATTATAGATCTAGTTTATCCTTGCAACTTCTGATGTGCTTCCAAAAATGGTATTAAGGCAGCAGCTGAGGAAATTTTATGAGATAATGAAGCAGAACAGTTACTGAAAGCCATCTGCTCAGTTGTTTACAAACTTGCTCCAGTACTTCAGAGGCAGTAGTGCAGTACGTGTCTGAACTTCACAAGCTGCACTAGGTAGGACTAAATGTAATGCGCCTGGGCTGGGCCCAGCCTGCCGCCTCCCTGTGCAGCGTGAGCGGTTGCCAGGCAGGCCCGTTGGAAGCCAGCAGAAAGCACCACACAGAGGTGATTATATGCCACCATCTGTCACGCTTCAAGCCTACCATACAGCATGGCTAATCAGCCTTGGCAGGATGATGGATGAACAGCAGCAGCTGCCAAAAGCCACTGTTGGCAAACAATTCTGAAGTTAAGAACTTCTCCCCTCACCCCCACTTTCCTCTTCCTCTCCAGGGTCCTGCTGCGTGTCCGCATGCTGTACTATCTCAGGCAAGAAGTGATAGGGGACCAAGCTGACAAAATCTTGGAGGGTGCTGACTCAAGGTTAGTGAGTGTATGGATTGTCCTTGTCACAGAAGAGCAAGGTCTGTACCTGCTGTTACTCATTATTATGCCTTACATGCAGCCGCCTTTTCCCTTCTCCTCTCTGGCTTAACCCCCTGCATTCCTGTTGATGCTGCGGAAACCTTTTCAAGACCAGTACAACTATTATGGACAATGTTCAGTTGTTCTCGAGCCTCTGACAATGTAATCAGTGCAGTGCTTTGTAACATAAACTTAAAAATGAAGGCGTAGTTATAATAATAAACGCACAGGAGCTTTAAAATCGAGGGTTAGCGGCGGTAGAAATTTTGAAAGCCCTACCATGTGAAACGCGACATTATAATTTAGTGACATCATTATATAGCCGTTGGCATTACTGTTGTAATAGCCGGATTCTATGCAAATTGGCAGGATGAGGCTTTTAATTCTAGACGCCATTGGTTACAGCTGACTATCTGACAGATGCACACTTTTATGTCCAGACAGTTTATGATGATTATTTCCGCCTTGAAATCCATGTTTAGTAGCGTCTCCTGCTCCTGGTGTTGCACTACACATGGTGTTAATGGCATTGACTGTGATAGCGTTATGTTTGTTGCTGTTATTTAAACTATTCCTTTTAATGCTACCCTATATTGTAATAAATTACTTTCCTTTGGAAATACTGCTACTGTTGCTTACATTTCTAATCCTTCAGAGCTACTGTACATGAATCTGAAGATTCTGGTTTTATTTAATGACACCCATTGCTAATTGCCAAACAGTGGGTGGGTGCTTCTCATGTATACTGGCTCTGGCTTCAGTGTGAGCAGTGGGTTAAAATCCCAGCCTTATGATTTCCCCTTCCCCTTTCTTTTCAGCGAGGTGGATATTTGGATACCAGAGACATTCCATGCGGAAGTTCCTACTGATTGGTGGGATAACGAAGCTGATAAAGCTCTCTTAATTGGCGTCTTCAAACATGGTATGTTCAGCTCGACTCTCCAGTATCTCAGTGGTCATAGATACTACAGCAGTGTGGATTGCTGACACTTTGTGCCTTGACAAGAACATGGAAATGTAGGTCTTGTTGGGATGATCTTCCCTTCTCTCTCATGACTTTAGGAAGCCAAACAAAATAAAACACGAAGTTGTACTCTGAAGGTGCATCTTAGTGCTTAGTGCTCATCCAGAAGTTCCAAATTTCATGAAACATCCAGGGAATGTTGCTTGGAAAATATTTAGCACCGATCTATAAAGTAAAACCATATTTGTAGTAATAATGGCCGGGCAGCGTTATAGATCTCCATAAACTACTTCTTCTAGCACTGCTTCCCGTGCTAACATTCTGCCAACCAGTGTCAAAGTGGATGGTGGGCTTAACCTCTGCTATTAATCTGTACAAGTGCCTCCTGGGCTTTGTTCCAAGCAATATTTCACAAATGTCAGCGCCGAGAACTCCCAGCTCCCTTGAGTGGGATGCAGCCTTGTTAACTTTGAAAGGCTCGGGGATGCAGAGCTGGCATGATATATACAGTGAGCGATTCCTGATTATAATCCAAATTCTCTGGAGGTCGCCGGCGTATTCTCAGCAGCATGGCCTGACTAAAGGGGAGAATGATGGCTTATAAAACCTTTCATGATTACAGTTTGGCTTCAGGCTCTACAGCAGTTAGGAGAAGTGTGTTGTAGTAAAAATCCTAATTGAATTGTGCTGTTCTGCCTATGTACAGCAGTCTGTGGCTTTTTTCTTAAATGGGAGTCTCAGCTGAGGACAGTCTGATGTGAAATCATTTCTCCTGCAGTGCACTGTTGGGATCTGCCATTTTCTATCTAGTCAGCTCAGCCAGTTAAAAAAGCAAAACAAGTGTGTTAAAACCGGAGAGAGGGAACAGTGTCATCTTTCTGACATACATCTCATGAAACCTAATAAGACAGGTTCGATGGCCTTTCCTATAACCCATGTTCACTGAGTGAGTTGAAAGGCAGGGGCAGCAGTTAAAAAATTTAGGCTTTGCTTGGGCCCAGACAGTGGAGCCACGGAGAGGACGGTCCATGTGAATTAGGTCACAAATATCATTAGGAAATATAAATAGATGGAAGATGTGATTATTATATATTTTCTCTACGCAAATAACTTATACAGGATACTTCTAAAACATTAATTCATGCAATAATCATTGGTTATTGCAATGCTCTCCTTTTTGGACTTCCACAATATAAAATTATTCCCCTACAGTCTGTAGTGCACGCAGCAGCTAGATTGATTTTCCTTGCAACATGCTCTTCTAGAGCTGCTCCATTCTCTGGATCAGATCCAGACGTACTACAAGGGATATATATTTATATTATATTATATTATTATTAATTTTTTTTTTTCACAGAATTTATTATTATAGCTATACATGATTCAGTATAATAGTAAAAAAAAAACAACCTATTGAGATATACACTTTGGTTACTTATTTAACTCGAGTAAAATACTGGGAGCTTATTATGTCTCTTGTGAATTTATCTAGTCTCTAGTGGTGTGGGAAATATTTCATAGCTGCAATTAAATGATTGTGATGGCTATCAATCCATTTCATCAGGTTATGAGAAGTACAATTCCATGCGAGCAGACTCTACCCTGTGCTTCCTGGAGAGAGTGGGTATGCCCGATGCAAAAGCAATTGCCGCAGAGCAGCGAGGAACAGATATGCTAGCAGATGGCGGAGATGGGTACGTTACAGTTTAAGCAATGTTTATTATAAACCTTAAGTATGGCAATGTTGCTAAAGCTGGTTTCCTTTTTGATTTGACAGAGGAGACTTTGACCGAGAGGATGAAGATCCGGAATACAAACCCACAAGGCTTCCGTTTAAAGATGATATTGATGTAAGTAAACATGGTGACGTAGAGCATCCAGCGTTTATAGTATTTGAATCACGGTGCTTCTAGGTTATTCTGGCACATTGGAAAGGAAATGCACCACCAGCTGAGTAGCTTTAAAAAGGCAATCACAACAGTGTGTCAGTTCCAAGCAGCTTGCTTCATTCCCGGTGTTCTTTTTCTAGGAATTTGCTAATTCCCCCCTTGATGAGAAAGAGGAATGCATGGAAATGGACACTCGAGGTAAGAACTGTACAGTGACATAAGGCAAGCTGTAGTTTAAGTCCTGTCTGTTTAATGATGAATATCCATGCTAATGTTGAAACATCAGAGGATTTGATTCCACTGGATGTAAATGTTATATACATTTTTTTATTCTGAAAACAGACTTGTCTTTTCTCTTAGATTATTGCGCTCTTATTTTAAGCCCCCATTCATTGCTAGTCATATTAAGTGTTAAATATGAATGGCTCAAGAATATAGGAAATCAAGCAGAATTGACTTATCTGATAAAGATCTTTGTCCATTTTACCATTCCCAAAAAATCAGCCCTTTGCTTACCTCCATAGTTGTTAATCTGCTGGTTTCCGTGACTTTTGTTCAGATCGTTCCCCTTACAGTATGTGACTTTTACCATAACCCTCTACTGTCAGAATGAGTTATTAAGCTGTTACACACCATTCAATGTTCCTGATGACTGACCTATTACTCCAGTATTGCCTCACACAGTGGGCACACACTAAACAAGGCTATCTCCCCACTGTCCTGTTCTGATCCTAATAGTATCGGCCAATCACCGGTCAGATTAATAAAAAACCAATCAGGTCACTTATTTTGAAACTTTTTTTCTGCTTTCTGGCAATCTGGTCCATGCTGTGCACTACCTGATAAATGGGCTGGTCAGCTGATTCTTGTGTAATGTTGTAGCCAGCATTACCTGTGTATGGTGTAAAATCATTCTAGAAAACTCCTGAAGATTTGGTGCCACTTTTCTTGTTCTAGAGTGGCTGTGACATGGAATAAAATTTTTTCTTCTACTTTTTTTTTTGCTCTTCTACAGAAAAGCTTGGTGAAAACAGTACAGAGTTAGGCAAGCTCTACTGGCCCCATACATCAGCTCTCACTACCCGCCTACGACGCCTCATCACTGCCTATCAGCGCAGCTACAAGCGACAACAAATGAGACAAGAAGCACAAATGAAGACCGATCGAAGGAGGAGGCGACCTCGGGAAGAAGTCAGGGCCTTGGAAGCAGAAAGGGAGGCGATTATAACAGAGAGACGGCAAAAGTGAGCTCCATTTTGTCATTTTGTATTCTTACCCTAACCTTGTTCGTGACAGAATGTTTGTTAACCTCTGTTGTTTTTGTTTGCATAGATGGACAAGGAGGGAAGAGGCTGACTTCTACAGGGTAGTATCGACATTCGGAGTGGTGGTTGACACAGCTAAGCAGAAGTTTGACTGGAATCAGTTTAGAGCTTTTGCCCGTCTGGATAAGAAATCTGATGACAGTTTGGAGAAGTATTTCAACTGCTTTGTGGCTATGTGCAGGAGAGTCTGCCGTATGTCAACCAAGGCCGAAGATGGTACGTAAGCTAGGTGGCAATTTCAGTACCAGAAACCCTTGTGGTAACTTCTTTTTATTCCCTCTGTTTGCTTACTCACTCTTCTGTCTTGTCAGATATGTGCGATCTATCCATGATGATTGAGCCTATAACTGAGGAGCGTGCTTCTAGGACTCTCTATCGGATTGAACTTTTGAGGAAAATTCGAGAGCAGGTTCTCCATCAACCCCAATTGAATGAGCGGCTTAAACTCTGCCAGCCAAGCCTTGACCTACCAGAATGGTGGGAGTGTGGGAAACACGACAAAGACTTGCTAATAGGTGCTGCAAAACATGGCGTTAGCAGGACAGATTATCACATCCTTAATGATCCTGAATTATCTTTTCTGGAGGCTCATAGGAACTTTGCTCAAAACAGAGGAAATTCCCATCCAAACATGCCCATCTTAATGCCACCTGGATCTAGTTACAGTGACACGCCACCTATAATGCCCTCTACTCCGGTGCGGGATGAAAAAACGGTGGAGCAGGAGGAAGTCAAGTCAGAAAAGATTGAAGATACTGATATAAAGGAAGAAGCTGAGGTCAAAGAGGAGGAGCAGGAGGAATCGGATGAGAAATCTGTAAAACAGGAGAGTGATCAGGAGAATCTCACTGTTAAAAGTGAAGTGAAAAATACAGAGATGCCTCCTGACTTAGAGCCAAAGTCCATTTCAGAGAAGGGTTCTGAAGAAGATGAGGAAAAGTTGGATGACGATGATGACAAATCAGAACAGTCTTCCCAAGCAGAAGGTGAACTGTTTGTTTTTGTTTGTTTACATGCTGTTTAGAAATGTGATGCAGGGTTCAACAGCATTATTCAACCATTGACAGAAGCCATTAATGTATCCTGCACCTGTCACCAAGGCAAATAAAAAGTAGCCAGTGCACTCAAGCTTTAATAAAAATCAAAGTGGTCATTATTAAGTACTCCAAAATGATTAGAGACTTTCAGCACAGGGTTAATCTATTACTGCTTCCAGTTGTTCATACCAGCCAATCAGATACTGCATTCAAGAATAGAATTGTGCAGTCTGGTTGCTATGGGAAACTACAGCACCATCTTGATTTGCAAGTTCTGTTCAGTACGTTTAGCCTGAATGCTATGGCATACCAAGCAATAGAGCATTCACATGGTCCATTATTGAGCATAGCTTTCACAGTAGGGGCAACCTATAAGACAGTTGTCAAAAGATGTGTAATAATGGCGTTTCTAATATCTGATTTAACGTTATGATCTTTCTGAAGTTTTATTTTACAGGTTTTCATCATTCTGGGTAAATAATTGTGTTTTGTTCCCCCAGCCGGCATAGCTTCTCGGGACAAAAACTTTGATGAAGAAAGTAATGCTTCCCTGAGTACTGCACGGGACGAAACTCGTGACGGCTTCTATTTGGAAGACTGTGAGACATCCGGGCTTCACATGCTGCGTGAGAGGACATTTTCCTTCTCTTTCTGGCCTAAGGTATGTAGCTCTTTCTGATATCCGTATATGCTCCAGCAGTGGCTGTGATGTGCTCTTTGTATGTTTTAGATTATAATAAAGAAGAAAAAAAAAATCTTCCTAATCACCATGACATGGCCATCTGGTTATAAAAACAAAACACTAATAGGCTTATTCCTGTGGAAAGGAGGCGGTTTGCAGCAGCTGTTGTGCTCTGGTTGTGGTCTTTGAGCAGTGTCTCCGTTTTGGTAGCTTTAGCTTGAAGAAAAACAATGGACGTATGACAACAATGGATGCTACACAGTAACTCTTTTGAAAAACGTGTATTTTTTTTTATGTGTGGCTCCTGGACGCTTTATTTTGTGTATAATAATTACTGTGAGCTTGGTTTTGTTGAGTTTGTGGATATAATTTTTAATGGAAGATGTGGAATGAATGTTGACGTTCTGTAGATTCTGGGGAAGTTTTTGTAATGCTGAACTTTATTAATAGTGACGGTAATGAGCAACTTAGAAGGCTGGTCTGGCCTGCTGCAAAGAACTCTGGCGATTGCTAGATGCTGGAAGCAGATGTTTCTTTCTTTGCACACCAGCTGATGATTATAAGAAACAATGCACTACAGCCACAAACAGTAGGAGCTCAGCGTATATGCAGACACTGCTGACTATCTTACCCCCTGCAGTAACTCTTCCTTTGTCTCTTTAGTTCACTGAACTGAAAGGGGCTTCTTAAATTCAAACAAGTTAAATGGAAAGCAAAAAAAAAAAAAAACTCGCCACGCTAGGCTGTATTTTGTATATCAATATGAAGGGATTAAGTTATATGGGGACCAACTTATTTTCCTAATCATGTAATTGGTGTTTTTCCGGGTATAACAGGATCGTGTGATGATCAACCGATTGGACAACATCTGTGAGACCGTGCTGAAAGGAAAGTGGCCAGTAAACAGACGCCAGATGTTCGACTTCCCGGGGCTCATCCCTGGGTACACGCCAACTGCTGTGGATAGCCCAATGCAGAAGAGGAGCTTTGCCGAGCTCTCCATGGTGGCCCAGGGCAACTTCAGTGGGAGTGAAGATATCACAGCTTCTCCACAACTGTCTCAGGCAAGTAATCCTTGTAGAACTGCATGTGTGGCATGGTCAGATCTACATACTACATACTGCTTTTGTTTATTTTGAACCAATAGACAAGTATTGAATTGGATATTAAGCATAAAATATATACAATGGTAATATGTTTTGTTTTCCCTTCAGGATTCCTCGTTGAACTTGTCTGTGCCACGTCAGCGGAGGAGGAGGAGGAGGAAAATCGAGGTTGAAGCAGAACGAGCAGCAAAGAGACGGAATCTTATGGAAATGGTGGCTCAGCTGCGCGGATCTCAAATAGGGGCAGAGAATGGACAGGAGAAAGTTGTGGATTTATCAAACGCCTCCCGGGAGGCAACAAGTTCTACCTCAAATTTTGCATCACTAACTTCCAAGTTTATCTTGCCTAATTCCTCCACCCCTGTCTCTGATGCCTTTAAAACGCAAATGGAGCGACTTCAGGCAGGTCTTTCTTGCACACCCACCCGACATCTACTCAACGGTTCGTTAATAGACGGAGAACCTCCCATGAAGCGGAGAAGAGGAAGAAGGAAAAATGTGGAGGGCCTTGATCTGCTGTTCATGAGCAACAAACGTGCTTCATTATCTGTGGTAAGGAACTAGAACATTCTTGTGACGTAGAGGATGCTAGATCTGGGCTCTCTACGTTGTGTATTTTTTCTATGCTTGGAATTGACTAAAACCAGGAATGTTGGAATGAACACAACCTTTCTAGCATCTGAAGTTACAAAACCATCGGAATGGAATGTTTCTGCTTATGTATGTCTCATCTCTATGAACATCCATTTTTGTTTTCATGAGTTCATTATTTGTTTTATCTCCTATAGGATG
The DNA here is from genome assembly GCA_011038615.1 of Limnodynastes dumerilii. NCBI lineage: Eukaryota > Metazoa > Chordata > Amphibia > Anura > Limnodynastidae > Limnodynastes > Limnodynastes dumerilii. Next base: position 201,104 of record WWET01001174.1, read on the forward strand.
ATACTGATGTGACCAAAGCATACGATGAAGATATTGACACACCACCAGCCAGAAACATTCCATCTCCCGGGCAGCTGGAGCCAGAGACCCGGATCCCCGTCATTAACTTGGAGGATGGGACCAGATTAGTTGGGGAGGATGCACCCAAAAACAAGGATTTGGTTGAATGGTTGAAATTGCATCCCACGTACACTGTTGACATGCCAAGTTATGTACCAGTAAGTACAATGTCCAGAGATTGGACTTATTTTTGGATTCAATGTAGAATGCAAGTTTTTACAAATATATGTAGACTTTGTAGGATTTTTATTTACCACTAAAAGCTTTTTGTTTTGTTTCCAACAGAAGAGCGCAGAAATGTTGTTCTCTCCGTTTCAAAAGCCGAAGCAAAAACGTCATAGGTGTCGGAATCCCAACAAGCTGGATATCAACACATTAACAGGAGATGAACGAGTGCCTGTAGTGAATAAACGCAATGGGAAAAAGGTAACGTGGAACCTAGATTTTTGGGTCATTAGAATGTTGTATGTAAGAGTACACACAAATATCACTCTAAAAAGAGGTGGCGAATAGAAGAACAGCTTGGAGGGGGGAGAGAGTACTCGTTCCATTGGATTACACTGGCTCTAGCGCAAAGTCCAATTGGTAACCTAGGTCCGAATTCACAGTTACATAGTTTTCGTCTTGCGTACATTGTTTTAAGAATTGAGGTGCTGCGCTTACGCAATCTACGTACAGAAATGGTAGATAGCATAAATAATTCCTAAAATAACGTACGCACGACGAAAACTACAAAACTGTGAATCCGGCCCCTAATGTTTCCATGTTAGGACACTCCCAAACAGCTAAAAATATTTTTTTTTTTTTATATATATTTTAAAGTTTCTTCTCCAATCTGATTACATTTTATTTGTGCCCTGACAGCATAGAAAGGCATTATGTATACTAATAAAAAAAAATCCTGAATTTATTGCGTTAAGTTATAATGATGATTAATGCCGTTTTGGGACTTAAGAGGACTTTAGGTGGGTATTGACTTGTATTGATTCATTGTTGTATAATTTTTTTTACCCCTCATTATTATGACAGATGGGTGGCGCTATGGCCCCTCCGATGCGGGATCTTCCGCGCTGGTTAGAAGAGAACCCAGAGTTTGCCGTTGCCCCAGACTGGACAGACATTGTCAAGCAGTCTGTAAGTATATATTATTGTAGTCTTATTTTTACAACGTCTTAGTGTGTGCTAATGATATTGTGTTGTATCATGTATTGAGCAATTAAATTACGCAAACTACTAGTATTATATGGTTATTGATACTTAGACTTATGATTTTCGCTTTCCACTTGCCCCTTAATCTGGTTTAATAATATATGGAGCACAATAGAAAAAGTGATCTCCAGGGACATAGCTAATTGAAGTTTTAAAATGTGTCATTTTGCACAATTATAATTCATCCTTTTGCCTCTCCAGGGTTTTGTACCCGAGTCAATGTTTGATCGTCTTCTCACTGGACCTGTCGTTAGGGAGGAGGGGTCCAGCCGACGAGGGAGAAGGCCAAAAAGCGAAATTGCCAAAGCAGCTGCAGCCGCTGCTGCTGCAGCCTCGACGTCTGGAATAAACCCACTGCTGATGAATAGCTTGTTTGCTGGAATGGATCTCGCCAGTCTTCAGAATCTCCAGAACCTGCAGTCTCTTCAGCTTGCTGGTCTTATGGGCTTCCCCTCTGGTCTCACAACTGCTGCCGCAGGAGGCGATTCAAAAAATCCTGCTGCCATGCTTCCTCTGATGCTGCCTGGCATGGCGGGGCTCCCCAATATGTTTGGGCTTAGTGGACTTTTAAATAACCCCTTAGCATCCGGTGGTGGTAATTCAACGTCTGCTTCCAGTCAAAGAGAACCTGAAGATGGCACTTCAAAACCTGACGAGAAGACAGACGACGAGGATGGCAAGGACTCTGAGAAAACGGCACACACTGTTTCTGCTACTGACTCTGATGCTGCTACTACCACCACCACCAACACGGCTGGGTTGTCTGCAAACCACCTGGCCTTCAGTCCTTTCCTTCTGTCCACCATGGCTCCAGGCCTGTTCTACCCATCCATGTTTCTACCTCCAGGGCTTGGAGGATTGACACTGCCTGGTTTCACGTCACTAGCTGGACTTCAGAGTGCTGTAAGCGCTAGTGAAGAAAAGGCCGCCGAGAAAGAAGAAGCAGAGAATCTGGAAGACAGCGACGTCGAGGAGAAAACTGCAGATTCATCCATTTTGGAAGAGGAAACGGCACATGGAGAAGAAATGGACTCGCCTAATCCCGAGGATGAAAATTTGAAGGACAATGACGAATAAAGTCTCATTTACAGTGTTCTAAACTTTTTTGCAAGTGGTAGTCCTACTGTTTACACTCACAGTAAATGTCCATAACTAGTTTTTATAAGCTGTTCTGTAAAATAGTGTAGCAAACAAAAAAAAAAACGGAAAAAAATGTCCAAGTCATGTCACATGGATGTGTCAAAAAGGTATTTTGATCATTAAGTATTGTGCAGTGCATTATTTATAATTTCTGGGAGAGGTTTTTGGATTTTTTTTTTTCTAAAAGGAAATTTACATAATGCGCTGCAACTTTTTATTTGAATTTTTTTGTTTTTTACCGTTGGTATTACGAAAGCAGCGATTTTGGAACCATGGTGCAAATTGAAGGACAGGCTGCTTAAGGAATTATAAAGTTTATTTATCTTATTTTTTTTTTTTTTTTTTTTGTATCTTTTTTGCTGTGAAGGTCAAGATGAATTTCTTACATATCATGAATTTACCTTTTTTTGACTGTGTTCATTTCACACACAAACCAGTTTCAGACAATCTCCATGCGATAAAGACGTCTCCATCTTGAGACCCAGCAATACAAGGCAGCTGTTGAATGTGAAAAGAATTCCTTTATTCTTTTATTTTATTTTTATTCCCCCCCCCCCCACAAACCTTTTGTTTTCTCCATACATCCATTGCAAGTCGTTACTGGACAAAACTACAGTTAAATCGTCTCATGATTATCTAATGCACTGGTTTGATCATAAAATTAAAATCAGGTACCTTTTTGTTATTGTTTTTCCTTTTTTATTTTTAATTTAAAGGACTTTGTTACTTTAGCCACAAGCTAAACAGCATTACCTCAACTCTTAACTAGCCTTGAAGTTTACAGACATGACTTTGTAAATGTTTGTGTTTTTGTTTTTTTTTTTTTTTTTTTTTTTTTTTTTTTTTTTTTGTTTTTGTTTTGGAAACTGCTATCATGTAAGATATACTGTAAATTGCTGCCAACAGTAGTAATTGATGCTTTTAATAAAAGTGATCCATGAGATGCAGTGATGTAATTAGAGAGCTTAGAAGTGTCTAGGGAAACCAAAACAGAACTGGTGTACACCACTTTATATTTTGTATTCACAATAGAAGCAAATACAGTATTATGGCTTTTGTATATTTTTTTTGCTATCTTTCTGGTGGGGGAAGCATTTTTTTTCCAAGTAAACTGCTGGATGGCAGTGACGGTGAGGTTAGGGGGGAGGGAACACCGCTTTCTCCTCTGTATATCAGCCCAGTTATCTTCCACACGCACACTCCAAGCCTCTCTTACCTGAGAGCCCTTTAGAAAACAAAAAGGATCTGCACATGGAGATGAGGAGGTCTTAGTAACAAAAGGGCAAAGAAAAATAAGGCTTTAATAGGCACTATATGTAGGTCATTTATCTGCAGTTAATGGGTAGAAAAACAAAGCAATGATGTCAGCACGAGACTGATTCTATTCTGTAGACTGAAGCTCGCGTTGCCAGCAAAGGCTCTGCCAAATAAACATAAAATGAAAACTGACCCAGTTTTCTGCAAAGCAGAAGCGCTTCGATAGTGCCTATTGATTTTCCAGCACTCACTGACCTCTGACACTCCTTGTATAACGTGGTTACAGACCTTTCCCGTCCCCTGTGGGCCTGCACAACACAGGAGTCGCAGTATCAGCACAACTTTTCTGAGATGCCATTATTTTCACATGGAAGAGTGTAAGAATCATGGATTCTGGTGTGTTCGACAACATACTGTGCCTACGAGAGCTCTGCTACACATTGGGGGCTCTGCTGAAAGGCCACTGAATTAGTCATCTGTCGCAGAGGCAATTTAACATGGTGCTTAGAAAATACAATACCAGATTTTTCTCTCAAAATTTAAAATTTAAGATTATGTGGGGGATGGGGAGTGATCATGGTACAATTGCTTAAGCATTTTGTGTTGCTGGTAATTCCCCAGCCTTTGTTGTTACTCTTTGCAAACAAGGGAAGGGCACAACTGCTGTATTCTGTTTGGGTCACATCACAGGTGCAGACAATGCACATCTCCTGACGATTCATCACCTGCAAAGTGACACCAAAGGACGTATCAATATAGCAACAATATAAAATCCTAAAGTATTATGGGTGAGTCACATGACCTTTGCCAGCTTTATATGGGTAGTATGTGAACTACAGTCCACAGTTGACAGAGAGATTTTTGCTCTTACAGATAGGGCCTGATGCAGAGGTGCATGAAGATTGACAAGCGTTATGCAAGTCATAGATGTGTTAGGAAAGCGTGATGGGCTGTGTGCGATCCAAGGGTGCAATCAACGGTACCTTTAGCCTGCAAGCAATTATGGCCTATTGCGTACAGGCACACAGCAGCTAAGCACAATGCAGCTGTGCTCCACAAGTGCAGGTTAGAACAGTGTTATGCCAAATGTAGATGGAGGTTATGATCATGCGAGTGCCTGTCAGACTAATGACACAAAATAATTGCAAACAATATTTTCCATTTATAATAAAAATCTGATAAAAATTTTTTTTTTTTTTGCTGTTTGTGGAAACTAGTTCACACATGTACAAGGGTCTGAAATAGGTAGCGGAGGGTGAGCCATCTGGACATAGACATGAACGGTCTGGTGCTAATGGGCTGGATCCAGACTTAAGAAGGAGCTTGAATTCAGAGAGGAAAATTACTCCTGGGCAAAACCATGTTGATTTCAGGGGAAGTCAAGTTAATTGTATTCTTTGCATGCAGGGATATATCTTTGAATTGCTTACTGCACACAGATACTGACCAGCTTTACCATCACACTGTTATTTAGACTTGGGCTGGGAAACATCACTTCTCAACTCTAATACTTTTTGCAACAGATGAAATATGACTCCCCTGAAATCAACATGGTTTAGCCCAGGAGTAACTTTCCTCTCAATTTCAAGTTCCTTCTTAAGTCTGGATCCAGTCCAATGGTCTTATTTATGTCTGCGCTCTTAATTGGATCAGGGGCGCGCTTCTTGGCACACCCGAACTGTACATTGACAACATCCCTCCCTTAATACGCCCTTCAGAACACAAGCCATCGCAGCTCTGATGTGAGTTGGATGGGAATGCCTGCATTTCACTACAAAATCAATGTTCACTTTAAATGTAAGTGTCAGCCGGTGTGATTCTCATGCTGAAAACTACTGATAAATTGTGACACTCATATGCTGAAAACTACTGATAAATTTTGATTCTCATATGCTGAAAACTACTGATAAATTTTGATTCTCATATGCTGAAAACTACTGATAAATTGCTAGTTTACTGTTTTATTTTTATGGGCTAAAAAACCAACATAGGTTGTTCTAGGGTATGCTGACAAAAGTTGTAGCAATGTCATTGTCCTTTACTCACATGAAGTAATGGAGTATGAAAATGATTGTTGTTTTATGTTGGGGGTGTTTAATGTCAACTGTGAGACTTTTTGTCTGACTCCAAAGGATTCAGCAGTAGACTGAGCTGGGTGTGGCCTGTGTCACATTAATTCCATTCTGCAGAATTTTCCAGTTCTCTGTTTCCCAGCTAAAACTGTGATTTGCTAATTGGGATTTAAGTGACAGATCTCTACATATGATGCCAGTGAATTAAGTAGTTCTTCATGAATACTTAATTTTGGGCTTTAACCACACCTATGTCTGATGTCAGACAATGCTACACCCTATTAACGTTATAAATTCCGTATTGTGCCATGAGTTTAAAAGTCCAGTGCTACAATTAATAGCTGTCATTGTACATGGGGGAGACAGCAAAGCTGGCTGTTTTTTTTGTTTTTTTTTAAAGATCCGAACATCAATCCAGCATTAATCATGAATCCCCCAATATATATGCTAACAACATAATAACATTTGAAGGTTAAAAATAATGGTCATGGTTTGCTGATACTACATAGACCATTTTCTCAAACCTTTCAATCACAACAGTGGGCACAATATAGGGATGTGAACATTTGTGTTCTCCTGCGACGTGTATGACAATGAGCTATGTGTACGTCTTTTGTTAAGGCCTTCCAGCATCCATTACGTGTTTGGAAATACTTGCACTATGCTCTTACTCGATACACCTGTGTTGAAGTTGTATAATTTTCAAAGTAACATTGTGCAAAACGTGCTTATATACACACAAACCAACATGGGTTGTCCCTGTACCGTCATCTGAAATAAGCTAGTATATGTACAAAATGCCTGCTAAACCTTGTTGCATGTACAACCCTACAGCAGGTCTATGTTTCACAACTTCTGTGATAGTGAATTGTAGCGGGGATAAGCTTTTAAAGGGTTTACAGATAATAGGTCTTAAATTAGTTCGATTTTTAAATTCAGTTCTTAATGTGGTAATGAGAAGAGAAAAGGTGTTTATATTACTCAGTATCTAGTTCAGAGTCTGCAATCGTTACTATGTGTCTGGGGTTTGGCAAGTTGCTGCCACGCACTGTACAATCTACAGTTGCTGTTAGGTGACATTCTCCTAAATGACACTTCTGATTTCTTAGCCTGCAGCATTTGTTACCTCAGCAGCAGCATCTCCATTTGAATATATTGTATTTTTGTAATTGTATATACACATTGCATAGCATTTTCACTTGTTTATTGCATTAAACCCTCAAAACATCATTTTTCATGCCATTTAGGTAAATAAAAGGAATTTTACATCATGTAAAACAAATACTATTGTAATGGGTAGGTGGGAGTGACAGTAAGTCATCCTTGAACTGTGCCAACTCTGTACATAAAGAACTTGAAACTTGGAGGTTTTGATTGGATTCCTGTTCTATGCCTTTAATTGGGTAATTAACCTGTGGTACATGCTTTATAGCTGTTACTGGTACAACATGTTGAAGCTATTTTCATCCAATGAACAACGCTCCAGGGATTTTTTTTTTTTTTTTTTTTTGCTTGTCATATATAGTTTTTTGGGGTTTTGTTTTTCCTTATGGCGAAGTCTCGAAGTAAAGACAATGGGCTGGATCCAGACATAAGAAGGAGCTTGAAATTAAGGCCCGGATTCACAACCCCGTCCGTGTTCCACATACTTCTTTTATTTCCCGATACTAGCTACTACGCATGCGTAGTAGCTAGTATCAGGAAATTAAGGACATATGTGAACATGTGAATCCGGTCTTAAGAGAGGAATGTTACTTCTGGGCTAAACCATGTTGATTTCAGAGGGAGTCCAGTTAATTGCATTCCTTACATGCATTGATATATCTTTGAGTTGCTTACTGCACACAGATACTGATCAGCATTACTATTACACTGTTGTTTAGACTTGGGATAGGAAACATAACCTCTCAACTCTAATACTGTTTGCAACAGATGAAATATGACTCCCCTGCAATCAACATGGTTTAGCCCAGGAGTAACTTTCCTCTCTTAGGAAAGCTCCTTCTTAAGTCTGGATCCAGCCCAATGAGTGTAAATGAATGGTTTAGTAATTAGAAAGTTTATAAAGAACTTCCAAGTTTGCATTATAACGTGACATAAAATAGCTTCTGCTCCAATGTATTTCTTATTGTTTTATTGATGAATGCTTTACTAAAACAATATTTATAGTAAAGACAAGGGTGTGGTCCCTATATACAGTTATAAAAATGGAAAAGGCCTGGAAAGGTGCTGGATGGCAATAATTAGGTTACATAGAAACATAGAAAGTGACGGCAGATAAGAGCCACATGCCCCATCTAGTCTGCCCATTTGTTTATTGAAAACTATACTGACCCTAGACCCTTTTTACCCTCAATTTGGTTTACAATTTAGGATACCCTTATATTATATTTGAACACAATGGATCATGGCGGCCAGAGCAGTGACACGGGATGAAACAAGGGGCCTGATCCAGAGCAACGCTCGCAAGCGAGCGTACGCTCATCGTATGCGAATTTTCGGCAAAAAATTCGCAATGCTCATGCCCAGTATGACAGCTTCCGGTCGCCCGAGCGTCATGAGCGAATAGCGGGCGTATCGTTAGCGTATTTTTCGCTCGCTGGGCGTATTTTTTTTACGATGGTCGGCTGGGCGCCCATTTTACTACTGGGAGGCAGGGTTAGCCATTTAAATTGTACAGTATGGGCGTGCTTAGCGTATTTTCTCAGCGTATTTTCTGCGAATTTTCGTACGGCCGACGGTCGTACCCAGTGTAGGGTATAGCCGCCGTAAGCAGGGACTTTACTATGGGAGTGCTAGGGGCGTGTAGGATGATACGACGAGCGTATTTTCGCATTCGCCCGTCGTTGCGAATTTTCGTAGCGCTGGATCAGGCCCTAAGTGTGAATCAGGTCCTTAATTTCAAACTCCTTCTTAAGTCTGGATCCAGCCCAATACCCTTAAATGACATTCCAACCATTATGAAAAGGCATCCTGTAACATTTCCAAGCATTGCTTTCCATTCTAGGCTTAGCTTGTGTTCCTTAATGGGTTCACATACAGGAAGTCTGCATTCCTCATGAATGGCAACATTATCTGCGATCTAGTCTTGGCTGTAATGAGTCTCAATGGTTTTTCATGTTTGTGAATATTAACTCTTCTCAAGACAGCAAGTGTTTGTTGCCTCTTTAAAATCTACAAGTTCAGTAAGTACTTCTAATAATATCTGATAAAAGGCCTTGTACATATGATTGGACCTGACATTGTGATTACTAGTTAATGGATTCCATTTATAGACAGACAGGTGCTGGAGGCCTGCTGATACTTCTAAAGACTCTTAAGAAAATAAGATTATTCCTTTATGGCAAAAGATTGCTGGGAACTAAGGAAATGGAACATTTTTGTGATACGTTTGTAGAGCTCCAGCTGCTGTGTAACCATTGCAGAATATTCTAGAAGGGACGCTTTAAGAAATGAGCCCAGTCTAACACAAGTGGGCCTATAACCTGTGTAAAATATTGGTATAAACAATTCCAGAAGATGTTTCTTCTAGCACTGGTTATGCTGCTTGTGCGTTTCTTCCATTTTTAGAATATGGAGTAGGAAGTAAAAGGCTTGATTATAGAGTGTGGTCTAAGTTTAGGGTTTGGATTAAGGTTAAAGCATTACATTGCATTTTTGTTTTAATCTGGTCAAGGTTATAATTAGGATTATGCTAATCAGACATTTTAACCCAGTCTGTGTTTTCCTGCCTAGCAGTTCTGTCTAGTTTTATGTTCACTCTCAAATCGCTTTCACCAGGAATATTTGCACTTCAATGTACAAGGCACAAACTTTCTCTCTCTGTTATAAAACCTGCAGCATCTCTGTGTATGGAAAGTGTTATGCCACATTAATGTTCTTGCACTTAGATTAGATTTGTGTTCCTCAAGAAATATAGCTATATGAATATATCTATTAAGAGAAAGATGTTTTGTGACGCAACATGACCCATTCCACCAGTTACAAAACGGTTGCAAGTCCCCGCATAGAATGAGGGATTTCCGAAATAGGGGCATCAGAAAATTCCTTTTTGGATGTCTCTATTTCGAATACCCCTCCATTTTAGACATTTTTTTTTAGAATGGGTGAATATGCCGATCGGCATACTCACCCATTCCTTTTCGGCTACCACAGGACCCGCACCACAAGAAAGGTGAGTAACCTCTGCAGGGTTAGGGTCAGGCTGCGGGAAAGGGAGGGTTAGGGTAATGGAAGGGAGGGATGAGGTAGTTTTCAGGCTTACCTCTTGAAGCACTGTGTTCGGTGCTCCGTGGATCGATTGCTATGCCTCATCGAGGCATATGCAATCAAAATCCGAGCCAGTTCGAAAATGGCGGGAAGGAAACGGTCTTATCGAAATAGGGCCGTTCTTTTCAGGGCACACACGTTACAAAATTTTCTGTTATTGCGCTTCCAAATGTCACCTGGTTTTAATGAATTAACTGATGTTTGGAAAACATTTTTTCTTTTCAACAAAGCCAATCGCCATAGTAACTGATTGTTGTAAGCTCAGGAACAGAGCATTTTGTACCTAGTGGAGTGGGTCAAGTTGCTGGGTCTGCAACAAATTTACCTGGTGATCATTGCCTACCCATAGTAACGATATATGACTGATTGCAAAGTGTCTGGTTTTATTACTGTTGCTTAGGTTAAAGTTTTATACAGCACTTCATAAATATATATATTTTTGCCATATACATATAAATACTATAAAATCATGAACAGTCCTTTTTTATGTTGCTGTTCACCTAGGCCTAAATCGCCTTCAAAATAACAGTGATTTGCTATTTACCCAGCAATGTCAGCCTAGTCGACGTACAGCTGCTGTGTTGTACGGTTTTGGTCTCTGCTGAAATCACATATACACAATTGCGTGCTAAAATACCTGCCAAGCTAAAGCTGGAGGGTGGGATTGAGGCCTGCCAACAACTGGAAGCATCTTTTTGTATTGGTTTAGCTCCATCAGTCTGCTTTGTCACTGTGCCGGCTGAAACAATCTGAATTTAAACAAACTCAGGAGCCAAATTCACCCAAAGAGAAGGTGCATCTGCCTTCCACCTGATAACAGCACGCGTCTTATCTGCCCACACTCACTAACCTAGGAAATTGTAACGGATTATGATGGGAAGAGTAAAAATAAGGACAGTGAAGTGATTTGGGGAGAGAAGCATAGTATACCACAGGTAAATATAGAATCATATTTTGCTATGGGAATAGATAAAACATGAATGAAGTATACAACAGTGTATGGGCAGGTAACATTCTTCAAACAGCAGCTGTTAATGGACATTAAAATGTTAACATTGTATGTTCCTCTGCATTGAGAATGAAAGTAGCTTTTTTTGTAATTGACATTTTTACAATATATGCAATATATTTAGGTTTTGAAGATCTGGGTTGCCGACTCTCCTAGAATATCCCACAATTCGTGCAGTTCTCTCTGTATCACAGGAGAGCCGGCAAAACTGCAGAAGGCTTGAGTCTGTGCTTTCATGCAACTTTGTCATTCTTGGGGACAGATTTACTTAGCTGAGGGAAAGGAAATGGCAAACAATCAGATTCTAGCTCTTACCTATTACTACAACATGTCAGCTAGAATCTGATTGGCTGGACAACTGTCACTGTCACTCTCACCTGAATTTAATGAATTAACTGATATTTGAAAAACATTTTCTCTTCAATAAAGGTGGTTACCATAGTAACAGGCAGCTGGAAACTCAGGAGCAGAGCATTTGGTACCTAATGGAATGGTCATGTTGAATTGTCTGCGCAATCTCTGTCACAACCATTATGTCTGAAGTAACATTTCTTTAAAATGAGGTGCAAAAACATTTTAAAAACCTCTATATAACAATTTTAAGAAACAAGTGGAACAAAAGAGCTTTGATTATATTTGATTATATTTCAGGGTTGCCGACTCTCCCAGAATATCCTGCAGGAGAATTCAGGCTGCGGTTTTATGCAAACCACAGCTTCAAGCCCCCCCCCCCCCCCAGCCCCACCAAGTCCCGTCCCCCAGCCTAGCAACACAACCATTCATAGTGTTAATAGGGACTGGGCTGGACCTGATGACGCAATTAGGCATCAAGCCCTGCCCCCATCCCTAGTAAAACTATAAAAATGGCCATTGATGGGCTTCAGGATGCGATTTGCATAAATCGCATCATTAAATCCAGCCCTGTAGGGGCTTCTATCTCTTTTCTCCAGGATATCCCGGAGGAAAGCTTAGAAAAATCGTCAACCCTGTTATATTTCATTTTATGGTTGCTTTTACCATGCTTAGTTATTAAAGCACCTTAAGGGATGCATGTTGGGGTTTTCCATATCTGCACTTCGTAAATATCATGCCGGAAATGAATTCACATTTACAATTAATAGTATTTTTTTTTTTTCCAGATAATTTCATAACTAAATAAAATCACTATGGGCCTGATTTAAACTTCCTATGTTGAGATTTTGGACCTGATCCTGAAGCGCACACATTGAGCGTCTGAATATAGTACATGTAAAAGCAAAACATGCCATTTAAAGGTGCATGCAGCCTATGCAAGTACAACACATAGAATGCCCTCCGACATGACCCATTCCATTAGGTACAAATACTCTGCTCCTCAGTTTCCAACTGTCAGTTACTATGGTAACCACCTTTGTTAAAGAGGCAAATAGTTTTTAAAATATCAATTAATTAATTTAAACCAGGTGAGTGACAGTTGGAAGCTCAGGAGCAGAATAGTTGTACCTAATGGAATGGGTCATGTTGGAGGCATAACATAAGTGTACTGAGTAACCAAGTTTAATGCGGCTTTGTGACCATCTACGTTGGGTAAGGATAGGCTAATACTGTCATATCCAGTTATGATGGAGGTTATGAAGAGTGTGAGTGCTTATGTCTTAGGGCCAGATTTACTAAGCTGCGGGTTTGGAAAAGTAGAGATGTTACCCATAGCAGCCAATCACATTCTAGCTGACATTCTCTTGCATGTAAAAGAAAAGTGAGAGCTAGAATATGATTGGTTGTCATGGGCAACATCTCCATTTTTTTCAAACCTGCAGTTTAGTAAATCTGGCCCTTAATGTCTATGAACTAGAACTGGATCTAAGAATAAATTTAGCCCCCCCCCCCCCCAAAAAAAAAAAAAAAAAAAAATAAATATATAAAAAAGAAAAAAAAAATTATATATAGATAAATCTACAATAATTATTTTGGACCACCTTCACACTTAATAACGTACCTAAATATGTGCTTGCCTTGTGTGTATGTTTGTGATTTTTTGCAAAATTCAAATGTCAACTGAGATCCATAAAAAGGGGTGTGCCAGTTCTCCGTTAGTTGACGTTTAGAAAAGTGGGTGGGGGGAGGCATTTAAATAGGGCAGTATGGGCTGGGTTAGATACGCACGGAGAGCTAAGGTAGCTCTATGGAGGCGGATCTGGCCCTTCATACCTACAAAATGCTCAAGCAGTGATTCCATAACCTGCTAGCACAGTGGTCCCAAATACAGTGTGGAGTGTCAGCCTCCTGCACTCAGACGTGACCTGTGGCTGGTGCAAATGATTTGCTGTAATCTGTGCATCTGTGTCTGAGTCAGGTTCTGCACTGCCTCTAATTGGATAAACACACCCTTACTACACATGGACTAAGCGCCTACACTCCTTCCCTACCACTAAATGCCCTTTAGAATGCAAGCGGTCGCAGCAGTTGTGTGCGCATTGTTTCTGAGCATGCACTGCGTGAAATCACCACTGGGATGTACCGCCACCTAGTGTATACGGTTTGATAGTTGGTTTTAGGACTACTTTAGACTAAATATTTTTTATCATGGGCCTGATCTAGAATTGCGTAGACACTGCATTCTCGTGCCAGATGTTACGCAACAGATCTCCCAGTGTATGCAACTTCGTTGCATAGGATAGGAGATTTGTCCAATAGGGAGGCACTTCAAATCTGCATGCCGCAAGGGAGGCGGAGATAGGACTGTAGATGAAGGTAAGTGGGCGGCAGTATGCACTCTGCGTTTGGACAGACACAGATCGGGAGAGGGTTCACTACCTCTCATCTGATGTCCGCTTCGTATGTATGGAAAACGCACAGAGGTCGGTATCGGGCCCAATGCTTTTATGCATTTCTGTTTCTATAATAACTGGAATCAATTTTTAGTAATCTTTGTTGTGTGTTCTATATCCCTGTTTTCATGATCTTTTGTTACTTACAGGTCGCTGTTATGTTTGTTTATCTTTTGTTTTATTTGTTATTTTAATTTGTTGATCTGTACATATTTTATTTTAGTGATACTTTGAGGTTTAAGCAGCGCTTTCTGTTCACATCACTTATATTTCCTAGGGGTTTGGTCTTCTATGTTGTGAGCAGGATGCAGGTTTACTAGGTAAATTCATGCCATGTTATGAAATATTTTTATGCATTCATCGCTTATTATCAAATAAGGCCAGGGGCGGAACTACAGGCGGTGCGACTGGCGCATCATGACCCCAGGGAACCGCTGGAGCCACTACGGTCTTCTAAGCTTCACAACGGGGTTGGCATTGCGCAGGGAGGACATTGTCCATGGTCATGGCCTGTGTCACAAAGAATACCAAGAAAGGCTAGAGAAACTAAACAAGTTTAGCTTGGAGCAGAGAAGGGAGAGGGGGAATATAATAGCAGCTTTCACATATATCAAGAGTTGTGACTGGCTAGAGGAGGGTGGCATTTTTTTTTTAAAGGAAGAGGTGTAATAGAACACGAGGACATGAATATAGAGGGTGGTAGATTCAGAGGAAATGTGGGGAAAAATTACTTCACTGAAAGGCTGATAGATAAGTGGAATATTCTCCCATCTGAGGTGGTTGAGGTAACACAGTGGAACAGTTTAAACATGCTTGGGATAAATATAAGGATATCCTAAATCTCAAACTAAGGGTAAGTAGGGTCAGTATAGTTTTAAATAAACAACCGCGCTGACTGGATGGGCCATGTGGCTCTTATCTGCCGTCACTTTCTATGTTTCTCTAAATGCAATGCACCACTCCTATGTAAAGTACAAAAGAAAACAATTATGTAAGTAATGGTTGATGTGTATGATATTACACAGGATAACACAACATTTACCATGAACACTTTTGGGCTGTATCTCTATTCTATTTGAAGGCATGTTGGCAGAACCTTACTAATGGAGTGGAAACACAAATGGCATGGTAGGCCTAGTCCAGGTTATTTATTTCCAATAGGCCTCAAAGCAATATTCCTCTGGGCTACTAAGGGGGATAGTAGCATCAATAGTGACACCACAAGTCGGTGATAGGCATGTCTAAGTCCAGGAAGTAGCTAACGGCATCACTACACAACCTGTACAGGAACATTGAGCTAACATTTAACATTCCAATGCTCTATACGCATTGGGTTGTGTCTCGGTTAAAAAAAACAAGTATATACAGGTTTAAGTTTAATTTTTACATTTGATACTAATTACATTCAGGACTCCGCTGCCGCTGTTGTTGGAGTTCCGACCTGCCTGATCGCCACAGCATCCTAACTCTTGTGCATGCAGGTGCTTGCTCAAAGCATAAGCTCCATTTTAATCCTACATACCCGTGTATCTGAGTGTGGGTCCCCGTTGTGAACGGCCCTATTTCGATAGGGCCATTCTTTGCCAGTCAGTTCCAAACTGGCTGGGCAAACGATTGCTTATGGAGGTATAGCAATCGATCCCTGGAGCACTGAACACGGTGCTCCGAAAGGTTAGTAACTATTCTATCCCCAACCCACTCCCTACCCCTAAGTCTCCCCCTCCTCCCAGCTTCCTAACTATAAGTTACCCCCCTTAGCCTAACCCTAAGTCTCCCCTCCCCCGCAGCCTAACCCTAAGTCTCTCCCCCCGCAGCCTAACCCTAAGTCCCTCCACAGCGTAAGCCTAAATCCCCCCCACCTAACTCTAAGTCTCCTCTCCCTTAACCTATTCCTAAGTCTCCCCCACCCCCTCTGCAGCCTAACCATAAGTCTCCGCCCTTCCCCCGCAGCCTAACCCTAAGTCCCCAGAGAGGGTTAATCACCTCTCCGGTGGTCTGGCGGTGGCGCTTCCGAAAATGAATAGGTGAGGATGGCGATCACCTACTCACCCATTCATAAAAAAAAATGTAAAACGGCTCTCATTCCAAACAGAAACAGCTGAAAAGCAACTTTCGGTTGTCCTTACTTCGTAAAGACAGGCATCGGTGTGAGGACTTGCACCGCTGTGTATCCAAGGGGTTAACCCAGAGGTCGCTGGAGCAGGTTAAGCATCTGAATTGTGAGCTACAGTAGCTTTTGCATCTAGATCACACTTAATCATCCTATTATTTGTGTGGGATGTGGCTAATGGATTCTTTTCTATGTTGCAGTCAGGATCAGGCCAAGAGGCTCAAAGCTTGTTCTTCCTACTAGCAGTGAATCTCTGGAAGATTTACACGATTCCCCCCTAATAGAATACTTCTAGGAAGAAATATTTACATTTTGAAGAACGCCTTGAATACTATTATCATTCACTAAAGACCCCTCTATTAACTGTTAAATCCTGTATTTCTCTACAAAGGCAATACAAAAACTGGGGCTGTGAGGTGTCAGATGGGTGAAAGACAGTAAGTAGTCTAATATATGTGAAGTGAATATCCAGAAGGTTGTCTGTGCTCTAATGTTTCTTTGCATTGCTGCTGACTCAGTAAAAAGAGAAAAATCTGTTTATTGCCAAATTTAAGCAGGTCAGCGTACACACAACACAATTTGCATATCAATTAGATTGCTGCAGGCTTATCTCTTTGGACTAGGGCTCACACCTTTAACTATAACATTCATGTTTACAATGGTCCCTATGAAGTGTAGGAATCTCTAGTCAGCTCTTTGTATTTATGTTAAACATTGTAGCTCTGATTCACTGTTGGGCCAAAGCATCTGCCTCACAGTTCTCAATTTATTAGTGGGGAAATTGGTCATGGGGTATATTTAAATATAATAGGTCCGGATTCACAGTTACATAGTTTTTGTCTTACGTACGTTGTTTTAAGAATTGAGCTACTACGCATGTGTAGGGAGTGGTTTAGAGACTCTATAATGGTAATCTAATGTGGCTGTAGTAACTATCAATACAGAGGAAATCACCAGGGTTGTAGCTACAGGGAGTGCAAGGGATGCGGCTGCTATGGGGCTCGGAAGAAAGGGAGGCCCATAAAGCGCTATGTAATAAGATGGCGATATATATATATAAACCAGCTATTAATTCCGCATATGAGAGGGGAGTAAACTCCCCCTGTCACTCCCCTCTCGTGTGCAAAATGTGTGACTTACGCTGCCTTTTTTAAGCCAGACATGGAGATTAGTGGTCCGCTGGTAAGTGGAATATCCATCCCACAATGTAAAATGTAATGCTTCCGCCACCCACCTTGGCGTGCAGAGGGGAAACACAGCCCCTTTCTACTTATATTCCAGTCCATACATGCATAAGTGGGCTATCATTCTCATCTGTGGATCCCGCCCAATATCTGGTTACAGAGTGTATTGGGAGCACCCATGTAATTAGATAGTGCTTGCTAGACTCATCAACAATGAGGGGTAGAAAGTAACTCACGCATAGCCAGTGCTTGTAGGACTTTTGTGTTTTTATTTGGAAGACTTACCTATTTATTTCTGATGTTCCCTTGAAGAACATAAGAACTAGGGTTACCACCCGTCCGGGATTGCTCCAGACAGAACGGTACTTGAGACTGGCGTCCGGAGTCCGGAGGGGTCCCATTCCCGGACTATACATTGTTCCAGGAATAATACTATCTCTAGAGTTTCCGTTCCGCTGAAATTTTATGTAACTATAGAAATAGTATTATTCCCGGACACTGTATTGTCACATACACAGTGGGTCCGATTCAATTAAGATGAAATAGTTCGCTGGCACATTTTTAACGCAAATTTTTCCAAATTAAGGGGCGGTATCTTTTTTTGCTATTCAATTATTTTGCAGCGTTAAAAATACACCTTTTTTTTAACAATAGCGTTAATAAAAAATTTGCACCTATGAGAGGTGCGGATTTTTAACGGTACCCTGTCTTGTGCCCTGACAGGGCATACTGATGCTTGTAGAACGGATGCCAGGAACCGCTGCGCAGGTGCCTTGGCAAAAAAAAACAACCTTTTTTGAACGTTGCAACTCACTTCCTTCTAGCAGGAAATGCTCGGCGCTAATGACAGGTTATTGGCCAGTGTCTGAAATATCGTGAGAATGATATTTCAGACACTGGCCAATGACAGTGAACCTGACATTAGCACCGGGCATTTCCTGCTAGAAAGAAGTGAGTTGCGATGTTCCACAATGGTTTTTTTTTTTCTGTGAAATTTCTTGTTCGCTCACATTGCTGCCTGCTCATTTTACGCAGCGAAGGGCCGAATTTTACTAAACAATTGAATTGGCGTATTTTTAACACTAAATGATCAGCAAACTTTTTACATCATGGTATTTTTGAAAAATACGCCGACAATTGAATCGGGCCCTCTGTGTCTGAAAAACTATATCCAACTCATGGTAACAGGGTAGATGTGGTGATTTATGATGGACAGAGCAGTCCCAAATATAAGACAGACAGACAAGACACATTACATAAATCAAAATGAATGAATTTATTAGGTTAAATGACTGGACATGTACAGACATGTATAAGTTAATAAATGAAAGATAAGTTTAAATCACAAATTGCATTGTCCAACTCCTTAGCCAAGGATAGTTTTGGATATACAGTGTTATCCCATTATAATGCAAACCGCATTTAAACATACAGCTGGGCAAGCATACAAACGTAATCTCCTTTAATTGGAATAATTTATTTATACATACATACATAATTAAAGCAAATATTTGAGAAACAAACAATGAATATGTAATGCTTTTATTGTACGGAATTTATCTAAAAGAATATATTGCAAGGCTGCAAACCACCACTGGGTAGGCAAATCGGTTCTCTCTTGTATGATTTTATCACTTATTTTTATCATTCATAAAAATATATTTCTCTATAATATATATTTATTTTACAGGTTTGTACAATTATACAATGCTGGAAAATCAAGGACCACAAATGTCTTTGTACATTAAATAGTTTTCTAAGCTGTATAAAGCAGTCATTTACTTGCCTAACAAGCCCAATGCATAAACATTTCAGAGCCTTGCTTGGCTTTTAGTTTGTATTGCCAATTTCTGTAAAAAACAAAAATAAATATTCTAATAAAACAAAGCTTTTGTACTCATATATTCATTATATTGCTGCTTCAAGCTAATTTTCCGAATAAGCAGGGGTGCTCCACACCCTTTGTTTTTTTTGTTTTTTAATCATTGGAACATACGTTGTAAATCATTTTATTCCCACTACCAAGTACCAAGGAGCATTGGGGATGCAGTTATTATAGGCAAGAAAATCTATAATAAGCAGGCCGCACTACAACTCACATAATGCCCTGATCTTAAGGACATTGTAACCACAATTGGACAAAATAGGATGGACCCAGCAGTGATCGCTGCGTGTGGCAATCTTTTGTCACATACAAATTTGCCCTTTTTAGTTGTACAAGTACTGAAGCTAAAGCACACAGGCAGAGAATTTTCCAAGGGCAACATATTCTAAACTGCAACTACTACTGTTGTAGTTACGGTTCTGCTTAAAATGTATTTTTTTTTATTTATTTTTTTAGGTCTCTAGACATTGTTGCATTTCTAGGGTACAACAATTTCTAGAAGAGTATTTTTTTTTTATTTTACATTTAAAAGCATAATACATAAGTATAAGTATAGTATTTCACATGTTCCACCTTTGTAGATTTAACTCAGACTTTTTCTTTTGTTTAACACTGATATTAAGCCAACATATCAATTTTAAGTATAATCTTTGAACACTTAATTTTTTTTTATTTTACTAGTCTGTCAAAGAGGAACATATTCTCCATTGCCTACTATGACACATTTGGTATTAGAGCATTACACCAAGGGATCCTGCATGCTGAGTTGCTCAAACTTTATTAGATTTAAAAATACATGTGAGAATGAAAAATGCATAAAAAAAAATCTAGGAGAAAAGGTTTTTGGTTATGCAGAATAACAACTTCTATTTTAAACAATACATCACTGAAGGCTTTTCCTTATAATTCATGTGGCACGGATAGCAGAAATACATTAACATTACTCAAAAGTTTCCTTACAAACAGTCTTAATCTTTTATATGTTTCATGTAACCTGGCACTATAGGAGAAAACTAATTAGGTTTTATGGTCTATTTAGCCTGTTAATAGGCTCTGTAAGTACTGACAATAAAATCTAGAACTCAATGCATGTCCTGTACTGACCATTTCCTTCCAAGGCCCTAGAATTTACAATATGCCACATATATGTGTCAGGTAACCCATAGAACTAGATAAAACACTTATTACAGACACACTAAATAAAACGAGACCATGCCTTCCCTCCTTTAATCCCTTAGAGCAGCCTTAGGGCCCATGTGCCTCACAGCCCCAATATTGCAGATACTTTATGCAGTTATGTCACACATTTATTTGAACACCTTGTAACATGATTGCTGGTATAGTATTACATGTAGGTGATTTTTTTATTTGAATAAATGTATTGTTTAAACATAATACCAAGATTAGAGGTAATGTGTGGCGATTTGGATGGTTAGAGGGAAGTGCCTTAAGTCCACTGCTGCCTTAAGCAGGGTACACACTGGGACTTTTCAGCAGATAATCTTTCTACTCGCCCAATCAAAAACCAGTTTCACTAGACATCTTACCAGTGTGTACTGTCCAAAGATCTCCCTATAGACACAGTGCATACTTTCAAAAATCAAAAGATTTCTTTCTATTTTTGATCTGACCTATTAGGAGCTCCAAAAGATCAAATCAAAAGATCATAAACGTTTCAAAAGATTTTTGAGCATCTTTGGACAGTACACACTGGTAAGATATCTGGTGAAATGGTCTTCTGACGATTGGAAAGATTATCTTTCGTAGAAGCCCCAACGTGTTCCCAATCTTACAGAAACAATACCTGCTATAGATGTGTCTGAATATAAGCACGGCTTTTAATTTTTTACACTTTGTAATTTTTTTTATTTATGACCTCTGTCGTTCTAGTGCTGCTATGTATCAAAATCATTATATAACTTAAAGCTTCTGTTTGTTTTCATATTGTATTTTTATCACTGACATACACATAGGGGCTGATACATAGTTGCACTCACACCTTTATTAGATGTAAGTGTAGACCTAAGCAACACCATGCTAAACTGCTGGTGAAGTTTCTTAGCTAAACTGTTTTATAGCTTAAACATAAAACTATGCAGCATTTGATCAAATTTGCCAAATTAAAGTATTTTCCCTTTATGCAAAAGATTTAAAATGAATTAGCACCTCTAACATTGCAAAATGGTTTATCTGCACTGTACACTTGGACCTTACTCCCAAATTCTGCATCAGCACCATAATCTCCTGGAGTTTCTATAGTCACAAAGAGGAGCTCTGCTTAACAAAGCAATGTGCAGGAGAATGTCAGAGGTAGCATGAGGCAACACAGATAAATTAGATGTCAGTTACTAGATGGTAAACACAGTGAACCAAATTGAGGAAGCAAATGAAAGGAATTCACACACAAATATTCCAAAACAATGATCCTATATTAAAAGTCTGGTAAGGGCTTATTCTCCAACATTATATGTGTGACTCCTGAACCTCAGACAATTACCCCAGACTCCAAAGACAGGATGCCAGCCCTGGGGCTAATTATTGTGCCTCACAAAGACTTGATGGTGAAGCGAATGAAGCATATCATTGTGGCTCTGTTCTCTGCTTCATACAAGGGGGGGCGGACACACAGGATAATAATATTTTTAAAAAAGATAATCAAATTATCTCTCCAAAATTCCATACTATTTATTAACAGGTGCACACCTCAGCAAATACTGCCTCTTACTCAGTAAACCCAATTACTGTCAGAAAATCACATGCAGCAGTGCTAATGGGCCTTAGCTTTTCCTTACTCAAAAAGTCAAATTATGTCCAAGATTCAGAAGAAAGAATAGTGTCCTGAAAAACTCCAGGCTAAGGGGTTACTGACCTCCTAGCCTTTGTTGAACACATAGGAGCTGATAAAGAGCTCTATGATTCTATCCATTTTTTAGGTGGAAGTGCAGCGGGAAACAACTCTGCGAAAGTTGGATACAAGGCTACCCATGCATCTGTTCCCGCTTTCGTGTGCTCTGCACTAGTGGAACAGGGTGTCTTGCGATATTTAAATGAGAAAGTGGGTGCTTAAGTACTTTTACAAGGTGCAGCAGCAGATTGGATTCACTACACCAGGCCCGGCGACAAGGGGGGCAGCTGTAACAGGCCCCAAGGTAGAGAGACACCTGCAATCCACTACAACAGATACTAAAGAAGGATATGGGCCCCAAAAGAATGAATGTAACGGGCCCCAAGATTTCTGTTGCTGGGCCTGACACACACACACACACACACACACACACACACACACACACACACACTACTAATTAACTAATTATTTCTCTTTCTGATAGATCAAGGACAACTCTCCAGGTCTAATCTCTGTGATCCAGCCTGGCAGACCTTGCTCTGTGTGATGATATTTTGCTGTCAGGTATGAGCACTGGAATACAGGCAGCCAGTTCAGTTATTTATAACCCACATAGCATTCATACTGACCTACCCCAACACTAATTAGAATAGAATCTCTCTCCAACTTTTCCCTCGATGTTGTGACATAAATACTGTGCTAGTGTTTATATTTGAAGGTAGCATCTTGCATTATTAGAAATGTTTCCTTACTAACAGAGGTTTTAAAAAAAACGAAATAAAACACCCCTAGCAATACCATTCTGATTTGTGGAAGTACAAATAAATAGTAACATTTATAATTATTTTGGCAAGCATTATTGCACAGCAGTAAGGTGACCAATGTGGGATAGTGATATTATGTCGCTTGTCCATTGCCCATTGGCCTAGCTTCTAATGTTAGTACCAGCTACAGTGCTTTAACACTAAGTTGAAATATAAGGACTAAAAAGCCATAAAAGGTGGAATTAGTTGCAGTAAAATACAATAATAGTGATCAGGACTGGATGTTAGGGGTTATCCCCTGCTTAGGATTAACATTAATGGGGTTCCTTCTTTAGTAATTCTACATGGTTTGTACTGCAAGAGCAAATCATTGGGGCAGATCCAGACCCACGCATGCATGATGTGTGTGTGAGGGACTGTAAGTATGATCGTGTAGTGGGGAGTGTACGCCTCCTGCACTCCCCGCTCTTTATTATTACGACTAGGTCACTTATGGCCACAGACGACGTGAGAACGGGGCTTCCCCCACCCCAAAGACCTAATTTAAATGGCTATCCCCGTCGCGGGGATTAAGCCATCGTAAGGGAAGGGTCTTCCCGTTACTTTGTTACATACAATAGTACTTATGAAAATACGCTCAGTAACGTAGCGTAATTGTGAACGTATGGGCCATTCACGTATGTGTCACGTAAATACTTACGTGGGGGCGCGCCAATTTGACGTGAATCCAAAATACGTCTGAAATACGTTAAGTAGGCGGGGGTTTGTATTTAAAGTGCACAGTATGGGCGTGCTTAGCTGCGTAAATACGTGTTGCACATACATACGTGTTCGGATCACTGCGGTTACGTTGGCAAAAGTTAAGGTAGGGTTTGGAAAGCGTATCTTGACAAAATACGTACGTTCAAGGGGTGTGCCTAGGTGAGTGTATAGAATGTACGCACACGAAAATACGCTATGCGAATAAACAGACAGCAAACGTAGTTCTGGATCTACCCCAAGGTCTTTATGTACTGAAAACAAATACATTTTTAGTTATTTACAACTTTGTGATATAAAACATCTTACCTTTTATATAGCAAGTACCAGCTTTTAATAAATAAGATAAATGATAAATCACCTATATTTTCTGTTTCCAGAGGCATCCCTTACAATGTTGTTATTAAAGGACAATAATTATCTGAAAGATCTGAACTATTATTATCATGATACAGTAGACAGGAATGGCCATTGTCCACTAGCAGACTGCCCACCCATTTCCTTTACACTTTGACACCATGTCCTCGTGTCACCCCAAAAAATGAAACTGAAGTGCTCTTTTCTTCTCTTCCTTCTCCACTACCTGTCCTTGATCCTACACCCACACAAGTCAGTCAATATTTATCCTCTGTGCTTTTTCCAACCTTAGCTATAATCTGCAATATCTTTCTGCTGGTACCTACTGGTCTCTTCGCATCATTATTCAAGCATGAGCTGATCACTCCATTTCTGAATATAATAAAACTTTGACCACCAACTCACTCATTATCAGCCAATATCTCAGCTTCCATGCACCTCAAAGCAGCTTGAGAACTTTCCTACACTGGTCTCACGCGCTTCCTTTCCTAACACTGTCCTTTGGATTCAGGCAGACTCTTTTTCCCAACACTCCACTAAAAATGCACTGACCAAGGTGGTCATTGATTTAATCACTGCTAAAGCTAAAGGTCGCTAACTCCTTATTATTCTCCTGGCTCTTTCTGCTGCAATTGACAATGTTGACAACTCTCTTCCCATATAAATGTGACAATCCCTAGGTATTCAAGACACGGTTTTCCTGTTTCATATCCTACTTATTGAAACACT
>WWET01001174.1:256520-270696 GCA_011038615.1 Limnodynastes dumerilii
AGAGTGGAAAGCCAAGATTATCACACAGATCTGAAGATTGAAGCCTGTGATAACAATATAATTCTATTTCTACATTAAAAAATTTAAATATATATTTTAATTAAACATGTTTTCAATAATTATATTTTTTACATAGTGTAAAATGTGACTACTTGATTTAAGATACGATACATGCTAGATCTCCTCCATTATGGACATACTGGCCATGCATTCTGACTCTGGCTTTATACATGTTGGAGGAGGCTTTCGCTTGACGTTGGACTTGCTCTTGAAGGTTTCCTGACAGACAGACAGATGGGTTAATTCAGGTCCTTCTGTATCGTTCTGTAGGCCTAATTTTTTTTAAATGTTTTGTGGAGCTTTGATGCTGGGTTCATGTAAGTGTGTAATAGTGTGGCTACACATATTTTTTTTATTAATGTGAGAGGTGCAGAGTCCTGAGGTGAGGAAGAGCTGGCTGACAACAGATCAATCCTGATTGGCTGCCAGCCGATCACATGGTGCGAAAGGGCAATTTTGTATATGGGCAGTGCGCATTGCGGTGCAGTGGTGAGCCAATTAGGGTAATTTAAGCTGCCAGATGGGCTGGAGCAGGAAGAGCCCGGCAGAAGAGTGAAGAAGAGAAGAGGGACCCATCAGAAGCAGACGACGGGGAGAAGAAGAGGAGCGCCAACTGAAGGAAGCAAGGAAGCGCAGGATGAAGAGGGAGTGGACCCTGGATAAGAAAGCAGCACACAGGAGGATTAGACCCTGGAGGGGAAAAACCTTCAATCCTTCCCCTAGACAACAAGCAGTGGCAGCATACTGTAGCCCCTTGGACCCATTCCCAATTGTGGCAGGCCCAGGACCTCTTCCCACTGCAGCCAATGCTCTTCCTCCAGTCCAGTCTTGGACAGAGGCCCCACCACCCCACTGGACCACCAGGGATCTGGCCCCATGGGCGTAGGGGGTGAGGTCCCTATCAGAAGGCACTAGGCTCTATAGTGTCATAAGGCACTAAGCCCTATTAGGTTAGAGAGGCATTAGGCCTCTGTAGATTGAGGGTGATTCCACTTTTAAAGTTGAAAATATGTTAGATAAGGGCAGTAGGCCCTGTGGTGGATAGAAGGCACTAGGCGCTCTTTAGGTACAGGCGTTAGGACTATTTTGGTTAGTACTGAGCACTAGGCCTGGGTGCGAAAGGTTCCATCCCACTCACCAGGTCTTGGTGAAAAGAGGTATCTGAGGCCTTGACTGGTGATGATGAATACCTCGCCCATGTACTAATATTTCCCCGTTCCTTCCCGCAGATCATTGTTAAGTGTTAGACATTTACTAATCCGGTTTTCCTTTCAGTTTAGTGAAGCGTCGCACCTGGAACATTGTGTCTTCATCACGGTTAGACAAGATTGGGTAGGAATCTTGGGTAGGAACCTCTGGCCTGGGTCTGTTCACATTCTAGGCCGTCGGGATACCACCTGTTACATTAAAACCAGTGTCTGCTTCTTTCTTTAGAGTGTACTGAACGATCCAGCAGGGAATCTTTTCAGTGTGGACAGTACTGTGGTGGTCAGTGTAGACAGAACTGTGGTGGTCAGCGTGGTCAGTTCTGTGGTGGTCAGCATGGTCAGTACTGTTGTGGTCAGTGTGGTCAGTACTGTGGTGGTCAGCGTGGTTAGCTGGATTATCATGAATAATCACAGTAACAATGAATTATAATAAAAAATCCCGGAGATTGACCACAATGATGTGAATAGGCACGAGGTGCGCCTGTTCCCGTCTAATTTGCGAAGTGCGCCTATTATGATAGCTGAACATTGCAGATTTTATCTCGCACCTCTATGGAATGTGAGATAAAATCTTATATTAGTTCCTTTTCAGAGTCTGCCCCTGAGAATGTTCAGTTCTGGAAGGATATTGGGCAGTAGAGGTAGTCTCCTGCTATCAGACACAGTGCCCCTGGGTATCTCTATCTCAGAAGTAGAGCATGTAATATGATGACATTTCTTTATTCATGACATTGAGGAGAGGAATCGGTGAGCCATTCGCCAAGGCAGCAAGACAAATAAATAAACCCACATAAGGTAAGTGGCATTAATTTATTCAGAACTTTTTCTCTATTAAATAAATTTGTATGGTAGCGGGATAAGTTATAATTGTAACTTTAATTTCAAGTTAATCATTAAAAAGTGGTACATAAATAGTAATAAAAAAGTTACAATATTTTGGGGAGTAAACTATTTAAAACCTTACTTTTTGTTGAAAAGCAGTTAATTAAATCAATAGTGAAAAAAATATATATTTTTTTGTATTGGTAAATTAATGCATACATTAACTATTTTATTTTCAAAATCAGTTAAATGAACGAAGTCATAATAAAAACATTAAATTAGTGTGTAATAGTTATCATGTAAAGTCTGGTCACTGTATTTCAGATTTTTATATAGGTCACTTGTATACTCTGTTTTGTATAGCAGTCACTGGTGTGCTCTCAATGTTGTATAGAAGTCAATGGGGTGTACTCTGTATTGTATAGTGGACATGGTCATTGGTGTGCTGTGTGCATTGTATAGCAGTCACTTGTCTGCTGTCTGTATTGTACAGCAGTAACTTGTTTGCTGTCTGTGGTCACTTCTTTGTTCTCTATATTGTGTATTTAGGTCACTGGTAGGCTCGCTGTATGTGGGGTCGTGTAACTTATTTTACTGTCATGAGGGTTCCACAGCAAAATAATTGAAGAACCCCATTTCTAATGGGACACTTGCATATGCTTTGGCAAGTTATAAGAAGTCCTGTCTTTATATGTCCTCTTTGTGCACCTAGGTACTAGACAGCTGAGAGTTACATGTAAATAACTTCACCTTGGAAAAACCATGTTGAACTGTTGGAGGTGGAAGTGGGACAGATCTACAATGTGCAGAAAGAATTGGAGTTATGAGATGACATTTCATTGCTCATCTGTAAATTACAGTTTAATGAAAACTGTTCAGTATTTGTAGGTTAGGGGCAATATGTATTTTCCCAGTAGTTCAGGCAGCACATTGGTTCAGTGAGTAGCACTTGTGTCTCATAGGGCTGAGGTCATCAGTTTGATTCCTTGACTAGGCCTTATCTGTGTGAAGTTTGTATGTTCTCCCTGGGTCTGCATGGGTTTCCTCCCACACTCCAAATAGTGGTAGCTTATGGGCTACTGACTAAATTAACCATAGTCTGTATGTTATGGAACTTAGATTGTAGCACTGTGGAAAATTTGCAGTGCTTTATAAATAAGCATTAATAATAAGTTAAAAACATACTCCCCGTATTGTACCATAATTTGTTCACATATGGATTTAAACAAATTGACATACTACTGAAGTTCTATACCTTGTATGATTATCGGCTATTGTGACAATCCTGAATTTACCTGTCCTGGGATCCCTGTTGGATCACTACCAATATGTTCTGTATTCCTCTCTACTGCACACAAAGATCCTGCTTCAGAGATTGAAAATAAGAGAGAAAAGTTACTCCTGGACCATGTTGATTTTAGGGGGGGTCAAACTAATTTTGATCTATGCATGCATGGAGAATAGTTTGCTTTTGTTTATTGCACACAGAGAGTGATCAGCTTTACTATTACACTGTTATTTAGACTTGGGATAGGAAACATCACCTCTCAATTCTAATATTGTTTGCAACAGATGAAATAGGACTACCCTGAACTCAACATGGTCTAGCTTGGGTGTAACTTTCTTCTTTTAATTTCAAGCTCCTTCTTAAATCTGACCCAAAGCTCTTAACTGTGCTAGAAAATTAACCTGCAGCTGTCCACTGGGGGATGGCTGAGGACAGGGAAGTCCTATCTTTAACAACAGGACATGGTTGCCGACTTTTGGCAGCTTCCCTCCGGGAGATCCTGGAGAGAAGCTAGCGACGCATGCGGGGGCGGGGCTTAATGCCCCGGGTTATGCAAATCGCGTCATTAGGCTCCGCCCCTGGCTCATACTGCCCCGTTTTTACTTGAAATAGGGGTCGGGACGGGGCTTGATGACGCAAGTCCCTTCCTGTGCCTATCAACACTAGTATACTAGTGTTGTTAGGCAGGGGGGCAGGACTTGAGGCCGTGGTTTCCTCAAGTCACTTGCGGGAGATTTGCTGGCTCTCCCGGGATACCGGGAGTACTGCCCTTTGCTGGCTGGGATACCGGGAGTACTGCCCGAATTTCGGGAGTCTCCTGGACATTCCGGGAGAGTCGGCAACCCTGCAATAGGATTGTGCTCTGTGAGATAACAAGTAATGTTAAGCTCTAATCTGCAAGCCTAATATTACAGCCCTGCTCTCATACAAAATAATGGGGACAGCGGTGTCTTGAAAATCTGAGGCCAGTGTTGCAGGTCTGTTTCTTGATATCACGTTTGCTTCTGCTTCGTTTTTTCTTTTGACTCATTTATTCTTTGAAACTTACAGTACTATTTGCTATTTTCACATGGTACAAATTTAGGTTTTGTCTGAATATATTTCTGAACTCAGAGTTAACCAAGGTCAGGATTCCACAGCTTCCATTCCTGAATAAATCACTGGCATCCATTCCACCACACAAATCTGCTGCTAGGCTTGTAATTTCCTGAAAACACAATGATTCTAGTTTACATTGAACAATCTTCTGGACATTTATCTTTCCTTCTGGACATCTTCCTGAGATTGTATGCTTGGAAAGGGTTTCTCTGTGATTCTATATATTCTCTCCAAAACATTTGCTTGACTTAATATATATTCCCCCAAACATTCTAAGTTTAGACTTATTTTATGCTTTCACTTGAAGTCGTGTACTTGAAAGGTGGAGAACATTAAATACATAGCTATTATACAGACAAAACACGAAACAGGAAGATATGAAAGTATATTTATCAATAATTTATTATTATTATTATTATTATTAATAATGTTTATTTATAAGGTGCCTCATGGCATCTATAGCGCAGTATAAAGGCAATAGTTACATATACAACACAATTAACAGAAAAGGTACAAGTTCAAATAAATAAGGAATACAATACAAGTACAATGCAAATATAAAATACAATACAAAAATAATAAACAATATGTATGGAAAATAAAGATGCAGGATATATGTGTAGGAGCAGGTGAAAAAGGAGAGAGATAGTCAGTAGAGAGAAAAGGTGGGAATTAATGAGGACAGATAATACCCCTTTCACATCACCATGAAATACCCGGGATTTTCGCCAAAAACCCGGGTCTCGGCAAAATCCCGGGTATTTCATGGAGATGTTAAAGGTGCACTTCTGGTGGACCCGTGTCAGAAGACCCAGGAATTCAACCTGGGTAAAAAGAAGGGTTATTCCCGGGTCCGACACGGGCAGGGGTGCAGTGTGAAAGGTGCTACCCGGGTTTTTCAACCCGGGTAGCACCTAATGTACCTCGATTGGTGGAATTTTTTTTACTATTGCCCTGGCAACAAGTGTTGCCAGAGCAACGGTAAACAAATAACGCCCGGGTCTCTGAGTTTCCCGGGTCTGCCCTACAGTGTGAAACGGGGTCTGTGACCCTGGGATCCTCTGCTGCCCTGGCAATATCCCGGGACTGTGAACCCGGGATATTGCCGGGGTGGTGATGTAAAAGGGGTATTAGAGGGTTGATGACAGGAGGGAGGAGGCCCTCCTTATAAGACCTACTATGCTAAATGGGAGGGGGTGAACAAACAGGAGACACATGGATGAAGATGGGGAGGGCGGATAATCTTAGGTGGAGGAAGGGTAGACTAGCCTGAAGAAGTGGGTTTTGAGGTAGCATTTCAAGGTTTGGATGGTATTGGATTGCCTGATAGGTTGTGGTAGGTTGTTCCAGTGGAGAGGGGTGGCCTGAGAGAAGTATTGGATGCGGGAGTGAGAGGTAGTTATCAGGTTGAAGTTGAGGGGGCTGTTACCAGCAGACCGGAGAGGTCAGGTGGGAGTGTGGATGGAGATAAGAGAGGAGAGGTATGGAGCAGTGGAGGAGGAGTGAGCATTGTAAGTTGTGGTGAAGAGCTTGCAGAGCAGTCTGAAAGGGACAGGAAGCCATTGTAGCAATAGACAGAGAGGGGAGGTGGAGGCAGTGCATTTGTAGAGGAAGAGGAATCTGGCTGTGTCATTTAGTATGGACTGTAAGGGAGCGAGAGGAAGCCGGAGAGAAGAATGTTAAGGAAGCCGGAGAGAAGAATGTTGAGGAAGCCGGAGAGAAGAATGTTGCAATAGTGGAAACAGGAGATAAGGAGAGAGTGAACAAGTGTTTTATTGGCTTCTGCGGATAAGAAGGGTCTGATGCAAACTATATTGCGGAGGTGAAAGCGGCAAGACAGTGAGAGGGCGCGGATGTGGGGGGTGAAGAAACTTGAGGAGTCAAAGATGATGCCCAGGGATTGGACTTGGGTGGAGGAGATGGTGTAGTCACAGATAGTAATGGAGCTAGTGGGGATAGAGGGGATACGTGATGGAGGGAAGACCATGATTTCAGTTTTGTCAATTGAGAAAGCGCTATTCATGAGGAGATGGCTGAGAGGCAATCTGACACTTTAGACAGGAGAGAGGGGGAGAGGTCAGAGGTGGAGAGATAGATATGAGTATTGTCAGCATAGAATGGTAGCAAAAGCCAAAGGAACTGATGAGGTCACCCAGAGAGGAGGTATATAGCGAGAAGAGAAGGGGACCAAGAACTGAGCCCTGTGGAACACCAATGAGGAGAGGAGTGGTAAAGCTGAGGTTTGAGATTGAGAAGGAGTGGTCCGAGAGATAGGAGGAGAACCAGTAGTGGATAGTGCCAGAAAGGCTGAGAGAGTGAAGGGTGTGAAGCAGGAGAGGGGGATCAAAAGTTTCAAAGGCTGCGATAGATCCAGGAGGATGAGAAGGGAGAAGTGTCTCTTAGATTTGGCAGAGAAGAGAGTATGAACTTGAAGTGGAGAAAGTCTGCGAGGGAACAGGACTTCCTCCAGGGGTGCTCTCCAGTACGGAAACATGCAATTCATCATTCACAATCTAGGGCCACAACTACTTCACTGTGGTGTTTAGCTGCTGAGCTTCAAATATTTTCTTGCACTGATCCAAAGTTACTAGTTTTATTTGCAAATTATAACTGAATTGCTCACAACCCTGGATTATATGCAATATACTTAGACTTGGGCATATATCACTTTATGCTGCTTACACATATGGGACCGTATTTACAACTAAGAAGCTCCTGCCTTTTAGGTGTGAAGTATTAATTACATGCGTAGTAGTTCATTTACGTGATCTATGTACCAGTTAGGGGTGCCGCGACTCTCTCACCGGGGTGCCATGGACTGATTCTACTTTCTATTTTATTCTATTCTATTTTTGTCTTATGGGCAAAAAATATGGAGACCCTAAGGATACCTCGAACTGAGAAAATTTGCGAACCACTGAGTTAGTTGATTAGGTAGGAAGAGGCGAGCCTGGGAGGTATGGTAATGAGCCAAAGAGGGAAAAGTCAGTGCGTATTTTCCTTCTTAGGAAGGAGAATACGCACGGGGAGTTAGGGAAGCCCCAGGACATTTCTTAATAGAAGTTTAACTTGTAAAGTCGCACAAAATATTAGATTTATTGTGTCACTTGTGAAGTCACACTAAATATTAGATTTATTGTTAAGTGTCACCGAGGCATCACACTACAGGGGTCTTTCTGTTATCTATGGAGGCACTTGTGTGGCTGAATGCTCCTTCTAAAAACACAGCAGGATTAGCTACAAGCCAGGCTGATGCTACCACTAGGCACAGGCTACCACTAGGCAGCTGTCCAGGATACTCAGCCTGAAGGGGATGGCATGGAGATGCTCAGGGGCCCTAACGCTGGCTGCCATTGCAAAACACATAAGCCGCTGCTGCTCAGCTAATACTCTGAGGAAGCTTGTGTGTTCAGGTATCGAGACTCAGCTGATCCCCTGGAGGGGCACTTGTACGGTTTAGCCAATCAAATGTTAGGCACATGGCAACATAGCAACTCAGCAGGTGAAGCGACGGGGCGGGAAAAGGGGGGCAATGGGCTGAAACTACAAGGCTGCCAGACCTAGTTTTGGTAAAGGAGACATTTTGTTGCCCCAGTTGATGTCCTTTTGTGCAGTTGTCAAGTTGATAACTAAATACAATTTACTGTCCCCTAAAAATAATCTCCATCAGGCCCACCTATTTCCAGAGTACAATCCCCCTATTGTCGATATAAAGTTAGTGTGTCACTTAGTGGTGAACAGAGTGTTTTGTGATTCAGCCAGAACTCAACAAATCCCAAACCTGCTGAGTCTAAAAGAAAGAAAATAGAAGTGTCAGGAGTGCTAAAATGGATGCCAGATAATAAAATAACGCTCTGCTCCCTCTGTGTTCGGCGGCTTGGTCTCTGTTCACACGCTTGTCTGAATGTGTTTATATTGTGGTTATAGCAGTGTTCATGATGAGTTCAGTTCCAGCATATCGTATAATCTTCTTTGTCTGCTCTGTTTTGAAATGTTATGGAAATAGAGTGGGGCAGCAAAGGAGGAGCCAATCACTTTCACTCACAAAATTAACCCCTCGTGCTGTGTCCATGCCCTCAAATTAACCATATTCCTACTGGTCAGCTTTACCTGCGACAAGTTGTATTGTTATCTAGTGGCTCCGGTGACATATGACATATCTAGGCAGAGTGTTACAGTAGCAGGTAGCCGCTTGTTTGTAACTTTTTGTTTAGGTTTTACATAACCTCTTCAACACACACAGGAAAAGATTAAGGATCCTCTGTACCCACCAAAAACATTAGTTCCACATACACACGATCCATTAAATCCTACCAAAGCCCCAGATCAGGCACAGTGATTGTGCCACGTGGGCAGGTCATACATTGTGTTTTACATTTATATGGTGGGATATCTCTATTCACTCTTCCATTGGTTTCTTTTATCCTCTCTTCTTGTCCCCCTCTTCTGTATGAGATATCGGCTGGTCATTGGGCCGCGCCCCATCATAGCTTTTTGCATTCAATCTTCGGGTCATATGCCATGTGTATGGGCTTCAGACTAAGGGCTGTGCTCATAAAAACAGGGAATGTTAGTTCCATATATTGCAATAGGTGTTAAGGTGTTAAACTGACTAACTCATGCCAGTATCTTCCTCTTGTCATCAGTCTGACTACTGCCATTATTGCTGTGCTCTTTATTAGGGATAAGCTTAACCTGCACCCAGCTTTTAAAAGTAAGAGCTACGCAATCTATAGCAGTAGTATATAGATTACCTGCTTATGTACATTCACACATCTATATATTCACCCTCCACATAGTTCTAATACAAATCCCTGACAACTTTAATTTATAACCCGCCCCCTATATAACTTTCATATCCCCCCCAGTTAATGGGCCTGATCCTAAAATCATAAAGTCACCTGATATGATATATTCGCATGTCTGATCTTC
Organism: Limnodynastes dumerilii; assembly: GCA_011038615.1. Classification (NCBI taxonomy): domain Eukaryota; kingdom Metazoa; phylum Chordata; class Amphibia; order Anura; family Limnodynastidae; genus Limnodynastes; species Limnodynastes dumerilii. The sequence continues at coordinate 265,929 of WWET01001174.1, forward strand.
TACACCGGGGCGGGGATAGGCATGCAGATGAAGGTAAGTGGGTGGTGGTAGACAGATCCGTGCAGAGATTTTAAGGACACTGGGCTGGATCCAGACCTAGTTAAGTGCATGAAATTAGTTACTTCTGGGCTAAACCATGTTGATTGGAGGGGGGTCATATTTCATCTGTTGCAAACAGTATAGAGTTGAGAGGTGATGTTTCCTATCCCAAGTCTAAATAACAGCATGATAGTAAAGCTGGTCAGTATCTGTGTGCAGTAAGCAATTCAAAGATATATCCCTGCATGCAAAGAATACAATTAAACTGACTCCCCCTGCAATCAACATGGTTTAGGAGTAACTAAGTTCAAGCACTTAACTAAGTCTGGATCCAGCCCACTGTGTGTCCAGAACTCCACATGTGAGAGGGGAGTGGAAGGGGAGTGCCAGGGAAGTCCCATGGGAGTGGCAGGGGAGTTCACTCGCCTCTCACATACAGAAAACACACAGAGGTCTGGACCAATGTTGTCAATGTTGGAAATTGGAAGATAAATGCAGGGACATAGGAAGGGTGATGCACAGGAACAAATCTATGGTCTTTCCCACAGTTGTTGGTGGTTTGTCCTGAGTAGAACACACCCAGAACACAAAGACTTCCTTTATGACCAAGTCCAACCACAAATATCACAGCCCTAGGTGGATGCCTAGGTCGTCTGCTAGGTGATCCGGACCTGCAAGTGATTGGTCCATTGTACACAATAAACTCTTCCTCGTGCCTCCTCATATTTTCCTAATCCATTGTAAACTGTAAACACTAATGAGCAGAAGAGGAATGCAGAACCAGAGGTGTAAAACGCTAACGGTTCATCCTAATGACTTTTCTGGAAATTCAGAAAAAGAAACACAAGTTTTGAAACACATTCAGGGTCAGATTCAGTTACATTTGCGCGCTGCGTTAGACAGGAAAAAGCTTGAGGTGCGCTTTTTCCCGTTTATTACAGTAGCCGATTTTGATGCGCACCTCTATAAAGTGTGAATAAATATTCCCCCCCAAAAATGTGCAGAATTAGTTTCACGCCGCAAATAACACGGGTGCGAGACTAATTATATCGAGCCCTCAGAGTTTGAAACTGAGAGGAAATCAATGAGAAAGTTACCTGGGTAAAACCATTCTGAATTCCAGGGGAAATTATTTACATTCGGGGAGAATTATTTGCTTTGCTTATTGCACAGAGATACTGACCAGCATTACTTTTTAACTGTAATTTAGACTAAACATTATCTCTCAACTGTAATACTGTTTCCAACAAATGCATTACATTCCACCTGATTTCCTGTTATTTTCAAACTCTGATTTACTAGACAATGCTAACTGACATTGTCTAGTATGTAATAGCTAGCAACTGATTGGTTGCTATGGGCAACATCTCCATTTTTCTTTTGCCGCAGTTTAGTAAATCTAGCCCTGAATCTGCTCCTTTATCCCTTACTTGAAAGCCTTTACTCCTAAAGTCTAGGTTACACTTGTGAAATTCAAATGAGTAAATAGACCCCAATATTATTCAGTTTAATTGGGAAAGCTGGTACTGTATGATTTGCATTCTTACCTCCGCCCACCATCCGTATTGCGTATGCTCAGCCCGTCCCGCCATCTGAGAAATATTTACGCATCGTAACACAGCATCGGTCCACCGAGGCCCCACGCGTAAGTAAATATATAGCACATGCGCAGTGTAAACTAAGAGCTGACTTACACATATAGGGTCGTATTCACAGATACGTTTTTTAAAAGTTTGCAATTATACGCACGCATGTAGCAAGGCAACACCCACCAACACCCATGACACTCCCCTCTCACGGCTGTGCAATCGTAGACTTACGCCTCCATAGAGCACCTCTAACACTATGTGTGTAGTTACATGTGTATATGTATGCCGTACGTGCCATTCTATGTAACCGCGCCCTCACAGGCTCATTTAAATGCCTCCCCCCACCCTCTTTCATGTAACTTTTCTAGTACGTATTCAACCCCGCCCCTCCGTACGTGTATCCCCAAGTGCGAATCACATGTCCATACCTTAAGCACTTACGTGCGTATATTCTACGTAACTTACGTAAATAAAGTTACTACGCATGCGCAGTTAAACCGTTACTAAAAATACGCACACAACTCCACGTGAAAACGGATCTGTAAATACAGTCCTTAGAATGCGTAAGTCAGATGTCGGTATTAGAAGTAGGGAACAAAATTTATTATGTGTTATTTATATTGGTTGGTAGAAAACTGAAATAATAGAATGATTTAGTTATTTTTTAAATCTTCAGTTTATAACCCAAAAAGACCTTTGAAATGACATTTTCTTTGAATGTAAAATGTGGATGAAAAAGATCATTTATATTGCTGGTAAATTGTAAAGCACCATGTAATCTGAAGGCGCTTTAGAAAGACCTTTTCATTAATAAATAAAGAAAATAAACGATAAAGCAGTTTATAGTGTAACAATGACGCTCCTGTAATCTGGGAGCCTCTGTCTTGACACTGCAGCTAGTTACACAAGAAGTACCAAGCACCAACGCTACAGATCAGCTAAAGCCCTGCGATTTTCCCATAAGAGCTCTCTTATCCATCAGAGACACTATCAATGGGAGAAAACGTTTGATTTTCAGTGGCGTCTTTTTTCAGGAGAGAAAATAGCACTATGTCTCGAAAATTGGTTTCCAAGCAAACATCACAGACACACAATCACATGGCAGTCAGGATGTGACATGTTGCAGGCGGATTTTAGTGATACATAATTGATGGAACTGGTGTTTTTGTACTCGAGGACTGCAGTGAGTTTTCCATGCCTAGGATACACAAGCAGCATCGTGCATTAATTGTATATAGGCTGCAAATGAAGCCATATAAATGTATATATAAAAAACATTTACATTCCATATCACAGGAGCCAGCTCTCTTGGTGGTGTGGGTGGTTGCAGTGTCCCGGACCCGGGCATAGAGGGGGCCCGGGATTTCCAGGCTCCTCTCTTTGTACCCCCAGGACACTTGTGTTGCCACAAGTCATTTTATGTGGCCAATTTTATCTAGTGTTAAATACATAAGACCGGTTCCAGAATTGCGTACAGCGGGGCACTTATGCATTCAAAATGCGTACGCACACCGTGTATGCATTCTGTGCATGCGCAAACATGGCAGTTACACACTACAAGTGATCTTGAATTACGCAACGTAACCAACAATGGGGCGTGATGAACTGCCGTGTTTACCGCATGGGAGGAATTTAAATCAGACAGTATGGGTGTAATGTCTGATCATCCATTACGAAGCAGACCATTATGCACAGGGCACCCCAATTAGAAATTCTATGCGTACAAGGGGAGTGCACTGTCCTCAGACCCAGGGCTGGTGCGAGCCGATCCATGGGGGGATGTGGTGCATCCAGGCGCCATGCTGGATAGGCACTCATCCCCCCGCTCACTGCACCGCAGCACTGACATGGACACCGCTGTAAAACAATATAAGGTGTTTTCATCACACTGAGGAGAGCGCCTTACAGAGCCTAACAGCGGCATCCATTCACTTCTGCTCTGCCTGTGTGACAGGCAGATGCAGAGTGCAGCAGTGCCTCTCTCTCACTGAATGATGCTGGAGTGACCTGAGGTCACATCAGCGTCATTCAAAGCAGAGTCCGCGGAGAAGCAGCGGCCGGAAGAAGAGAAGACTTCAAAGGTAAGTAATTATATAGAGCTTAAAATGGGAATACTGGGTGCTGGACAGACATGATGGGGATGCTGTGTGCTAGAGAGATATGATGGGGATACTGGGAGGTGGAGACACATGATGGGGATGTTGGGTACTGGAGAGACATGATGGGAATACTGGGAGGTGGAGAGATATGATGGGGATACTGGTAGGTGGAGAGACATGATGGGGATACTGGGAGGTGGAGAGACATGATGGGGTAACTGGGAGGTGGAGACACATGATGGGGATACAGGGAGGTGAAGAGACATGATGGGGAAACTGGGAGGTGGAGAGACATGATGGGGATACTGGGAGGTGGAGAGACATGATGGGGATACTGGGAGGTGGAGAGACATGATGGGGAGATGGCGGATGCTGGGTGCTGGATACACATGATGGCGGATGCTGGGTGCTGGATACACATGATGGCGGATGCTGGGTGCTGGATACACATGATGGCGGATGCTGGGTTGGGTGCTGGCATGATGGCGGATGCTCGGTGCTGGATACACATGATGGGGATACTGGGTGCTGGAGAGACAGGATGGGGGATATATATCTATATATAGCGGAGACTAGGACACTATTGTATAGTGGTGATTATGATTTGTGTTGTTATATTGTGGTTACAATTGTGTGTATGATGATGCTTACTATAATCTAGAATGGTCACTGGTGTCAAAACGTTAAACAGAAGGGCGGAATATTAAAGTTCGCAGGGGGCGCCGAACACCCTAGCAGCGGCCCCGCTCACACCTACAGGATATAGAATCACGCTTATTGCCACTGTGATGACTTACCAGCACTGTGCATACTTACTTCTGGATCCAGTCCATAAACATTAAGGGATCGGATCCAGTCATCTGTTATCATTTAAAACACTTTGAGATCCATCCAGACTCTGACAAAGGGACTGACCTGAGTTCACTACTAAACTTACCTCTAAGTCAAATTACAGTATAGGCGTCTCCAATGTTATTTTGGCAGTAAGGTTACCCACACTGTAGGCATAATAATGTAATATGGAGAGGGAATGTAGCATTT
>WWET01001174.1:274779-285923 GCA_011038615.1 Limnodynastes dumerilii
AAAAACATGAATACATTGCACATTCTCTAATGGATTTATGTTTTTCTGGAGATATGGCCTCCAGAACTGAACACAGTGTTCTAAGGGCCAGATTTACTAAGCTGCGGGTATGCAAAAGTCGAGATGTTGCCCATAGCAACCAATCAGATTCTAACTGACATTCTCTAGTATGTCATAGTTAAATGAGAGCTAAAATCTGGTTGGTTGCTATGGGCAACATCTCCACTTTTCCAAACCCGCAGCATAGTAAATGTGGCCTTTAAGCTGGCCATACACTACAACGATTATCGGTCCCAGCAGGGGGTGGGCCGATTTCCCGCAAGGGAAATGTCCTGTCATCGGCACCATACACCTCCTCTGCTGGGACCGATAATCCTAGCAGAAGAGGGGAGCTGGAGGCAGCGCTCTTTATGGCGCTGCTGCAGAGCCATGTGCAAAGCTGCTCTGACAGCTTAGAAGTATACCTTCAAAGCTGCCAGAGCAGCATAGTGCATAGATCTGCAGCAGCAGCTATTGCAGGGAGTAGTACAGATAGGGATCTGCCGAATCCGCGCTTCACACAGCGCGGGTTCGGCTGGTCCCTCTCTGTACTATTCCCTGAGTAGACGCTGCTGCAGATATATGCACTGTGCTGCTCTGACAGCTTTGAAGGTATACTTCTAGCTGTCAGAGCAGCTTTATACATAGATCAGCAGCAGCGCCTATTACAAGGATAGGGAGCCATTCAGCTTGCTGATTGGCTCCCTTAAATTATATAATCGCACCAGAGCGTTTCTGGTGCGTTTATTTGACGTTTGAAAAATTGATCTGTACCATACACTAGAGCGATTATTTGCCCGATCACCCAATAATTGGGAAATCAGGCCGATAATCGTCTAGTGTATGGCCAGCTTTACTTGTACTGCTTCCCTGGTCAGCTGTCAGGGACAGTTGAGTGGCTGAGCAAGTAAAGTAAGCAGCTGCCAGAATTAGGGTTCCTGAGCACGTCAATTGCCTAAAGCTGCCTAGTGGATGGGCCTGAATATAAGACACATCTAAACAGATTTACTAAGCTGCGGGTTTTGGAAAAGTGGAGAAGTTGCCCCTAGCAACCAATCAGGTTCTAGCTGACATTCTCTAGTATGTAAAAGGAAAGTGAGAGCTAGAATCTGAGTGGTTGCTACAGACAACATCTCCACCATAGAGTTGTTGTGTTCTGTGGTGCATTTAGGGAAATAAATGACTTTTTAGTCACACAACAAATATAGTACATAATAATAACAACACTGTTTTTCTTTCTAGGATTTCAGTATTATTCACTCATTCAAATTTAAAAAGATTACCTAAATAATTGAGACAGGCCTCTTCCCTATGCACATAAATAATTCATATTTGATAACACGTTATTTGTTGTGCCTCCAGTAATGTTTTGTTTGAAGGGGAACATACAACAGTCCAGAAGAATACGCACCAAGACATGACATAACAATTTTCTTTGTTAATGTTCACAGTATTGTAATCAAACAAAACAACTACCCTTCATGGCGGCCAGCCACCATTATATATATAAGATAAAGATAAAAACAATTAAGCATGTAATGTTCCACTGTAAATCTGTCTTTCCTGTCCAAACTGTATATAACCAAATTAAATGTGTAATTAAGCAACTGATTGAATACTTTCCCAAATTTCACCCTATGACACTTAAATGTTCTGTTCTTTGATCACATGAGATAAAAGATGAGCTATTTTGGCATTTTGCTATAGACCATCTTATACCAAGAGAGATGTTAACACAGTATTCTGCAGTACAGATTTCAAACATGCAGTCAATCATAGTGAAGTCATAATTCGGGGGTGCTTGGCTTCATCACACTTTGTACTACATACCATCTTTAAAGAACTGCACAATATACTTTTTAATGATATATTTTTACAGTAGATATCATCTGACTATGTGTCAATGAACTGGACCTTGGTGATTTAGAAAGACAATACGTTGTGGAAAGTTCTGCAATGACCTAGGTAAAGTCAGGGCCGTTTCTAGGGGACAAGCGAGCCGAGTTATCGCACGTGGGGCGTGCCACTAGATGACTTAAAGGGGGGAGCTCAGTAAGGCAGCCCCTTATTAGGGTGCAACCCTCCCCTGGGCCGCGGCCACATAAACCGTGGCTCACACAGACACTGACTGCATCCAACAGATGAATAGTACTGTGCCCTAATGAATGCTGATTGGCACACTTACCCATTCCAGGGCCATAACTAGCTTAAGGGGGCACCAATAAATTAACATTTAGGCTCAGGGGGCACCATTTTTCCTTTTTGCCCTTGGCGCTAAAATATCTAGTTATGACCCATTCAATCATTTGAAAAACAACCTTCACAGAACCGTCGAACCGCCGCAGACCTGCCAGACAGGTGAGTATTACAAGGGAGTCTATAGGGAGTCTTAGGGTTGGGCTGCAGGGAGGGGAGACTTAGGGTCAGGCTCCAGGGAAGGGAGTCTTAGGGTTAGGCTGTTGGGAGGGGGGTCTTAGGGTCTTAGGGTCAGGCTGTGGAGAAGGGAGTTTTAGGGTCAGGTTGTGGAGAAGGGAGTCTTAGGGTCAGGCTGTGGAGAAGGGAGTCTTAGGGTCAGGCTGTGGAGAAGGAAGTTTTAGGGTCATGATGCGAGGAAGGAAGGGTTAGAGAAATGGAAGGGGAGGTTTAGGGTAAAGGTCGAGGTTACATTAATACTTACCATTTGCCACTGAATCTTCTCTCTTCAGTGGAGGCAGAAAGAATGGCACATACTGTAATATAGATGTGGTATATATTAGGGATCAGTAGATGGCACTCTATATATTGGGAGTCAACTAAAATAATATTCTAGTCACCATACTGTACTTTAAAATAGATAATATTCAGTTTTTCCCATTATAAATGTATAAACCCCACATTCTTTTGATCAATCCTAATATGAGACAAGACTTTGAAAACATGACCCGAGAGCTCTGCAGAAGCAACACATAGGAGCAATCAGCAACATGTGTTGAACCCAGTGTTAAGTGATGAGCATAGGAAACGACAGTTGCTAAGTGCTAAGGAAACTATTGACCTACTATTTCTGCACGCAGCACTATAGCAGTAAATCCACAGCAATTGTCTATATCTTCTAAATAAGGGCCATTAAATAATGGTAGAAATTCAGAACTTATACAACCATTCCAACTTATAAAAGTGCTACAGGGGTAGCTCAACATACTACAGCGTAGAAAGAGGACACATTAAAGGACACCCTGCAGTTTTGGGGGAATCATCAAATAATAGCTTGTGTCTTTCTCCTCATATTCCTATATGTTTTCTGCAAGAAGCAATGGTAATAATGGACACGCCCATTGAGTAACAATCAGTACTCAGTCATACTGGATGATGACCGGTGATGAAGCAGATACCATTGCAGATATGACTTTGTGAGCCTCATTGCAATGTTTGTGGGCCCAGACCTTTAGAATTATGTACCATGATTATTTCTAATTAGAAGCCAATCAGAGAAGGTTCTGCTCTGAATCCTTTAGTCTGCAGCTGCCTACATAGATGAACACATTGTTTATTGAAACTGTTGATACTAAGGAGCTGTCATCACTCTTTTGTAATTCTGTCCCTGTGCTATTCACATCTTAATCTGGTATAGGGTAGCTATAATCAAGTCTGTGTTGTTTCCTCATAGATCATAACATGCTGTATAAACCATATGTTGCCGTGCAATGAATTAACACTATATACTGCCCTACAGGGGCAAAGGGTGCGGCTTCTCCAGGGCCCGAAGGAGAAAAGGGCCTGTAGCACCTCCCAAACTAGGGCTGGGAGTGAAGCTGGACAAGACCGCTGAGAAAATCTCAGACAGCTGTGATCAGGCAGCGGCCCAGCTTAGCCCCACCCCCAGCCCCACCTGGCTCCACCCAGTTCCGCCCATCCAGACAGTCTGTCACTTTCCGCCCCTGCTGCTATATCTAAGCAATCATGCAGGCGTTAAATATCACTACATTAAAAATACCGCATTGGCGATGCACATTCTGTAGCTCTGCTTGGAGTCCTCAGCTACACAGTTCAATGGAACTATTAATTTAACATGTATAGACTTGTTCCTTAATTAAAAACTATATAACACATCCATTGCAAAGAAAATAATTATTCTTAATATAATCACCAGTTTCTGGTACTTAGTAAAGTAACGTAAAAATGCTCAATCCCATAGTGTCACTAACCTCAAGTTTAGAAAAAAAACAACCCGCACAGCTAAACATATGTTATGTCTGCTAATATCAGAATGTAAGACCAGGCGATCGATAGAGTGTGAAGTTTTAAATATTTTGCTTGTCAGCTCCATTGCTCTTGCCTTTTGTATCCCGCTTCGTCGTTCCTCGTCTCATGAACAGATGGGCTCGTCACCGCACTATTTTCCTATTGTTTGTGACTAAGCTAGCTCGAGGTCACTTGTTCCCCCAGCAATTGACAAAGAATTCTGAGTAAGAAGAAAGAGACAGTTGTCCCGTTTACAAATACAGTGGCTCAATTAGACCCACCCAGTTTTATAGTAGGTCACTGCTCTGCCTGCGGCCCAATGTAATAGTTTTGGCAACCACACTTTATCCATGGTGTGTCTTATTGTGTTCAGGGAGAGAGAGCACTTAAAGACATAAAAATAGTGAAAGACGGAGATATTTGATTTCCCAGCGCTGTTCTAATTGCTACCATTCCTCAGAGACTTGTTGTTATTTGGCTTCATTTTCTCATTCATGGGGATTCTTTACATCCACTTGTGAGAACAGCATCCCTCACAGTTTAATATAATTCTTGTCCTTGTTTAGATGAGCGTATAACGTCTTTATTACACCTGATAATGAGGCATATTTTGCAATTTGTCAATCAGACACAGTAGAATGCAGTCCACTGCACTGTGATTGGAGGGTTGTGCAGGGTGCAGGGCCACCGTCATCAAATGCGGGGACCGGGACCCAGCCATGGGTGATGTCATTGGTGACAGCACATAGGGACGGGGCCCAGCAGACATGCTTTAACAGCTGACCGGTGTGCAGGGAAGAAATTCCCAGCGCATTGGCCGGATTCTGAATAGCTCTGAGCAGCAAGTATTAGCGGTAGGATACCTGCTGCTACAGAGCTAGGTAAGTATCGGCGGGCCCCCATCAGGTGTGGGCCTGGAACAATAGTCCCGGCTGTCCTCTCCTGATGGCGGCCCTGGGAGGGTGTTCCAACACTGGGCTAAGTAGAGTAGAAGTCCAATGCAGCTGTGATCATAACACCTCTGCAGCGGCATTGGCTCTACTATAGTGTGATCCTCCCATATGTGGGAGGGCAGAACACTCCCCAAACATGTACTTCACTGCCGTTTCCAAGATTCTACCTTAACGTTTATGCACCGGCCCCATGGAAAATGAGGATAAGGGTAAATAAGGGTTTAACCAAGCTCTTACTGTGCAATTTAAATACCTTCTCATGCCTACCATGTGTCCCCGCTATATGCATGGCAAGGCTTCCAGCACAGACGCCTGGATAATGAGCATCCAGATCCGTGCTGAGTGCCTGTCCTGCACACATGCGCAGTATTGTAATGCAGACATTTTTCTCAGCAGACTGCGTAAAACGCCCTCATTCTATATCCATTCTAAGAACTCGATTGTGACTGCTTTAAATTCATACTAATGATTACCTAACTACTGATGACAATACACAGGGCTGCCATTACGTAGGGACAGCTGGGACTATTGTCCCAGGCCAGAAACTAATGGGAACTCGCCAATACTCACCTAGCTTTGCAACAGCAGGTATTGGCGGTAACCTACCATCTATACTTGCTGCTCAAAGCTGTTGATTAACAGGCCAATGAGCAGGGAAGAATGCACACCCCTGCACACAGGCCCGCTGTTAAAGCAGGTCCACACAGCCATAGGCCCCGCACCCTATGTGATGTCATTGGTGAAGTGACATAGGAGGCGGGGCCCACAGCTGTGTCCCAGACCCCGCAGTTTATTACAGTGGCCCTGCCCGCAACAGAAGCTGGGCAGACTAGAATCCTGCGTATGGCTTCAGTATGGCCTTTCTTGTGTTTGTTTTGTATACTTCTACTTTTAACTTTGAACTGTGATTAAATTATTCACAATATGAAATCAATCTGTCAATAATTGATGAAATCTTTATTTATAACATAAATTTTACAAACAACACATTTTCCATTACAATAAATTCTTGCATCTTCATTGTGAGCACTGGCGTAACTATTGGGGGAGCAGGCTGGCAGCTAAAGACAGTGCTCAGTACTCCATGTATGGGTGCTGAACACTGTTTATAAATACTATGCCAGCAGCTGACAGCTTATTTGCACAAGCCAGACAAAGGGCCCAACTTCTTTGCTATGAGCCAGTCAACATCTGCTCCTGTTTGGGAATCTTATCCATCACCGGGCCAGGCCAGTGGCATTCAGTGTTCACTTCGGTATACAATGTCATAGTAGATATAAAAAAAAAGCTGAATAATAAAAAATAATAAAGTAATAATAAAAATAAACTTAAATGAAAAACTAAACTTTGCTTACTAATGGAGCAGTAGCAATAGCAGTGAATGCTACTTTGACTGTAGTTGTACATGCCAGCACCCCTGCTTTTGGTCTTAATAAAGATACCCCATACAGAGTAATTTCTTTGTGGGCCTAATATTGCTATATTCTGTCTGACTCAAGTCCTGACATTGAGTCTCATATATAGGTCCTAATCCAGATTGTCATGCATTGTCCACGCTGTAGATGCGTTTGTAAACGTGGGGTGGGCTGCATGTGATAGCGCACACAACAGTATCCTTGAACTGCAAGCAATTACTGCATGTAGCGTGATGCGGACTGTAAATGGTGCCTCTGACTGAATGCTGAATGTAAATGTCACCAAATAATTTAACATGAAAAACTTGCTTTTTTTTTACTACTGTATGTAGAAATGAATGAACACATGCACAGTGCACTGGCATCCATTCCTGACACTTGAATGCATTTGATGCATCACATTCAAACGCAAGGGTCTGAAATTGGTTGCGGAAGCTCAATCCCCTGGATTGAGATATATCCTGGGGCCGGTGCAAATGTTTTGACGTAAATTTTCCTGTGTTGCAGCTTCAGTTGCACTCTGAGCTGTATGGGGCACGATTGCCTGGGGTTCATTACTGAGCATGCACAGTGCAAAATCACACAGAGATGTGCTATGTGAGCTGGCTCAGAGGGTTTTACGTATTTTGTCAGTAAGCAGTACAATTGCTGTAGTGTGGCACCTGTGTTGCTCCTTTATAGATTGTTGGTACGACCTCACCTAGAATACGGTGTTCAGTTCTGGAGGCTATATCTCCAGAAAGACATAAATACATTAGATAAAAACAGGGGGTAGGAATCTTAAAAAGCGCTACATAAAAACCTGCGGCAGATAATTTACCCTAGAGTGTCCATAGCATCTCTAATGATAGTAAATCATTTAATATAAATATGGGTAAAATATAAACAGCGCTGGATAAAAGTCAACTATTGAGAATGGGCGACGCCCGAAACGCGTTTAGTTTTCCGGACTTTGAATCAGCTGTGCTGTACCTTCTCCCCGCTGTAGTGCATCCGGTGCCCTGGGACCCCTTTTCCACCTGCTGTCTGGACGTCCACATTTTGCAGTGTTTCCAGGACGCTTATTAATCTCGGTAGGGGAGTTTTTTCACTCCACAGCTTGTAAATTATGTTGATATGTCACTGTTTTTAATATGTACCTAGTAAACTTAAGATTTTAAGACTCAAAGGTCCAACATCATTTTTATGTTTACTGATCCATATATTTTCTCTCTTTTATCCTATGCAATAACGCTGATGAGAGATTGAACTACAGTGGACATTTTATTCTTGGGGATACATTGTGGACTGACATTTCACCTGTATGCCGCTTTCCCTATGAACATCCATGGTTTCTATACATAAACGTTTTTTTACTATTATAGACTTTTATCCAGTGCTGTTTATATTTTACCCATATTTATATTAATAAATACATTAGAGACTGTGCAAAGAAGAGCAACTAAAATGGTTCATGGCCTGTTTCACACAACATACCAAGAAAGGCTAGAGGAACTAAACATGTATAGCTTGGAGCAGAGAAGGTAGAGGGGGATATGATAGCAGCTTTCAAATACATCAAGGGGTCTGACCGGTTCCCAAAGTCATTATGGCCAGACTTTTTAGTTATTCATAATTCATTTGTGTATATTGTTATACTGTACTGTAATCACCCTCACTGGTGCAATCCTCATCCTTTTATATTTAATTTTATTTACCCTATTGGTGCCATTTGCACCTTATTTTAATATTTGCATATAAAATAAAAAAACATTTACAACTAACATTTAGCGCAGCCTGGATCTTTGTTAAACATGCATAAATATAAGGATATCCTAAATCTCAAACTAAATTGAGGGTAAATAGAGTCTAGGGTCAGTATAGTTTTAAATAAACAACTGGGCAGACTGGATGGGCCATGTAGCTCTTATCTGCCTTCACTTTCTATGTTTCTGGAAGGAGTGCAAGAGCAAAGAAGGGATAGGATATGATATGTGTGTAGGGTAGGGGGCATAATTCTAAGCTTGTAATTGTATAAAGGGGAAATGTACAGGAGGGTGGCATTATTCATTGGAAAATAAGTATTAATTACAGGGGCAAACACTGAAACTGGAGAATAGCAGGTTTAGGGGAACTGTGAGGAAACATTATGTTACAGAAAGGATAGTAGATAAGAGGTAAATCCTCCCAGAAATAATGGAGGTTAAAGGAGAATACAGTAGGACAATTTATACATGCTCGATATAAATCTAAGGATCATATAGGGGCTGAGGTCAGCTAAGGTTTCAGAAAATATAAACTGGGCTGACCAGATGGGTCAAGTGGTTCTTATATGCCAGCAAATTCTAAGAGAAGGTCAATGGAAACACATTATTCTAAAGTGATTGTGCCACAAATACAATATAATCAAATTACAGACGCTCATATGCACAGATCATTGAACCAGTAAAAATGTTTGTATCGCTATAATTAATTGCATTGACTCACTTCTATTTTTTTCAAATAAGGATTTGTTTGGAAATTCAGAATTTTTCCGTTATTTTGATCTTGAAATGGATTGAACCAAAGGCAGTGGGTGGAGCGGGGTGTCGGTATAGTCCGGAGGCCATGTGAACTCTGTATAGAGAGGTTACACAAGAATCCTCACCTCTGAAGATCACTCAGCTAAGAGCACTCTATAAAAAAAAAACCACTGTGATTTGGACACAGACTACATCAGGGTTGCTGACTTTTTAAGGCTTCCCTCCGGGAGACCCTGGAGGGAAGCCATTGATGCCTGTAAGAGGTGGGGCTTAATGATGCGATTTATGCAAATTGCGTCACAAAGCCCCGCGCCTGTCAATCACTATTGTGATCTTTAGAGTTCTAGGGGGTGGGCGGGGGTGGATTACATCATCAAGTCCCACCCATCCCTAGTAACTCTAGGGATTACAAAAGAGTTTATTAGGGTGTTGGGATTTGCGAGAGATTTGCCGGCTACCGGGAGACCTGCCCAAATTTCGTGAGTCTCCCGGATATTCCGGGAGTCGGCAACCCTGGACTACATTTGGAATAAAATATACAACCAGAATTTATTGGAGATTGTCTTCAGTTGGATAAAAATACCATATAAAAAAGAGTGGTCTCCCTAGAAGAATGTATAAGAATGGAGACTATTAGCTATATGAAGTATATAACATACATACACAAGACTGTCACCAGCCAAAGAGGAAGCACTGTATAATGCCACAGAGGTGCATTCCTCAGTTATTCCTTCAGAGTGTAACACCAATAACACTAATGTGCTTCTGATGGGATGTTTTAGCTTTTCTGAAAATAATAGTTCACTCCTTCAAGGGATGCTCCTTAAGTGAGGTACAATATAAACAATTTCTTTGTCTTTGAAATCTGTAATCTTTGTCTAAATAACTGCCGTAACAGTCTACATAGAACCCTTGCATTGTGAAGTACAGGTTCTGCAGAGGAACATGAATAATTTAGCTGGTGATTCATGTGAAACCTTAGTTCCCTCTGTAGCTGCTGTTTGTAATAATGTATCATACAATACTCCTCCTGGGAAAATGGTCCTTAGGATCCTCATTTTCTTTGTCTTTCTTTCAAGTGACCTATCATTTCATTTTCCTGCACGCTTCACAAGTCAAAAGAAAGAGCGTATTGGTGTCGTCTCATCAGGGGCATAATGCAAATACAATTTAGAAAGAGTAAAAGGCATTTAGTAGGGGTTATAAAGGAAAGGTCCTGTATGTACAGGGCTTCACAATGGGCAGGTTTACAACAATCAACACCATGGGTAATGCTTAAGGCAGTGGGTCACCACTAATGTTAACTCTATGTTATATATAGCATTTACTCATTTTTTTTTATCTCTTTGGGCCATATTCAGACTTAATAACGTACGCAAACATACGCATTGTGTGTAAGATTGCTCTTTAGTTCTCTCTGTTACGTGTCGGATCTCACTATATACGGAGTTGATTTCTGAACATGCCCAACTCCATTCGTGACTATACTCCATACGTGGGAGAATACGTAATGTGGGTGGGGAGGTCTTTACATAGTGCAGTATGGGCTGGGTTAGGCACTTCCATGCGTAGTTTCGCTACGTCCGCACAATGATATGCATGGAGAAGTTAAGGTAGGGCTATAACACACGGAAGTCACGTAAATTCCGTCTATCAGAGGGGTCTGTCATGGGAGTTCACTTACATAAGTGTGGACTTTCGCTATTCCGTGCGTTTTTAATGCACTCTTAAGTGTGAATCAGGTCCTTTGTCTTTAAGGTAAACACTCATTAATTTAATAAAGGTCTGTAACAGGTGGTGCGCCGGCGCCCTGTGAATTACAAACAAAACCCAGGCCCGCCCCCACCCCACTTCCAGGCCTTCTTTCTTCTCTTCAGCCGCTTCTGGCCCTTTCTCCTTGCTGCAGGCTCTTCCCTCTTCGGCCTCTTCCGGCCACTGCTCCCGCCTTCCGGCCCATGCGGTGGATTATCAATCCAGCCGCAGGGGCTGATGGGATAGGTGACGTGGTGAGCCCT
>WWET01001174.1:287858-308905 GCA_011038615.1 Limnodynastes dumerilii
TCATAGGGAATATGAGCACATTGCACATTCTTACTTTCACATTAAAATACAAACTGTTCACATTTTAAACCCTTTCTCTCTGTGTGTGACTTTAATCTATCTCTTTCCACTCAACCCCCACCCCCAATACATCTTTCCAACTACTTCTTCAACACTTCTTTGCATGGCTCCCTTATTTCTTATCCTCTGACAACCTAGCCATTATTTTAGGTGATTTTAACATCGCCATTAACAACCCTTCATCTCCTGATGTTTCTAAGCTTATAACCTTGTCCCCTGCTCATAAAGATGGTAATTGCCTTGATCTTGTATTCTCTATATTATTCTCAGTCTCTGATCTTACTTACTCCCCTCTCTTCTCTCGGATCATAACCTTATACCCTGTAAACTTTCCCCCACTTGTTTTATTGCTTTGCTGTATAATTCTATTAAACCTTCTCACATGTATAAAGCTTAATGCTGTTAATATTAATCAACTTTCTAAATCTGTCCAACAACTACTGTCTCCAATTCCTAATTCCACTCTCCTCTCTTACACCACCTTTATCACACTTATCGATATGCTATGGATAATGCTGAACAATCCTACTTTAAATTGTCACTACTCAGGCCTTTAACCCCAAATGCCTATTTCTTCCATTTTTACTGACTACTGAGTCCTTCTGTGCAAAATCCACCAACTAACGTATATTCCCAAGATCTTGCATTATACGATAAGGAAAAGGGGCTGGATCCAGACTGAAATAAGTGCTTGAACTTAGTTACTTGTTAATTAGTTAACTGTATTATTATCTTTGAATTGCTTACTGCACACAGATACTGACCAGCTTTACTATCACACTGTTATTTAGACTTGGGCTGGGAAGCTTCACCTTTATACTCTGACTCCCCTGCAATCAACATGGTTTATCTCAGGACTAACTAAGTTCAAGCACTTACTTAAGTCTGGATCCAGACCAAGATTGACAAGATCAGACAGGTATTGTCATCCTCCTCTTCAACTAACATACTGTTCAGCCCCTTTACTCTACACTCTGACATCATGTCGTTATTCCAACCCACAGATGAAGAAGAAATATCTGCTCTTTTCTGCTCTTCCCACTCTGATATATGTCCTATCACAGAACAGTTGATGTCTCTCTTCTGTACTGATTCCCACTACAAGCAGCGATCTCTCCCTATATTGGTATCTCCCCATCTTTGTTCAAGCACACACTAATCACTCCAATTGTTGAAAATCATAACTCTGTCCCTAACTTTTCCTCTAATGTATTGACCCATTTCCCAGCGCCATGTGTCTTAAAGCTGGTTGAGAGACTTGTCTACACTTACCCCACTCATTTCCTTTCCTCACACAGGAGCTGATCCAGAGCTGAACTTACACCTTTTTTATAGGTAGACCTGAGTAATCCCATGCTGAACTGCAGGGGAAGGCAAATCTACATTGAGAAAGCAGAATGTGAATTGAGAGGTGAAGTAATGCAGTATTTCAGTTCTATGTGCAAAAGTAACGTATTTTCCCAGCATGCAATAGAATTAAAATTAATTAGCTCCCCTTACTGTGCACAATGGCTTACCTGAGCTGTACACTTGCTCCTGTTTTGCCCTTACTCTCAAACCCTGGATCAGTTACACAATCTTCTGGATCCTCTTTTAGGCTTTTGCTCCAAACACTCCATTGAAATCATACTGATCAGGGTGGCCAATGATTTAATCACTGCTAAATCTTATACCCCTTTCAGATCGCCGCCTGTGTCAGCAGAAGATCCCAGGGTCACAGACCCTGTTTCACACTGCAGGGCTGACCCTGGAAATTCCAGGACCCGGGTCTGCCCTGTCAGTAGTGTGAATCATCACACTATGTAATTTGTTTACTGTTGCTTTGGCAACACTTGTTGTCAGGGCAATAGTAAACAAATTACACCAGCAAGTAGATTATGTGCTACCCGGGTTGAAAAACCCAAGTGGCACCTTTCACACTGTACCCCTACCCAGGTCTGACCTGGGAATAACCCTTTTTTTCACCTGGGTTGAATTCCCGGGTCATTAGAGGCACTCACCCATGTAGAGGCACCCACACCCTTTCACACTGAGCCCTTACCCGGGTTTTTGCTGCTTGTCCCGGCAAAAACGCGGGTTTTTAGGGTGATGTGAAAGGGGTACAAAGGTCACTACTCTCTTCTAATTCTCTTGGATCTTTCTGCTGCTGTTGACACTGTTGACCACTCTCTTCTCATCCAAATGTTACAATCCCTTGGTATTCAGGACACAGCTCTTCCCTGGTTCACATACTACTTGTCTAATCGCTCTTTCAGTGTTCGCTCTGCTGGATCCACTAACACTGCTCTTCCTCTATCGGTTGGAATACGACAAGGCTTAGTGTTAGGTCCATTGCACGTCTCTATTTATACCTCCTCCTTTGGACAACTAATAAAGTCATTTGGATTTCACTATCATCTCTATGCAGATGATACATCTATCCATTCCTGATCTCTCACCAACTGTGCTGGCCTTGTAACTGAATGTCTCTTTGTCATTTCATCTCAGATGTCCTCTTGCCACCTCAATCTTAATCTTTCAAAAACAGAACTAATAATATTGTTACCTGCCAATAAAATCTCCGCACCTGGTCTCTATGGCCCTGATTCAGAGATTGAAAATAAGAACTTAAAGTTACACCTGGGCTAAACCATGTTGATTTCAGGGGAGTCAAATTTCAATTGTTGCAACAGTATTATAGTTAGAAGGTGATGTTTCCCAGCTCAAGTCTAATTAGCAGTTTAAAAGTGATGCTGATCAGGTATCTGTGTGCAATAAGTAAAAGCAAAGCATTCTCCCTGCATGCATAGAATAAAATTAACTTGACTCCCCCTGAAATCAACATGGTTTTGCCCAGGTGTAACTTTAAGTTCTTATTTTCAATCTCTGAATCAGGGCCTATATTTCTGTTGAAATAATAAAAAAATTAAATCTGTTTCTGAATCATGTAAAATACATCTAAAAAAACATTTCCAGAATAAGCAAATATCTCACACAAGACATATTCATTAATGCGTTAATCATATCCCAGTTTATTATTGCATTGCTCTTCATGCAGCAGCAAGACTGATTTTCTTTGCAAAACACTCTTCTAGGGCAAGTCTACTATGTCATTCTCTAAAATAGTTGCCTATATTTTACTGGGTCAAATACAAAATCCTTTTACTAACCTATAAAGTCATTAATAAGACTGCACTTACATACATATCCTCACTCATCTCAAGATACATCCCAGCTTACTCTCTCAGATCTTTACAGGACATATAGCTCTCCTCTACACTAAACAAATGCTCTGATTCCCAGTTGTAGGACTTCTCCAAGGCTTCACCCATTCTCTGAAATATTATTCCTCACTCATTAAGATATCCTTTACTCCACAAACTTTCAAGCACTCCCTTATAACTTCCCTTTTCAGACAAGCATACCAAATTCTGCAATCTACTTCTTAACATGTGTCTACCCTATTCACAACCACTTTGTTATCCTGAATATCATTCTGACACACGATTAACACAAACTTAGTCCAGACGGTCTGTTACCATCCAGTCATGATAAAATGATTATTAAATTTGTAAAGTGCTTAGTATTGACGCTATAAAAAAAACCTGTTAATAAAAATACAATGATAACTAAATTTATATTACCCCTATAAACTGTTCCTTTCTCTTTTAATTGTGCTGAAATTATCCACCATAGTAATTCTTATAATGCTCTATAAAGCATATATATATATATATATATATATATATATAAAATATCAAGAAAGGGGGCGTTCCATGGTGCAATATAATTTATTTGTATCTAACAGACACGTTAAAAGACAATTAAAAAGTGCTACCAAAAATAATGGAACCGCAATGAAGCTGGTTCCAACAAAGAACACCACTCCGGTCAGATATAGAGTAAGCCGATTCTCAGCGTCCTGGAACCATGGGCCGTCTGTCTGATCTTTCCACACCACGAGGGTAAGACTGGGAAGAGTGAGTATCGGAGGCTTGGAAGCTGTGTGCCCTGACCCTACGCGTTTCGTTGTGATGACTTCGTCAGGGGGTGTTGCTTGACACACTAACACACGCTTCATCAAACAGGCTTTTTCAAATGTATCCAAAAAAAACTGAAATCTATTTAGCAACTGATATACTACACAGAGAGCCTTCTAGTGAACCCTGCACAATAAATACAGAATGGAGGTATAACACAGCTTTTTATATAGAGAGGGTAAGGAGACAGGAGCCTGTCACTAGTCTCAGGAGAAACACCGAGAGGACAAAAGTGGGAAGACAGAGTGGATGTGAAGATAAGATCTCTTTCACATGTAGAGATTAGAGATCAGAGATGCTGCCACATTACTATAGGGTGGAAACAGGAGAACAGATCATATTGTTCCATGGCCTAATGGCGCTTATAATATGGCAATAGGAAAAAGTACACTGATGTCTATAGTCAGCCCATGTGACTAAACCATGGGAATACTTTTTAAAACAATGGAGCAAAGCACCAATTTGTCATCTGAGTGCTTGGGAACAAGGTTTTCCCCCCAAAATCCCTTCAAAAATATTTATTGATAAATTGGTTGTGCGATCCTAGAGACATTGTATTTATTTTCTATACTTGCATCAATCAATATAATTTAGACAAAATGGAAGTTGCTCAGATTAATTTATAGGTAAATGCAAACATCAATCAGTATAATTCAGGGCCAATGGATATCTAATAAAAGACAATTATTATTCTGATATCCCAAAGGCAAAGCTTCTGCTCTCTGTGGGGGTATTGTAACCGCATATGTATAGGCATTGTATGGGAACCAAATTGTGGCAGAATATTAACTTATGGTGGCCATACACTAAAGTGATTATTGTCCCAATCATCCAATTATCGGGTGATTGGGCCAATAATTGCTGTAGTGTATGGTCAGGATGGATTTTTCAGACGTCAAATAATCCTACCAAACATGCTGAAGCTTAGCCAATCAGCTCACTGAAAAGCTCCCTCTTCTGCTAGGATTATTCGTTCCAGCAGGAGAAGTGTATGGCACAGATAACAGGACCTTTCCCTGGTGGGAAATCATCCTGTTTATCGGGCCACCTCCTGCAGGGATATATAATCATCCAAGTGTATGGCCAGATTTAGGAATGACAGTATATGACAACTGGGATAAGGGCTTATTATGATGCATGCATAAGGTGTGGGTTAAAGCATGACCAGAGTTTTGATGAAACTGTGGGTTTAGTTATGAAATAACATCCCTGCATTTATAGAAAAAATACTGTAATATAATGAAAAATCACACACCAAAAAAAGATATAATTAAATACAAATACTGTAACACCATTTGTTGTCCCTGTAAAGTGGGAATCTTATTTCCTGCATTAGTCCAAATGAAAATGTCAAATAAATAATGCAACTAGACAGTCGTGACTTGATACAGTATAGCAGCCATACTATTGATTAGCTGGAGGGGTCAATACAAAAGCAGCCAATTAGAATAAGTTACATTGTGCTGGCAATGGTCACTTTCACATTACTACAACAAATATAACTCCAAATATCTGTGTTTCAGTATGCATCCATGTCTATTTACCTGACATTCTTTGCTTCACCAGGTGAAGGGAATGTAGATGATACACACAGTTTCTATACAACCAGTTTTGTGTGTGTGTGCATGTAATTTTGCAAGGCAATAGTAACAAATGACACCAATCAAGTGCTTTCTGTACTACCTGGGTTTAAAAACCCAGGTAGCACCTTTCACACTGTACCCCTACCCAGGTCGGACCCGAGAATAACCCTTCTTTTGTCCCAGGCCTAATTCCCGGGTTATTAGACCCAGGTAGAGGCCCCCGGACCCTTTAACACTGCGACTCGACCCGGGTTGTTGCAGTTTGCCCCCCAATAACCCGGGTTTTTGGGGCAATTTTAAAGGGATATAATGCTATTCTGGTTGGAATAAGCATATCAATTGCTGATATTTGAGGGATTATTTTAGAGGCTACTACTTTTTCAGTCACAGGTATAGTCATGTGTAACTTTTATCATGATTAAATTTACAAGATGATCACTTGCTCATTTTTTTAATGATGTTATCACATTATGTGAAAGTTAAGGTTCATGATGCCTTGTGTAAAACTGAGGTCAGAGTCCATCAAACCATATTCATACAAGATAGAGCTAAATGTATTCTGTATGGTTCAGGAGAACTAATAATTTATGGTGTATTTGTTACCTTGATGCCCAGATCCTAAGATAAGAAAGCACTCCACAAATGTCCTAATAGAGAACCGAAGTTAAGTTTTTAACAGCTTGCAAAGAAATGGGTTTACATTGCAAGCCTAAACCTGTATTGCTCTATGGCTTTCACAGTGGCTGTTTATGTGTCCAACAGAAATTATATAGAAAGTTCTATAGGAAAATTATATCCATGCCTCCACCAGAATATAACAAACAGGTCTTAAAAAAAGTAGACCAGAGCATAGGTCGCAATAATCAGGTGGACTGAGTGTCCCATAAAAACTATTCAGATTTTATTTTATATATTTATCTATACTGTAAATAAATTGCATTTCGTTAATTATTTAAAACAGGGGTTCTCAACCAGTGGTGCTCAAGGCGACTGGTCAAGGTTGTAAGGAGGTATGATATGGCAAAGGACATAATTAATCACATATCTTGATCTCTTAGAGGCTAAATGGCATATGTACAAAATGCAAAAAATATAAACAACAACAAAAACCCTGAAAATATATGTATGGGGTATGGGTAGGTAATACACATATGGGGTCCTTTAAAAGCACTACAACTCCCACAAAAGCAGCTAATACACCCTAGAGGGTCCAAAACCCTCTAAAACATGAAATAGTAAAAACAAAAAAATAGGATGTAAAAGACAGCGCAGAGAATAATATATTGAAATATACACAAAACCAATAAACATCAATATAACTATACGGCATACAGGTAAATAGACCAGTGGGTAGTGTTAATGCTTGAATGGTCACTAAATAAAGTCCTTTGTGTGGTTTTGATAAAAAAAAGTCTTAAGCCCCAGGTGTTCCTTTCTTTAAAAAAAAAAGAAATAAATAATTAGAGGTGCCAGACAGATAATTGATCGATAAAAATCAATAACTTTACTAATCAAAAAAATATGAAACAAATAATTTTACTAATCACAAAAAAAGAACAACAGAAGGATCAGTAAAATAGCTAAAACATAAGTAAGTCCAATGATGAGCCATACCCGATAAAAGCCACAATAAGAACCTTTATAAATGATTAAAAACGAAGTGTAGGTCCAAAGAAAAAAAGTATCATACCAAAGTGCACTGTGCTCGGTGCACTCTGCCAGAGTGTCTCCAGGGAATCGTCTCTCCTCCGTCGCCAGTACCTGGGACCAGACTCTTTACCATCAGCAGTCAGCTGCTATCTGTTTACCGAGCACAGTGCACTTTGGTATGAGACTTTTTTCCTTTGGACCTACACTTAGTTTTTAATCAACTTATTATTCTCTGGGTATGGGTAAGTGTTTACATGATCTGCAAAGTAGTTCTTGATATGATTTCAAAGTGGGTGTCACAAAACGTGGGATTTATCGCATGAGAGGCTCTCCAGCTTTTTGCCTTGCCTGCGGTGCATGGGCACTGCCATCTTGGATTCAGTCACTTGATGTGCACATAACCATCAGCAGCCAACCAGAATCAAGCCAGGGGAATCACATGATCTGACTGTCCAATCCTGAGCCAGAGTGCCCTATTTAAGTCCAGAGCACTGATCAATCAGTGCCAGAACAACTTGGTCTTCAATGAGCCTGGTTGCTGTAACTCTGCGCTACTACTGTTTCTATGCTGATCCAGTTCATGTTTAATGCTGATCCAGTTCATGCCTAGTCCAGTCCTGGTCCAGTCAGGGCAAGTCCAGTCCTGGTCAAGTCTTATCAAGTCTAATACGGTCCTTGTCAAGTCCAGTCCAGCTAAGCTTGCCAAGTTCAGTTCAGTCCTGGTCAAGTCCAGTCTAGCCAAGCTTATCAAGTCTAATCCAGTCCTGGTAAAGTCCAGTCCAGCTAAGCTTGCCATGTCCAGTTCAGTCCTGGTCAAGTCCAGTCCAGCCAAGCTTATCAAGTTTAATCCAGTCCTGGTCAAGTCTAGTTTATCCAAGCTTTCCTTGTCCAGTCCAGTCAAGCCTGCCTTGTGCAGTCAAGTCAAGCCTGCCTTGTGCAGTCAAGTCAAGCCTGCCTTGTCTAGTCCAGTCAAACCTGCTTTGTCCAGTCAAGCCTGCCTTGTCTAGTCCAGTCAAGCCTGCCTTGTCCAGTCCAGTCAAGCCTTCCTTGTTAGACAAATTAAAAGAACACCACCTGTCAGAAATGTACTATGGAATAAACAAATAAAGCAAGACATTTGCCAGCAGCAAATATGATAATAATCAATTCAATTGCTTATATCAGCCCACACTTCCTTTGAATCTGAAAAATGAACAGAAAGAGAAAATAAAACATAACTGCCACCTCACGGGTGCTCTTCACCCTTGTGGACAATTAATGGTCCCTCTGTGCGGGTGATTCAAAACTTACAGACAGCAGGTGTGCAATTCCATCAGCCAAAGCAATCCCAGGACAATGGACCCACAGGATATGTTTTTACGCCCCTGTTAATGGACAATTGTATTTCTGGGTAAGAATGTCAATATGCAATTAAGGCAAACTTGTTGAATTCAGATGTTTTATAATCAAAATTGTTATCCTAAAAACAAAAACTTGTGATTGTTTAATAAATAGCCCAATAGTTAATGTGACAGAAAAGAAAGATATGCAGTTTGCAAATGTTGTTGATCCATCGTTTGAGTATAAAGGTATATAGACACTTAACCAATTCCTTTCCAGTCAAACTTTCGGCTGTTCAGTTTCAAACTCCCAGTCACCCAACCAATTTATACGTTTGTACCCCCCCCGCGACTGCTTTGTCCAAGTCTGTAATATTGGACAAGTGTGTATCATGGATTGAGATGGTGTTTTCCGGTAAGATGGTCTTTTTTCTGAAGAACCATCGTATGTCAGCTGAATGTAGACGACAATTGCCAGCAGACTGCATTTGAGAAAGCAGCAGTGATGCAACTCCTGGAGTCACAAAGAGCCATCCGCAAACAGGTAAGTGTACCTCAAAGACTAACTCTCTACACAAAATGGAGGTCACTTAGATCAATTTATAGGCTAATGCAAACAGGCCGGGGTAATCTGCTAGTAACAGAAACAAAGGAAAGAAAATACCCCAGCAACACTGCCATGTTGCTCATTGTGGTCCTAACTCTAACAATGAGAGTCCCTATATTCTGTCATATATATATGTTTTTAATTGAGAGCTAACTTACCTCAGGAAGCACCCCTTAAAGCCTCCTCTCAGCTGCTGCTCCCAGACATGCCCCAAACAGCCTAACCCTAACCTTCCCATTTTTCAGTCCTAACCCTAATCCTCCATGTCCTGTAGCCTAACTTTAAGGGCCCTTTTAAGCCCCAACACTAACCATATGCGACCGCTGCAGACTGTGGCTATTGGGAACAGGGTAATATGTTCCTGTTCCCAGTAGCACTTTCCTATTTGCTAAAGCTGCCATTCAGTTGGCGACTATATCACTTTCTAAATAAGGTCAGCCAGACTGGCAACTGCATCTCCATGAATCGGGGGTGTGGTATCTGTCAGGAGTTGGAACTGAAGAGGATTGGGCAAGTGTGTGCCCAGCTTTAAGGCAAAACAGGTTCAAGTGTATACCTGAGCAAAACCATGTTACTTTGTGAGGGTTGCAAACGAGTTTTCATTTATTAATTGCATGTAGTGAAAATAATTGGCTTTTGCTCTATAGTTTTATGTTTTATGTTCCACTGGGATGGATCCAGACTTAAGTATGTGCTTGAAATTAGTTACTCCTGGGCTAAACCATGTTGATTGCAGGGGGAGTCATATTTCATCTGTTGCAAACAGTATTAGAGTTGAGAAGGGATGTTTCCTATCCCAAGTCTAAATAACAGTGTGATAGTAAAGGTGGTCAGTATCTGTTTGCAGTAAGCAATTCAAAGATATATCCCTGCATGCAAAGAATTCAATTAACTTGACTCCCCCTGCAATCAACATGGTTTAGCCCAGGAGCAACTAATGTCAAGCACCTACTTAAGTCTGGATTCAGCCCGCTGTGCTTACAACAATGCCTAAAGAAAAGTTTTTTTTTGCATCAAAATAAATACATTTGTGCAATTAAATGTCTTATATATGACATGTAGTTTATTGATCATTTTAGAAACTTTCTACATTTTATTTTACAGACTCTGTATTCTGCCCCCTTTATTATATTACTTTATCCCCAGCTATCTCCATCCTCATTGATACATAACCTCCATTGTATACTCATTTTCCAGATCCCACCCTTCCCCCTCTATGAACTAGTATGCATGTCTTACTTGTCTACTGCAAGTCAAGATACCAGTCTCAAACACAATGAGATTGGCACTTTGACAGGTCTGCTTTGTACAAGTGTAATTATCTTGTTAGGAATCTATTATGTAACAGTGATTTGCTGTGTGTCTGTATATTGTACTGTACTGACACTCTGCTTGCCCACATTATCCCATAATTCATTGCAAAAACTCATAAGGTGAAAACCTCTACAGCAATAACAGAACATCATTAATTATCTGCTGTCTAGTAGTTAGTAATTAAAACTGATCTAGTCAGATGTCATTTAACAACTAAAAGGGAATTATCACCTAAATGCGATTTATGTTTTTATTTAGCTCGTCATTTTCACCAAACCATCTGAACTACCGAATAGGGCAGTTTTGACTGGATATTAGGGGGCTAGTTAATGTAGCACAAAGCTATACATGACACAATAGTAAATTATTGTAGCTTCATTGGTGAACATTATGGAGGTGTTCATATTTTCCACATTTAAAAGAGAAATTTATTAAGACATCACACAATATTCTACATCAGCTACATGTTAGTTAGTGGATAGCTGTCACGCTTGGCGACAGATGCTGCCGCACTTACCTTACCAGGAGCCGTCTGTCAATGGCTCTCCCACGTCATGCCCTCTCTCCAGCCCTCCAGAGGTGCCACTCCCAATAGGGCAGCCTCCTGCACAGTGTCAATTGCAGCATAGTGTCTTGGAATTGGGCATCTACACCACTGTCCTCTGGTGCATGGATGTCGCCATCCTGTCATGTGATTCCCAGGAGCCATTCAGATACTCCTCTGCAGCACACATGGGGCCTGATTTAGAGATGCGATTTCCACGGCACTTAGGTGCGTATATTTAAGATCCTAGAAAATTAGCAAAACTGCGCATGCGTCGTAATAGTGCAACGCCATTTACGTAGCGGTTAGGAGCGTAAATTTGCTAAGAGCGTAAGTTTGAATCGCACGCAAGCACTTAAGATCTTAAGTGCAACGAATCTTTAAGATCTTAAGGATTTGCATGGAAATGGGCGGGGGGAGGCAGGGAAATGAGGGAAAGTGGGCGAGGACTGACACTTAGGATCTTAAATGAACGCTCCCACGTCACTAAAGATCCCAAATGACAGCGTATAGTTAAGGCAAGTCAATGGTGGTCTAAGTTTAAGATCCACCGCTGTTTGCAAGGGGAGTGTCTGTTTTTGCAGTGGGCTGGAACCTGCTAAGATCTTAGCAAAGGTGCGTATATTTGCGATCTTTTCGCAATCGCATCTCTGAATCAGCCCCATGATCCCTCCAGCCAACCTGTGCACTTGGCGGACTATTTAAACTCTGTGCACTGATGCCTGAGTGCAAGAACAACTTGGTTACTCAAGGTGCCTGGTTTAAGCCTGTCTTGCATCCAGCCCAGCTTGTCTTGCATGCAGTTTGTCTTGCTTCCTGCTTCCTGAATCCCTTGCTAGTGAAACTTGCTTCTCCAAGCCAGCTGCTTCACTAATCAAGCCTGCTTCTCCAAGCTTACCATCAAAACCTGCACTATTGTTTCCAGCATAACCTGCACTACTGCTTCCAGCATAACCTGCACTACTGCTTCCAGCATAACCTGCAGTACTGCTTCCAGCATAACCTGCGCTACTGCTTCCAGCAGTCCGCTGTCCAGTCTCTGGAGCAATCCAGCCCAGTCCAGCAGTCCGCTGTCCAGTCCAGTTCTGGAGCTATCCAGTGTAGTCCAGTCGTCCGCTGTCCAGTCCAGCATTCCAGTTTAGTCCTGCTGCATCGTCTCTAGTTCCACCTGTATCTTATGCGCAAGCAGTATCTCTGGCCTCCAAGCTTCCTCTACAGCACCGCAGTCCTACACGCCCCTCAGAACCCGTAACTGATTCTTATCCAACCCAGATTGTGACAATAGCTATATGTAGTTATTAAAATAATGAAAGTTATTAGCCAGGAGTCATAGCCAGGGTCAACTTAAGATACATTTGACCAGTGCAGCAACATTGCATGTCAGGATATAATGCTACGATAGACTGGGACAGCATATAATGACCATATGCTGTCTAATGTTTGAGGAGATCTCCCTATCACCCTGTGCCCAGCCTAATAGGATTGTCACATCACTGGCTAGAATGTTCAGGGTGAATGAACGGTGTGATTAATGGGGCAGACCGTTTTTCAGCAAAACCACCCATGTCATACACTGATGATGGAGGCTAGCTTTTAGAGGCTCCTGGTATTCAGGACATAGAGAAACAGTCCCACTGAAGAGAGAACAGGAAAACAGAAAATTGCAGAGGTCAGTGAACAGATTGGGTTTATATAGTGCATAGTTTTACAACACCTGGGGCCAGATATACTAACATTAAACCATATTCACACTTAAGTAAGTGTAGAATCTACAGTTTGTGCATATTTTAACGATCAGATAAACTGCACATGGCCAGAACCCAAATATACTCATGGAAATCATGGCTGACTGATTCACATACACAGACGTCTGACTTAGGACTGATGCACGCATCGGCACAGAGTGAGTCCCGCGTGCGTGGCAAAGGGACAACACTTTAAATGTAAATAAGCAGCACACGGGCTACTAATGTACAGTATGGGCATTCCAACAGAGTTAGGACTGAGTCACAGGTAGGAATGCCTTGCGGAAACTAACATACGCAGGTAGCCCTCAACAACTCGTAAGAACAGTATTGTTTGCTGTGAGGCCATGTGTCTTCTACTTACTTCAGACCACAACTGCTGCTTGTTTATAATCAATGGATGTGTATTTTGAAATTAAACAAATAAAGGCTTGTTTATTTAATCCAATACTGATTTCACATTTTGTGCAAGACTTTAACATTGTAAAGTTGCTGTTATTTGGTTATTGTTTGTGAAGGTTTTTTTTTTATTAACTTTTTATTTTGTAAACAAACACCATTATATTTACTTAGATTTAACTGTATTGGTTGTTTGTGTTGTTTTTAATTGTTAAATGCTTATTTTTAAAAGGTTATATGAAAGTCTCTTTATGTAGTAGATCATTTTATTTCTAACTTCATGCAGTATGTCATGAT
This sequence comes from Limnodynastes dumerilii, assembly GCA_011038615.1. Taxonomy (NCBI): domain Eukaryota; kingdom Metazoa; phylum Chordata; class Amphibia; order Anura; family Limnodynastidae; genus Limnodynastes; species Limnodynastes dumerilii. The sequence goes on from WWET01001174.1 coordinate 301,396, forward strand.
TATTCTTATTTCAAATTGTATTTTTAATGGTTACTTTTGTTTACTTATGATAATGAAAGTATGAACTGTTTTTATAAAAAAAAAAAAAAAGAAAAGAGTACTTTTCCAAAACTTAATCAGTGCGTTTTGTTGTGTATATCTTTGAATCATAAGCAATTTTAAGCACCATTACGCAAGACCGATTCACAGCTAATAAAGTCTGCACGTACCTAATTATACAAAGGAAAGACTTACGTCCTTACTTTGCCCTGCTGACCAAGGGGGAGTGGTTAATCGATTTCTTTCTTTTCTCTGAATCAGTATTTCGGATTTATTGCATGCGTATATATAGGCACGTTTGCAAATTTACTCGAGTGTGAATCAGGTAAATTGCATTTCTAAACTACAGCGATTTTTCCAGAGATTTTGCAATTTACTGCGATTTGGTATTTGCTATACAAACTTGCTGAAAACTCGGGCAAAAAAAAGAGGTGGATGTGAGTGTCTATTTGGTGAAAATTGTTGATTTTTTAAGATAAATCACAACAATGTTAAGCTTAATTCTGGCGATTTAACCCTTCAAAAATCGCCAGACATCGCTGATGATTATAAAATCAATGTGGCGCTAACAAGTTCCCACCTTTAATTATTTTAGTGATACAGCCGCTACCTGATAGAGGGAACCCAACTCTATAAACAAAACAAATAAATAAATATATTGATTATAAAACGACCCTTAGAAAATAGCAGCAATGTGTGGTGATTTATAATGGCTGCCTAACTCACCCTTTAAATAAATCTTGGCCCTGGAGTGCTGAAGGTTGCCTATGAATGATATAGTGAATTCAATAGGTGAAAACCCCTCAACACCAAATAACAATGGACCCGATGCCACCTCTTACTCATATGAACATGCGAACTGTATGGACATACGATCTGTCAACCCTACCCACTTCTACATGTGTTGTCCTCACTTAAAATGTGGATGGTACGCAAGTTTTAATATTATCACGGCCTCATTGTATTATCTGCATACTTCACATCTGCCACATAGTATGATCGCTTTCCGTTTCCAAAGCCACCATCGAAAAGCTCCAAGAACAGAACTCTGAATGCGTAGTATTTAGATCCATCGTGATATTGTGGTGGAAAATGCCCCCTTATTGGATTCGGCCCAATATTACTAAGCAAGATAAGCTGAATATATTACAGATAAGCCGTTTCTAGATTCAGAGGGATGGGGTATACAAAATATGTCAACATTTGATCAACATTCATACACTCAACGACATTAGTCTGATACAATACAAATAAACTTGACAGGGCTATATTCCTGAAAACACTAAATATTATTATATTGACCATTGTGTTGCTGACACTAAGAAGACACTTAAAAGTCCTACACTAACACTAATCATTACTGCAGCCTAACCCTAACCATAGGCAAACCCTAACCCTAAAAATGAAGTATAGTACTCACATATCCACATTGCGTTGTATCCGCTATTGTAGATCAGGCGTCACAGTTGAATGTGAAAGTGATGAGCAGGCATTACAGTGAAGTGAAATATCACTTTTATTTACCCCTGAACAAATGACATATGGGCCAGAGCCTGAGCTATGCATGCTGGTGTATTTACACTAGCCGCTGTCGTAAAATTCTAAAATTTGTATGTACTGCGCATGCGCGAGGCAGATGTTAAGCAACGTAATTCTGATCATGCGTAAATACGAACAAAGGGACGGGTCATCCATACGACACACGTAAATATGCTTTACACGCAGAGGGAGGCGTTTAAATTCTACAGTATGGGCCGGGTTAGGCCGTTTCGTACGCCAATCTATTACGTATGTCTGTACTTACACTTCGAAAAGTTAAGGCAGGGTTTAGTAAACGTAAAGCAAGTAAATTACTTACGACCTAGGGGAGTGGATGGTACTTACGATAGTGTAAATACGCTACGCAATTGAATGTAAAAAGAACTTAGGTCTGGATCTGGCCCGTATATCTATAAGTTAATACACTATGGTCTGACATTCTTTTCACATCTCTCTCCATTGAATCCACCAAGTTTTAATGGTGCTATTAAACAAATTTCCATGATTTTATATAGTACATACTGTCCATAAAGCAGGCATTGTTTTTGCCTTAATTTGAGCATATCGCATTAATGGGCCTCCTAGGGCCAGATTTACTTAGCTGCGGATTTGGAAAAGTGGAGATGTTGCCCACAGCAATCAATTAGATTCTAGCTGACAGTGTCTAGCATGTAATAGGAATGTGAGGGCTAGAATTTCATTGGTTGCTGGGGCAACATCTCCACTTTTTCAAACCCGCATCTTAGTAAATCTTACCCCCAGTGTTTAACACAATTATATCCAACTTTGGTAGCACTCAAAAAAGCTTTTCTGATAAAACAACAGAAAAATGACCTGCAAATGGTTTTCACAATTCAATAAAAAAAATATTCCATGTGCACATGAAAAATGATTAGTGAATGAAGCCCTTGAAATAAAGTCTCCTTGCAAGTAACTTAGGGCCTGACCCAGAGCTACAATGTTACACTGAGCGGTCTAACGCTCAGCGTAACATCACTCGTTTAAGCCGGCTAAAGGCTACCCTAACTTCAGCCGGCATAAGTGAGTGTTAATACGCTGGGACGGTGGCATTACAACACAAACGCCGCCCTCCCAGCCTCATTACCTTTCCTCCCCTGCCTACCTGCACTAAATGCAGCATAGTAACGCTGGGTGACGTCCCCTCCAACGTTACTACGCTGCTGCTACAGACGCCCAATCAACGATTTGGCGTTGCCGTAGCTACGCCAGGCAACATCTGCCCGGCGCATGCGCAGATTGGCTTTTCAGCGTTTTAAGCATAAGTCTGGATCAGGCCCTTATTTTCTGTTTAAGTGGAAATGCTTCTTGAGTGCCATCTATATATACTAAATGCATGGGCAGTACATAAAAATAAACATGTCATTTGGTTTATACACAGAAGCTGAAAATTTCTAATTTTACACTCCACGCGTTTCTAGTCAGCAACTCCAATCTTTTTAGCTCTGACTGATCCCCTTTGAAAAGCAAAGCTTTATTTTGTAGAACACATAATACACAGCACTTTGCCTACAGCACATTTGTCTTTTGAAATTGTGTGCCACTCATATTTCTACGGTAACCTGAATAGTAATCACTGTGAATGGCTTGAATGCTTAGAAATTGTTCTAAGTGAACTACATATTACAGATTACTAATCCTGTTTAGTAAAGACATGCAAAGACATTGATAACAAAAAATTGAAAACACCTTGATCATTTTTGAAAATTATTAAATTCCTCTTTGTTGAAACGTGGCATTAAAATATAATAATCTTTTGATAATATTTTGTTATCTAAAATACTAGTAGTATTAAATGTAATTGTTGTATAACAGTGACGCATTTTTAAACCACATGGAGAGAAAATAATATGTATTAATAAAGTATAAAACAGTTTTTCAAATGCTTAATACTGTGTCACACTTTAACACGTTTCAAACAATATACTTAATATTATCACTAATAGCTTATAATGCTGCCAATAGTCTCAGTTGTCAGTCTCTCTACATGAGCCTTTGGAGCCTGTGATTTCGTGAAGTGAGACCTAGCTACTCTTTTATACCCATTATATACACAAAGAAGTAAAAACATTGACATTTTTAAATACTGCTAGCAGGCCTTGATATTAGAAAGTAGATGTCGTTTAGACATCAGCCATTGTGTTGATTGAACTAATGCTAATAAATGTGTTGACTAATGAATATAAGACAATCGGTGATCTCCCTCAATTCCAGCAAACTGATGGCTGCATATAGATACATTTCTAAAAATGGATGTCACTACTGGCCCCATTCACAAGCTGGCGTGTCGTTTCTCTGCGTGATTTGCTACTGCACGTGCTCAGAACTGAAGAGCGTGCACTGACATTCTATTCAGATCATAGCACGACCCTGGCATCCGGGGCTTACGCTCTGAGGGCTTGTAGAGGGAGAGAAGAGATGGGAGGACGTAGTTAATGTACAGAACAGTTGCAGTCCCCGCTCCGATGGGCTGCCTTTAGAAATGGAGACTGCCGAAAGTTCCTTATCAGCGGTCTCTACTTTGAATAGGCAGCCATTTTACAAATTTTTTTTATGAATGGGTGATTGTGCCGATCGGCATACTCACTCATTCATTTTCACCACAGCCACCACAGACCCGCGAATGACAGCTCCGGAGAGGTGTGTAACCTCTCCAGGGACTTTTAGTGTTGTGGTGGGGTTAGGTTTAGGCTCTTAGGAAGGGAGGGTTAGGGCCGTAGAAGGGGAGGGTTATGGTTAGGCTGCTGGGAGGGGGCTCTTAGGGTTAGATGGTTGTGGTCAGGCTGCGTGGGGGTTAGGGTCAGGCTGTGGGGAAGGGAGGGTTATGGTAATGGAAGGGGAGGGGAGGGGTCAGAATTAGGGGAAGGGTTGGTGTTAGTTTTTAGGCTTATCTGTTGGAGCACCTATCGAGGCATAAGCAATCAATATCCCAGTCAGTTCAAAACTGGCTGTGATAGAACAGCTCTATCAAAATAGGGCCATTCTTAGCGGGGACCCACACCTGTACAGAAAGGGTGTACCAAGGCAAGTGCCAGTCTATGTCAGGGGCACTCATCCAGAAGCTAATTTAGTACCCCTGAGTTTCATTGTTGTCCAGCAAAATACACTGAGCAGATATGGAATGGCTACTAGTGTATTGTGTGGTTTTTTGTTTATTTTTTCCATTGCTTTAGGGCATAAACACTGCAATTGAAGCTTCCGTTCTATTTATAACAGCTTATAATCCTTTCAAACACATGATAAAACCCTGCACTTGCAGAATGAGCTGGCTGCTTGTGTCCATCCACCATGTGCCACTATTTACTTCCCATCCAGATGTCCTGTTTACTTGCACGTGTGGATCAAATGCACCAGACCATTATTAAAACTGTTTTGCATAGAAAAAGTTACTACGCTTACGCAGTTAATCTGCTCCTAAAAATACGCACGCAATCCGCCGTAAAAACTGATCTGTGAATACGGCTCACTATTTCGATAGGGCCGTTCTCTCCCAGCCAGTTTCGAACTCGATGAGGCATAGCAATCTATCCCCGAAGCACCGAACACGGTGCTCCAATCGGTAAGCCTAAAAACTAACCCCAACCCTTCCCTTAATTCTGACCCTAACCCTCCCCTAGCATTACCCTAACCCTAAGCCTTCCTTCCCAGCTGCCTGACCCTAACCCTCTCTTCCCCACAGCCTGACCCTAACCCTCCCATCACTATAGCCTAACCCTAAGACCCCCCTCTCCGCAGCTTGACCCTAACCTTCCCCTTCTATGGCTCAAACCCTAACCTTCCTATGAGCCTAAACATAACCTTCCCCCCTAACACTAACTCACCTCACTAGAGCTGTCAGCGGTGGGTCTGCAGCAGGTGCAGTGGGTCCTGTGGAAATGAATGAGTGAGTATGACAATCGACAAAAAATTCTGAAATGGCTGCCTATTCGAAATAGAGACAGCCGAAAAGTAACTTTCATCTCTCTCTATTTCTAAAGGCAGCCCATCAGAGCGGGGACGGCAGCTGCTTTTTAAGGTATATGAATTTGGTAAACCTTTTGTTTTTCTCTTCCTCATCGCTTCTCTGGATTTCATAAGGAAAGCATTGTTAGCCCTATAGTTTTGTACAGTCAGCCTACCGTTATTTAAAACTGGGTAACATGAAGCTAACATTACATCCTATTACTTGATTCAACACGGATTTTATTATACAACCCTCACTCAGTACTGACATAAGGGAACACAAAGACAAGCAGTCTCCAGACTCTGGACATCATCCAGAACTTAAACCTCAGCCCATTAATTTTATCAAGGGCACAAAGCCCAGATGTTTTTGAAAAGCGAGATATGTTTATGATATAAAACAGCTTAGTAAATAGGCCAGTTCTCACACACGTCCATTAATTCACATACAACAGTTTATCATATGCTGATTTTGATATCCACGATATTGACTCCCACAATGCGTTTTATTGCATTTGATTAATTGAATGTTTTAACCAAACCTAAAGGGAGTTTGGCGTCTCCCATGGAGAGTGTTAGATTTGCTTTGCTCCAGTTAGAAATGGTAATATATTTTCTGGGTCATGGCTGAGATGAATGTTTAATTGAGTTATTATACTTGTTGAAAACTGAAGTTATATATTATACCCTACTTGCTGCTCAGGTTTTCGCTTGGTAGTTTAACACAAATGAAAACATTTCCCCTTTACAGCCCATTACAGAATGCTATGCCACAGAGGGGTGTGGGGCTCCGGTCCTAATGGACGATTTTTGAATTGGCCATTCCTCCCCAGCCAGTTGCAAACTGATTATTATTTTGATTGCATATGCCTCGAGGAGACATTGCAATTGATCCACGGAGCACCAATCTTTCGGTGCTCCGAAAAATGTAAAAAACAAAGTCCCCCACTACTTCCCCTAATTCTTACCTGACCCTCCCTTACTTGCAGCCTGACTCTAACCCACCATCTCCCGCAGCCTGATCCTAACTCTCCCTCCCCAGCAGCCGAACTGCATACTCACCCATTCATAAAAAAAAATGTAAAAAAATGTAAGCATCGGAAAAAGGGACATTTGAAAAGTAACTTTTGAATATTCATTTTTTGAAGCCAGACTTTCTAGACAGAGATTGCAACCGCCACAGAGTGTGGAGGATAATCAGAAATATAAGTCATCGGCTTTACAGGGTGGATGTAAACACTACTAGATTGTGGGAAATGTACTTTAACCTACAAATGCAGACCTGGCTACTTGTCCACAGTGCTGTGTAACCTGGTAATATGGCTCAAGCAGAACAGGTCACTCATTGTTTGGAGATACGTGATATACACCATAGTAGATTTGATAATTTTTTTGCGCAGTTCTATGGGGTATATTTACAAAGGGCAATTTTTGCTGTAAAAATTCAAATCACAGCGTATCGCCGCGATTTTCTAGCAATTTGCAGCGTGACTTCACCGAATTCACTAAGCTGCGATTTTTAGGTGATTTTTTCCAACTCACACGAGATGCTGTGAGTTTGTAAGGGGTAAATTGCTGTGCTTTTCTATTGAGAAGCACCGCGATTTGTCCTTGAAAAAATCGCGGAAACTTGCGTGAGTTTAAAAAAAAAAATGGTTGAAAGCCTTAGCCATGCTGTGCTGATAGAACTACAAGGCTCAGCATGCTTGCAGTCTTCTCCCCTTCAGCTCCGGCTCCTCTGGCTCTTCAGATCTTGCCACGTCGGGGTCTGGCTCCTCCTCCTCTTCTTTCTTCTTCTGCAAATGCCATTCTGTCACTCGGGGGCAGCCTTTTATTTAAATGATGACGTCAGTTACACTTTGGCCTCTTGAAATTAGTTACTCCTGGGCTAAACCGTGATGACTGCAGGGGTAGTCAAGGTTAATTGTATTCTTTGCATGCAGGGATATATCTTTGATTTCATTACTGCACG
>WWET01001174.1:320255-331289 GCA_011038615.1 Limnodynastes dumerilii
CCTACACCCAGGCCCGGCAGTAGAGGGGGACAAGGAAGAAAGCTGTCCTGCTCCCTGAGGTTCAGAGGGACCCCTGCAATCCACTCCTGCAGAGACTGTGGGGGGCCCCAAAAACATGAGTGTACTGGGCCCCATGATTTCTGCTGCCGGGTCTGTCTACACCCTACCTAACTTTTACACACCAGCCCCACAGAAATCACAAGCCCTTACTGTACGATTACCATACCTCCCTCCGCTGTACCCATGAAGGGTCATCCCATCCTGATGTCGGAAAGGCTTCCCGAAGCCTGCATCATGAGGATTGCCCCTGGAAGGCGTGGGTAAGGTTCTGCTCCGTTCGCCAGGTATTGTCAAAAAGAGGCGTCTGAGTCCTTGGCCGGCGATGACGAATACCTCAAATTTACATTAACTTTTCCCGTTCTCTCAAACAGATATCCTGGAGCGTTGATTTGCTACTAATTGTTATATTTTCCTTTACAGCATTAGAGAACGTCACGCCAGGAACCAGGAGAGGGACAATGCAGCTCCTTTATCTCGGTACTTCAGGATCTGGTAGGAACCTCTGAGGTGGGGACAGGTCTGGGTCAGTTTACATACTAGGTTGCCGGATACCACCTGTTACATTTTTGACAGAGGGACTGGATTAAATTTGTAAGTGGGTGTTCCCTCTGGGATGGGGGTTCCCTCTTAGTCAATTTACAGTGTAAAGGGAAGGGAAGCTGCTCCAGGCTCGCCTGTGTTCGCGGTGAGCCTGGCAGCTTCCCCTTACAAAGTTACCAATACTCACCCCTCCGCCGAGGTCCCTCAAAGTGCTCTGCCCACAGCGCAGGCACTTCATATCGAAGACTTCAAAGCCGCACTTAGAAAATTTCAGCCCAGATATGAAAACCCACTGCGCATGCGCAGGGTCTTCATATCTGGGCCGGAGTCTTCTAAGTCGGACGCGCCTGCCGGACAGGTAAGTTTTGTCTTTTTTTTTACAGTTTTTAATGTTTTTCTTTATTTTTAGAAGTTAAAAAAAAAACACATTTTTTTTAACTTTTTTTTTCTTTTTTACATGGCCGCATCCACCGTCATTCCAGCGGTCCACACACATACCCCGCTTTTCCTCCCCCTAATAACGGCTATTAGGGGGAGAAAAGGGGGAGATTGCTGGGATGAAGTCTCTAACGCCATCCTCAGATGGCGTTATTTTTTCCTTCACTGCCGAACCAGAATTTCGGGCCAGCGAATCTGTATGAAGTGTTTGTGCATCACCATGGAAACAGCAGATTTCCATGGCGAATGCACTTTAGTAAATTTTAAAATGTTAATTTTCAAGTGATAATGAGCGTTTTAGTGTTAAAACACCCATTATCACCCGAAAATTTAAATAGTAAATGGAGCCCTTAAAGTCAGCCCAGGAGTGACTTTAAGTTCTTATTTTAAGAAGCTTCTTAAGTGTGAATTAGGTCCTAAGAGAGGAAAGTTACTCCTGGGCTAAACCATGCTGATTGCAGGGGAGTCATATTTCATCTGTTGCAAACAGTATTAGAGTTGAGAGGTGATGTTTCCTATCCCAAGTCTAAATAACAGTGTGATAGTAAAGCTGGTCAGTATCTGTGTGCAGTAAGCAATTCAAAGATATATCCCTGCATGCAAAAAATACAATTAACTTGCCTCCCCCTGAAATCAACATGGTTTAGCCCAGGAGTGACTTTCCTCTCTTAATTTAAAGCTCCTTCTTGAGTCTGGATCCAGCCCAGTTTTTTTAACTTTGTTTTATTTTATTTTTACAGTTCAGTGTATTTGGTATTATTTTACTAAAAACATAAAAAGGCTACTGTTTTTGGAACATCCTGTTTCAAACCATTTACAATATGATGATGCTAGGTGGAATCTACTTAAAAGAAATGTGAATAAGCTATCATGGTAAAAGACATGTCATTTCCAATCATAAAGAGCCATCCTTTCTCCAGTGATCTGCTTCCACCCTCTGGTTAAGGTACAGCAATATATCCCCAGGAGCAGTTTTGTCAGATGACCCAGGTTTGCCCTCGGGCCTCATCAATCCCCCATCATCCTTTTTTAGCATTTAAATAGTTTAAGATAAGGCTGTAAAGACTGGCAGGGGTTCTGACCCCATTTAAATTTTTTTTTTTTAAAGATCTTGTAGATTACCGTCTTATCAACAAGAGGATGCCTTAGCGCCCTGCTGTTCCATTCAACCTTTAAGTACTGTAAATTTGAGGCTATTATGTCTCCTTGGGAATTTCTCTTTATGTTCCAGCTAGAGAAAAGTACTTAAGAATGCAATAAACCAGGAGCACACAATTAACAGTGGGTGTAATTAACCCCTTCACTATAACCTGTACAACACAATGGTGTGGGAAATTACATTCTCAGGCAGTGGTCTTCTCTTATTTTAATATGTTTACCCTTTATTACACTTTGACTCCATGTTGCACCTAATGACACCAAGCTGAGCCCACCAGGGGAAATAGCTTTTGTTTTGTCAGCTTTATGTCAGTTATTCAATTTATACATCACTTGTTTACAACAAAGGGGTCATCCCTAAAAGGGGAGTAAGGAGAAAGTGAAGGTAAATTGTCTGTAAAATGGCCGTAGATCAGCTGCATATTCTATATGAAAATACCATCACTCTTGCTTGCTGGTTAGCAGAATATGTAGGTCCAAATGTAGATAAATCCAAGCCTAGTTTGGCAATATTGCAGTGTTACCTCAGTACTTTTCTATTATCTTTATTTGACTTAAACAGTAAAATAGTGATAGTGGATTATAGGCCCCAATGTTTAATTGTGGTTGCTAACTTTTGTAAATGAAAATCAGGAAGCACCTTCAGTATTTATGGTATAGGCTGAGTTAAGGGTGGGGGTGGGGATCCCTGTCCATATCTCATCTTTAAAGTGCCAACAGGGTTAACTTTCTGGAGGGGAGAGCATACCCTCCAACATGACCCATTCCATTAGGTACAAAATACTCTGCTCCTGACCTTCAAATGTCAGTTACTATGGTAACCACCTTTGTTGAAGAGGCAACTACTTTTTAAATATCAATTCATTCATTTAAACCAGGTAAGTGACAGTTGGAAGCTCTGGAGCAGAGTAATTTGCACCTAATGGAATGGGTCATGTTGGAGAGTCTGGGAGAGTTGGGACACAGCAGAAAATGGAGTGCTGTTGGCTGTATCATTGCCAAATGGGTTATTGAGTTACTGACATCATAGTATCTGGAACCAGTGGAGGTAAAGGCTGAACTATGTATGTGCAGAACCACCAACAGTCCAGATAGAGTGGTCACCATTCACACAATCGGACAGGCGACTAATTATTTTAATTCTGTAGTTGTACTACCCCTTTAATTGAGGGATTACACTAGTGACACCAAGACTACACCTGTCCAGAGATAACTAACATTTCATAGCAGCAGTCATTTTACCTAGGGGAGTCTTTCACGTCAAACACATTGATTCCCCTATCAGCAATGTCTACTGGGGATTCAATCCCATTCAGCAAAAATGAATATGCTTATACAGTTCAGCATCTACCACAGTTGCCTTCAGGTGTTAGCACCTGGTGGACAGTAGCTGGGTGTTCATAATGCTGCTGGCTACACTCCTGAGGGTTTAATGCCTATATCTATATCTGTATCTATATGTTACTTAAAATTAAAAGTAAACCACAGAAAAACTTTGCATTTGTTTTGTCATTTGAAATCACTGTTTAAAGAAGGTTTAAAAAAAAAGTCATGAGGCTAGATTAGGGTTGTCGACTCAACTGGAATATCTGGGAGGCTCCAGAAATTCGGGCAATTCTCCTGTTATCCCGGGAGAGCCTGCAAATCTCCCACAGTGGGCTTAAGGCTGTGGTATCATGCAAACCACGGCCTCAAGTCCTGCCCCCTGCCAACAATACTACTATTCCTAGTGTTACTAAGGACTGGGCGGGACTTGATTACATAATTTGTGTAATTTGCATAAATCATGCCATCAAGCCCTGATAATTGATCTCTTAATTTCAAGCTCCTTTTTAAGTCTGAATCAGGCCCAATGGGAGCATACATAGTCTTGCAATAATCAGTCTTAAGTTGGCCATACACTAGAGCGATTATCGAAAATCGCATGAATTCGCTGATAATCTTAACGATTTTTCCGCTAGAGTCCCTCATTGTATCGGCAGCATACATTATATGTTTTTCAAGCGATAATCTTATGAAAGTGAAAAAAAAGGGTGATTTCAGCACTAGTTTCGTCGTCCTAAAAAAAAAATCGCTTTTGGCCATAAACAGTCCGATGTTCTTTTTTTGTTGTTCGGTTTTCTGTTAAAGGGCAGTCGTTCACATGTGGGTTTTACTGACATAGACGATAGGAAGTAGTCATATAACTTCCTGTTGTAGCATTGTAGCATTTGCTTTCTGAGTGCATCTGTGTTTTTGAGTAAAATAGTGAATGAAAATTTATAAGGAAAACGGTCATTGATGCTGAAGCATTTACTGTTCATGAAATGTGCAAGGTCACATCATAGTTCCTTCCATGGAATCCATGTTCCACAGCAGGTGATGATCAAGGGGGGAGTTGCATATATAAGCAGGTATATAAGCCATGACGGTGCATCAAATGCCCCTGTTCACATCATAGTTTCTTCCAAGGAATCCATTTTCCACAGCAGGTGATGATCAAGGGGGGAGCTACATTGAAGTTTCATGACAGGAGACAGTTCATTTGCATAAGTACGCCTCTACAGCAATATAAATTTACCGCCGAAGATTTGTAAATTATCGTTTAATGCCCATACACTATGCGATTTAACACAAAATCTCTTGCTTTGGAGCGATTTAAATCAAACATGTCAAAAGATCAAATAATCGCGCAAGAGGCCTTCTTGGACGATTATTGAATGTTCGTCCAAAAAATCGTTGCCATGCACTTGAGCGATAATTCGGGCCATCATGCGATAATTGAAGGATCGACCCGATAATCGCTCTAGTGTATGGCCATCTTCAATGGTCTGGGTTCATATTATTGCCATGATAATTGTGTAGGTGTGCACCAAGCTTTAGATTCTCTGCATTATGACCATTTTTAACAATATATTACTTTTTCTCTGAGGCAGTGACGTCCCTAGGGAAGGCTCAACTCTGTGAATGGTAAAATGTTAGTCCTATTCAAGCAGTGCAGTTTACGTGGTGTGCCAGGAGTTAGAGGGTGCAATGCACGGCTTCTTCCTAAGTTACGATCACGCAGCAATTACTGCTCATTTTGTTTCTGCTATTCTGTCTCACCATCTTAGTTTTGGTTTCCAGATGTGGTCTTATAATGATAGTTCCAATGCCATCCAGAATGACTCATCCAGTGCGTAATTGTCAGCTCCTATTTCTCATTTCCAATGGCAATAACCTGAGTGGAATAATTTAGTCATTAACATAATGGAGCACCTATAACATCAATTACTATAATTATCACAGCATAAGTTACCGCAATAGCTCTACACAGGCATGAATAAGAATATTAAGACATACATAACCCCCATAAAAAAAAAATTCACATCTGAAAATTCACAGATTCACGTCTAAGAAATACAGCTGACATGCATACGCTAGGTACAGAAGTCACCTGAATGCTGGTACTGCCGCCTGATGCTGCGTTCTATGCGAATAGTGAGGAAGGACCACCCGCTATATGTATGAGATACACATGATGAGTGGCGTTAGGCAGTTAAATCGTACACTATCACTATCCTGACTAAGTGTCCTGCACTCGTTAGCCTCTGTTGCATAGTAAATCTGGCCTATTGTAATTAGGAGTAATGGCTTATACTATAGGCAAAGTCTGATTTACAGCTGCTAAGCCCCCTAGTGGGCACATGCATTCTAGTCATGCCACTTACAGATCCATTTGATTTTAGTTCTGACGCCATACAGTATAACACTATTTTACCATCATTTACCCAGTAAAACCAATGTACAGGTCTTCATATCACTGTGTATGGTCCACAGCTGAGTAAGAGTATACTTCAGCTATATATTGGTATATATAGATATAGGATAGTGTAGGATGGCCATTGTCACTGATATGCTTGAGTGATAAAATGTTTATAATATAACCTAGTACCACATGACTTTGCTAGACACATTTATCAGGCACGCCTTAACGAAATAATGCACACTGAGACATATGCTGCTTCAAATATAAAGGGACATAGGACCGGATTCTCAGTCCCGCGTGTACGCAATCCATGTAACGGAATCTTACGTAGATAGCGTAAAAGAGTTACTACGCATGCGTAGTAGCTCAAAACGTAAAAGTACGCTCGTAAAATGAAAAATTCGGGACTGAGAATCTGGTCAATAGTTTATAAAGTTTATGGGCCGTATGAAGAGTTTTCAGAAAAGTGCTACTGCGCATGCGCAGTAATTTTGTAACGTAATCTACATTACTTCTTGCAACGTAGATTGCATATACGCGATTTCTTAAAGGAAAGGCGCCTTTTTTCAGTATTTAAACCCCTTCTAGTCTGTTATGCTCCTTGATGCTTGGCCAATATTCTCCCTGAGGAAGTCCCATGGTAAATCCTGGATAAAACGCGTAGGAGAGCCGCTGTTTGCCAGATCTGTGTGTTGTTATCCTGAGATTATACTCAGATAAGCTTTTTAAATTTTATTATATGTATGCATATTTTATATTATTACTGGCAATACATTTTGTGTAAAAATTACTGCACTAGATTGCCTTTTATGCTTTTATCTCCTATTCACTACCCTGGATGAGTTTCCTGCTATATAAAGGTTCCAGAGCCACGTGGAAAGATACCATTACGAGCAATATCATATTGGACATGTGGTACGCATTTACTTTACTTCTGGATTACACTATATGAAGCACGTGCACTTTATATATATGATTATATATTATTTATATGAACTTTTGTATCATTGGCACCCCCTGTACTGCACTTCTTCACTATCCTAATTCCGGGGGAACTACCGGACACCCTACAGGGAAGGTAGCCCCTGAACAATCAGGACGGATTTATTTATTTATATATTTCATTTTTATTTTGTTGCATCAATTATTTATATTTGTTTTTGGGTTCACAGCGCTATTATATATATATTTATATACTTTGTAGAAGTCACTCACAAGGCTGCTCTTTATAATACAAAAAAGTCTAACCGGTTATTTTATTCAGATAAAGTGACTTTCACCGACATTTCCGTCACCATTAGGTGATTTTCCTCAGGGTATACCCAAACAAAACAATAAAAATGCACATATCCCACCAAACCCCTATATATAAGAAAGTGTAATTAAATCAGACTTTCCCCCTCATATCGCTGCCATAGCCTCCAGACCGGAAATCAACTCATACCACGCTTCCTGAAGCTGACGCAACGTAACGGAGGTGGACAGTGGGAAGTCCCGTCCGTTATTGGCTTATGGTTTCTGGGTAACCAAAGTAAACAATGCTTGTTAAAAGACTGCAAAATTAAAACCAAGGGATATCAGAACAGCGTATTGCACTACAAAAAGTTAACAGATGGAACGGTATTCAATATATACAATCTATATATTTAAAATACATTCTGCTCCTCACCGTCATACGTATGCGCAGTAGCGTCCATACGTAGACATGATGGGGATACGGGGATGGAGCTGGAGACATGATGGGGATATGGGGGGAGCTGAAAACATGATGGGGATACGGGATGGGGACTGGAGACATGATGGGGATACAGGGGGAGGGGGAGCTGGAGTTATGATGGGGATACTGAGGGGAGCTGGAGAGTTTCTTCACTTTAAGTTCATCCTCTTCTCTTTTAGCTCTGCCCTCACCCTCACCAAGCAATCCTTCTTCAAGTCCCTCATCCTCTCCCCATCATCTAACTGCCGTCTCTGCCACCTTCAACTCTCTTTTCTCTCCTTATCTTCTTCTCTCTGTTTCTGCCTCTGACTTTTCCACCTTCTTCACTTCCAAGATTGACTCCATCAGGAGCTCCATCTCTTCTACCATCACCTCTCATCCTCATCCATCTCTATCTGTTCATCTCCTCCCCAGCTACTCACCTATGTTCATCTTCATCCTCACCTCAGCTGGAGAAGTCCACTCCTTGCCTACTTGATCCCACCCCCTACAATCTTCTCCGGTCTCTCTCTCTTTCCACCTGCTCTCATCTTGCACACCTCTTCAACTTTTCCTTCTCCTCTAGCTTCTGCCCTTCCCCTTTTAAACATGCTCTTGTTTCTCCATCCTTAAAAAAGCTAACCTCTGCCCCACCTCAACCCTGTTTACAACTGTCTAATAAGCTACCTCACCAACAACTCCATCCTGGACCCTCTTCAGTCTCGATTTCGCCCTCTCCACTTCACAAAAACTGCCCTGACTAAGATCATAAACAATCTTCCTCTGCCAAATCTAAGGGCCATTTCTCTTTTCTCATCCTCCTGCATCTATCGGCAGCCTATGACACTGTTGATCACCCGCTCCTGCTCCAAGCCCTTCACTCTCTCGGCCACAATGGCACTGTCCACTCCTGGTTCTCCTTCTATATCTAGGACAACTCTATCTCTTCTCCCCTGACCTCTCTTCCTCTCTCCTGTCCAAATATCAGATTGCCTTTCAAGTTTGTAATAAGAAAGTGAGAGCTAGAATCTGATTGGTTGCTATGGGCAACATCTCCACTTTTCCAAACCCGCAGCTTAGTAAATCTGGCCCACGGAGGGGAATGAAGTGAATTGCTGGTTTACTTTGATTAATCAGCAAGCACAAGCCAATGATGTACGATATACGGGTCTTTCCACCGTAAGCCTCTGCTACATTGCGTCAGCTTCAGGAAGCATGGTGTGAGATGATTACCGATCCAGAGGTTGTGATGGCGATAAGCTGGGGTAAGTCTGGTAAGTTTGGTGGGTTATGTGCTTTATTATTGCTTTGCTTGGGTACACGATGAGGAAAATTCACTGATGGTAATTGAAACGTCGGTGAGATGCAGTTTACCTGGATAAAATAGCCGGTTAGGCTTTTTGCACTATCAAAGAGTGTGTGTGTGTTATTGAAAGTCCAGATCTTCTAACTGAGAGTCCTTGAGGTTAGTGCTCCATAGTAAGGCAAGAGTAGAGAAATATAGGAAATATAAAATATAGAAAGAAAATAATAACAATATAGTTATATTTAGTATTTATAATATAGTATATTTATATGCTGTATATGGGTACACCCTGTGAATCATCAATTTAGACCCAAAATATAGGAGCGTGATGAGACTACATCCACCGAAAAAGTTTTCAGAAACAATAATAATATGAAGTATATATATATATATAGGTATCCATGCATTAGTAATAATAAATGTGAATCAGAAATTCTCTCAATAACCTGTAGGTCGAGTTCTTTACAACTTGTTGATATCCAATTTCCACATGTAAGTAAAATAAGTAATCACAGACCATAGTGCATTATCTTTAAAAGTTACTTTAATGCAGATAAATGAAAAAATAAACGCGTACTGCAAGAGCCAATAAAAGTAAGCAGTTGTAAATGAGTCAATTTACCGTTTCGGAAAGAAGTGTCACAAGCCGCTTCATAGCTTCAAAGTGTAAACAGTACCATGAAGGATAATAAAATACACCCAACGCGTTTTGTCTATAGAATATAATGGTCCTACACTGACCTCATCAGGGAAAAAGCTTTCGGTGTAGGACCGTTACATCCTAAAAACGAAACGCACAGGAAAGTTAAGATTTTAAAAGTGTACTGTTTGAATGTGTGCTTTTTAATTTCCCAAATATTTCATATATATATATATATACTACAGCATGCAGTATCTCTTGAGCATCATTCTTACTGCAGTATAGAGGACACAGGTTTTCCTGTCACTACAATCTATCTTTAGTAACTGTGCACAGCAAAGACAAGTCTTGGTCTTATTATGAAAACACTAGCATTTAAATGAACCATATGACACATTATAAGCCTATTACTGCCATTGGCAAACTTCCAGGATACTTCATGGGAAACACAATAAGGGGGGTGGGATGGTGGAGGACGGAACCATTAGGATCTATTCCCATACCCATTACAATGATTTTTACTAGTGTTACATTCTCTGTAACTCCTGATAAATACCATTTTGCACAGAACAATGATACAACAGCATCAGTTAGACAGGTGAGGGCTGCTGCCTGCAGTTATAGGCAGTGTTACATGGGATGTCTTCTGACTCACCAGCCTCATCTCCCTTAGTCTGGAAAATGTGGCAGTTACAGGACTGAGTCATCCTGAGTGATCCAGGCAGACAGGATTTAATTAGTTCCTAACCATCATAACCCTTGTGAGTCACATCTCCTCCATTTCATACCTAATCCTCTACCTGTGATAAAGCTGTCTATCCCATCTCTGGTTTCCAGTAACTCCCTCACCTTCTTCTGGTAAATATGACCCCCAGGTAACATTGTTTCCATTCACAAGACCAGATCAGGTTTCCTCATTTGTTCAATTTGTCCTTATCAAGATATTTGTTAACTCTTTGTGTATCAGTGAGTCAGAAAAGGGTCACGGAAATTCGACATCCTAGCAAGTGTGTCTTCCCTAAGAGGTTTTCTGCTTCTTCTGCAGTGTATTACTACATAGCTGATGACTTCTTATTTCCCCCATCCGGAAACTGGAGATCTCGGAGGGGCTTAGGAGATGTCGGGATGCGGGTGGTGCTTGATGACATGATGCAAAGATGGGAGAGTCGGCAATTTCCCTTACTATGAGTGACTGTCACCCTGCAGTCAGGTTTAAAGGGGCGCCCTCGCCAAGTGGATCCATAATCAAATGTGAATTACCTGTAAGGGCCGGACACCTACCTTATGCTTTCCACACATGTAAATTGTACATAAGGGCTTAACCCAGCACTTACTGTATGATTTACATAGAAAGCGCAGCCCTCCGTGCTTATAAATTACACACAGAGGTCTGGCCTGTCCCATGTACAGAACTGCAGGACGTCCGAAAACATTATCCGTATGTCCTGTGTTCTGATGCATGCCAGGCC
>WWET01001174.1:338141-362954 GCA_011038615.1 Limnodynastes dumerilii
TGTATAGGGGTGATGGTGTGGTGTATGTGGTGTAGTGTATAGTGGTGATGGTGTGGTGTAGTGTATTGGGGTGATGGTGTGGTGTATGTAGTGTAGTGTGTAGGGGTAATGGTGTGGTATAATCTTATTGTGTTATTGCAGTTGTGTTATTTTGTTACAGAGATTGGGTGTACAAAGATGGAGGGTGTAATAAGATGGACACTGACAGACACTAATCTGAGTAAGAAGATGAATCTGGCAGTGACAAGAGCCTCACAGGCTGCTGCTGGTAATAAGGCACATACTACCATCCTCCAATGCAGCCCTCACCTTGTACACAGGCAACCTGCACCACCATAAGGGCACAACATTAATGCACCATGAAGACCAAGCCCCGGGGAGACCTGTATTGTTACTGCAATCTTACATTATTATGAGCTCTTGTGATTGGAGGATGCGGATCCCAGAGACAGAACGCTGCAATACTTTTATTCGCCATCAAGGCTCGTTGTCAGAGGGGACCAGCTATCATGTTTATCTCTATATACTGATAAATAACATTGCAGCCTGTATGTTTTATGGAACACGGGAGGAAATGTTGTGCTTCCCGTATTGCCACCCATGTACACATTTATATATAATGCACCAGGCTGCCATGAAAGATCACATACATTTACATACACCTGTCTGAGCCAATGACACCGGTCTGCTAGGAAGGGTTGTATACATTTATATACACAAATATCTCCTAAAACAATGACAACAGACTTTTAAAAGAAAAAAGTGCGGACGGCATCTTTACTAAGCTGCGGGTTTGGAAAAGCGGATATGTTGCTCATAGCAACCAATCAGAATCTAGCTGGCATTCTCTAGTATGTAATAGAAAAATGAGAGCTAGAATCTGATTGGTTGCTATGGGCAACATCTCCACTTCTCCAAACCCGCAGCTTCGTAAATCTGGCCCATAGCGTACAATAGCGCACACTATAGTATAGTTGCTCAAATTACTTCAAGATATTATTACAATAAAGATGATAAAAACCAGTCAGTGTATAATTAGATAAACCCAAAAAATAGCATAGAACATTTGTAACTAATATTACACCAAATCGTTCTACAGGTGTCATAACCCAAGCAACTAGATGTTTGTGGTTCTATAGCACACTAAGATTAATAAGTACAAGCCAACAGAGTCTGCAGTGGGGGACTGTCCAAACCTGGTCTAACAGCGAGCAGTGTAGAGAAAGTTACCCAAAATCTGAGATGGAAGAGTTACGAAGCATATTATACAAAATAAAGTTCCTTGATGCTATACCCTAGCTGCACCAGATATACACTGTGTCACATTTAATCCAAGGATGGTACCAGAGCATTGTTGTGTTTAACAGGCTGGCAGGGAGAAAGGCAGGAGACTGGAGGAATACATTCAGGAATGTCAGGTGTGTCACCATTTTGATGGTTTACACGTCAGTTTTTTGCCTGAAGAAGCCAGGATCATATCCTAACAATGCTTTGAAGATACTGAATATGGACTAGCACATTCAAACATCATAATTAAATTCTTTATTAGTGATCTGGATCCCAAGCGCCATCCGCTTCAGTGGCAAACGCAGGATTTTGAAAGGGGGGTTTCCAATGTGTCTAATACATGTGGGGTATAGTAGCATGACTGCCAACATTTTGGAGCCTGAAAACGGGACAAACAAGCCCCGCCCCATCCAAACTCTGACCCCCCCCTGTCATGTGGGCAAAAATTACCCCCAGCCTGTGTGTGTGTGTATGTGTGTGTGTGTGTGTTAGGAAATTAGACTGTAATGTGGTAGAGGTTGATGTGAATACTGTTTAAAAGTTTAATATTGTAAAGAGCTACTTAATATGATACACTATTAAAAAATAAAACATATGTAAAATGGTTGTACTATCCGACTGCCAAGACATCTAAGAAGTCCATTAACGTGCAAGCTACATTGAACAGACAAGGGCATACATCAGGGCATACAAGGAGTCACATCCCACAGTCAGTAACACAACGTGACACTCATGGCTATTAGACACTATTATCAGTCAGTCACTCTTAGGGGACTGTGGAATGACTCTCACCCCTCCCTTCCCCATGAGATCCAGAGTGGTCTCTCCCATGCACCGCACACATCTGGACACCTACAGCAGAAACTTGGGAGCGCTTGCATCCTATATACATGCACACAAAGTGCATCCCATACACATACACACATACACACATATACACAGTGCATCCCATATACAGTACATGCACACACATTACAACCCACATTACATACATACATACATACATATATGCAGACACACACACACACACACACACACAGTGCATCCCATATGCACAGGGCCGTAAATAGGGGTGTGTGATAGGGGCAACTGCCATTTAACCATTTATGGTTAAATTGGCTTGGAATTTAGGGTCAGGGGGCACCATTGTTCCTTTTTGCCCCTGGCGCTAAAATTTCTAGTTACGGCTCTGCATATACAGTACATATACACACACAGTGCATCCCATATACATACACACAGTGCATTCCATAAACACACAGTGCATCCTATATACAGTACATAGCACACTCCATACATACACACGCATTTGTGTACCTGTTCACATTGCAGAGCCAGTACTCAGCAGCCCCGCAGAGACAGGAAATAGATCAGCTTACAGTTGCCAGGGGGCGGTTCCAGACGTTTCCACAAAGAAACAGGCAACCAATCATGAGGCTGCCTCCACCCCAATCAGCAACAGACACTACTGACAGACACAACAGACTATTGCGATTGGCTGTCTGTTGCTTTGTAGCAACGGTTAAGACCACTCCCTGGCAACTGTAAAACAATCTCTTCTTTCCTTTCTCCTGGATGCCGATAATTCAGTGTCACTCATTGGCCCAATTCTGATCCTGTACTGTGGAGGGCTCTCAGGGGAAGTGTGTTACTGAGAGGCCTCCACAGTACAGGACCTGCACTGGGCTATTGAATGGGATGCAGCAGTCTGCAGCACTGCTGGGGCTGACATAAAAAGAAGGAGGGAGTGGGGCACCTGGCCAGCACATCACTGGTTCCTGGGCAACCAGAAATTCCCCCCTCCCACCTGGGTGTTGCACTGCACATTAGAGGCCACCCAGAACACAGTGCAATATATAATGCTACATTTTTTATCTATTGATGATAGGTCAGAATATAGCAGGGTTGCCAACTCTCCCGGAATGTCCGGCAGACTCTCAAAATTCGGGCGGTTCTCCCGGTATCCCGGGAGAGCCTGCAAATCTCCAGCAAAAGACTTGAGGCCTATGGTTTCCTAGAAACAACAGCCTCAAGTTCTGTCTCACTGCCCGGCAACGTAGCCCCACCCCTGACCACCAATGACATTTTTCATTTTATCCCTAAGGATGGGGGTAGGGCTGGATGACACAAACTATGTCATCAATTCCTGCCCAGTTCCCAGTAACACTATGAATAGTAGTGTTGCTAGGCATTGGGCGGGACTTGACACCCATTTAGGAGTCTCTCGGATATTCTGGGAGAGTTGGCAGCCCTGCTCAAAAGTCTTTGCCCAGATGTCACAACTACAGATGGGTGTGAGTTCCTGCTTAGAACGACCCTATAGCCTGACCCTAACCCTACCTTCCTGGTAACCTGACCCTAACCCTCCATCTCCCACAGCCTGACCCTGATTCTCCGTTCCCTGCAGCCTGATCCTAACCCTCCCTTTCCCGCAGCCTGACCCCCAACCCTCCCTCTCTTGCAGCCTGACCCTAACCCTCCCTCCCCCGCACCCTGGAGAGGTTACTCACCTTTCTCTGCGGTCCGGAGGTAGCGGCACGGCGGCGGGATATCGGCGGCTGCGGTATTTCCGAATAGGAATGGGTGGGCATACTCACCCATTCAAAAAACTAAATCGAAAGCTGGGACTATTCAAAACAGGGACTTCCAAAAAGGAGCTTTCGGATATCCCTTTTTCGGAAAGAAGATTTTCTAGCCGGCGACTGACAACACTACAGATGTGTTTATTGACGTCTCAAGTTTATACAAGTAGAATTATCCCCTTGTGACAACTGTAATCCAATCGACAATCACAGAGTTTTTTTTCTTATGCCTAAAACAAGATAACCGACTGTGATTTCATCATGGATCGCAATACAACACTGATTTGGTCAATGACATAATACCATCATGGAATAAGATTTTGTTTGTGTTTAACAGAAACAGTCATTTAATGACATGACAATACCCATTTTTATGAGCATTGATCAATTCCTACAATGCATGAAAATATACCCTAAAAGAACTCGCTGTGTGAAACAAGGATTACTAAATATGTTATTGTCACTTCTGCCTGTATACTACAATTACCCTTCAAACTTTCTCCATTTATACCACATAGCACCAGTATTTTCTATTGTAAACTTAATCTCTGCAACTGACACAGCTTGACTTAATAAAACCACTTTATTAAGCATTTACTCAGAGCCCAGGTAATAGAGGGCTACAGAACACAATGCAGGCTCACGCAGAGATATCATTTTTTGTCATTGCATTTTGCGAGTTAATTGGAATCCCTGCCTGATGATTCTAAAGTGCCGCTGTGACAAATAGTGATGGATCCTCTGTAATGCTATGTTGCTGTATAGCGTGCACAATGGTTCTGTTTCTCTAGCCGGTGTTCTCCCACTCCTATGTCATTTCTGTTAATTCAGCAGGCTTTAATCTCGCAAAGTATCACCGGCTGTTGTGTTACATATCAGATTCACTGGGGAACCTTCGGCGGTAATAACAGTATAATACATAGTGATAGGGGTGCAGTGAAAACCATATGGGGGATAGGGGGTAAAAGGTACTGGAGCTGCATGGTGAGTGACTTTACACTACTTTAAATCCTCCTTAGTCCGAATTTGGTGGTTGCAGGGAGGTCCTTGTTGGTAGAGCCAAGATGTGGTAGACAAGAGGAGAGGAAGGGCAAACAACTATTGTAGCATCGTTATGGCATGCAGAAAAAATCAAATCAACTGAAGTGCACTCACCCTTACTGTGTCTTGCTGAAATGCATGTAAGGGTTTGTACTAAGCTCCAACCCACACTTCCCTCACCCCCATATATCCTACAGACGGGGTCATAGCTTCAAAGGGACCAGCAGCTTGGCACCGCATTCCGACCCCTGATATTGTTAGCGCTACCCACCTACTCTATTTGACTATATCTAATGGCCCTATTTCGAATAAGTACCCATTCCCAGTCAATCTGTAGTGGGCTGCGGGGACGGACTGTGAACATTGTATGTAAGGACATAACCAAGGCCTTACTGTATGATTTCATTATCTCCCCTCCCCCATCATGCATACACACTGTACCCATGGCGGTTCGTCTCCTGAGGATCCGGATCTGTGCTGGAAACTCGAAGCATGCGCAGTCGCCATTTGCATACATTTTGCACTCGCATGGAGTGTTTAACTGGCGACTCTGGATACAGACCATTATCTGCAATAGTACATTTCATTGCCCTATACTGACCACTATCATATTAGACCATGGGGGTGAAATGGGGAACTATAGGTGGTGAAATGGGTGCGATTGCTAGGGTGCCAAGCACCTTAGGGGACCTGCTGGCCCAGCAATTCACCCATTGCACTCCTTTACTGTACTCACCTGTTTGGTAAGCAGCACTGTGATCCTCTATAGCAGAGCTGCAAAGACAGACTCTGCTGCGCTGCTTACTTAGTAATCCTCTATTCCTAGATTTCTCAGTCACTAGAGCAGCCTTTCTCAAATTTTGCTGTGACATGACACTTAAAAATGTGTAATTTTTTGTGTGGAACCCATGTATAAAAATGACTGTAAAAGATATTTAATTATTATTAGGAAAGGTATACCATAAACATCTAAATATTGCAATAATAGAGAGTTAAATAGAAGGCAGACATTTGGTAACATATTAAAATGGGAGTAACATGTCCCCTCTAACCTTTTACACGACTCTCAGGCTTCTGTCGCCTATAAATGCCTCCAAAATCTTTCCTCGCAGCCTCCTGTCACCTATAAATACCTCCACAAACACTCCTCACAGCCCTTTCTCACCTTGAAATGCCGCCACAAATGCGCAAAAGAGGTGATGAAAACACGGACAGTCGAACTCACTGTTGAAGCCTGGGGCAGTTATTCACTACTATGTGGGACTCCTTGGTGTAATGGCTGGTATCCTGCGTGAACAGACCCAGGCCCGTCCCAACCCCAGAGGTTCCTACCCAATCCTGTAGAACCATGTTGAAGATACAAAGTTCCAGGTGCAACGCTTGAAAGGAAAAACAGTATTAGTAAAGGCCTAACATTTAACGATGACCTGTGGGACAGAACAGGAAAAGTCATGTCACAGGCGAGGTATTCATTATCACTGGCCAAGGCCTCAGATACCTCTTTTCGCCAAGACCTGGCAAGCGGGGTGGAACCTCTTGCATGCCTTCCAGTTCTGTCCGCAACTGTGGAAGGAGGGGGGGGGGGGACACATCACACAAAGGGGGCACATCACACCAAACACAGGGATAGATACTTACCGCCTACCCTTGTCACCTTTCCTGATGAATCAACCTGCTGACTTGCAAGAGTCAGCTTACCTCCAAAGTTCCGCTCCCAGTCTTTAGCCTCGTGATCTCCTAGTGCTGCCCTAGCCAGGGCCTGGCACCCTCTAACCACTATCTGGAGCCTAGAACTCCCTGTGGCCTATACAGGGCCTATCTGCCTTGAGGCCCATGTGGCAGCTTTAATAGCCTACTGCAGGGGTGCATGAGAACAGTGATGAGGCGAGTCCTAATTTTCTCACCACGGCACCGCAATGCACCCTGTGGACTGCAGGGGCCCCTGAGTGGGGTGATGCGGTGAGCCCTAATTGGCTTGCAGCATTGCCCATGTCCAAAGTGGGAGGGTTGATTGGGATTTCCTCACTTCGGGATTCCACGCCTCTCACAATTCCCTCAACTTTCTTTTGGGGTCCCCACAAAGTACTCCAGGGGTATGTCCTCCATGGGTTCTGGTGAGGTGGCCACATCCGCACCGAATGATGGCCCCAGATCCAGCGAAGGTGTGATGGTCAACTATTCATCTGCAGCCTGGCCTTTTCCCTTCTTCCCCTTGTGCTTCACCTGATGCAGTCTGTTCAGGAAAGCTTCTTGGGCCATCACTGCCTCCCAGCTTCCTACTTTTCCCTCCGTGGATGAGGGTACCTCCCAGTCCTCACCTTCATGCAGCCCATCTCCTTATCCATAAATGAGGGCCTGCACCACTCAGCCAAGGTTTTTTCTGGGGTACCTTCTTCCTCAGGCACAGCTGGATGCATTTCTTCAGTCCTCCAGGGACGCTGCTCATACCATGGACAACGCAGCTCAGAGATTTCGCCACTCCAGAACCTTCTTATAGTGTCTCCTCCAACACGGTGTCCCGCTTCTCCTGGACTTCTGGTGCCTGTTGCTCCCTGTCGGCACAGTTCATGCTGACAAAAGTCTTTCTGCACAGTCTTCGAACCTTTGTGCCCCTCTGCTTCTTCACGCAGTTCCCCCCAACTTCAAGCTTGCCACAGGAACTACCTTCATCTTCAGCAAGTTCCAGAAGACCACATCTGCCGTGAGGCTATCCCATCCTTCATGTCTCAGCTGTCTGCATCTGTCACACTGGGGCTCTTCTTCCCAGGGCCCAGTTGTCTCCACGGCTAGCCCCCATGAGCACTCCAACGCTTCCTGCGCCCCCACAATGAAGTCCGCCTGCATGAATATCTTCCATTCCTCCTGCAGGGCTCTCTCCTTTGGCTGGGTGCATCTTCGCAGGGAACTCTCATCTGGCTGAATCACCTTCTGCAATTCCTTAACGATCACCCGGGTCCTCTTGATATTGCGGGCACTCTGTCTTCAGCTGCCAGGCATCTCCCTCCAGCCAGCTAACCTCTGGTGACTCCTCATCCAGTGGGCATGCTTATACCACACCTGGACAGTCCCGGGCTGCTTGTCCACTCTGCCAACACCTCCATCCCTGGAACTCCTCAGCTTCCTTCCGACGCTCCGCCTTTCGTCTTCCTGCATCGTCCCTGCCGCTTCAGTGCTCCATAAACTTCTCCTTGGAGATGATGATGCCTCCATCCCTCGCTGCACTCTTCATTGCGTTATTCAGGATCCTGCCGACTATGTAACAGGTGATGACACGATGTTCCTCTTACGGTTCCAGATACAACGCTTGACTAATCTAGGAAAAAATATGTTTAAGTAAAGGTCTAACACCTAACAATGAACTGTGGGATGGAACAGGGAAATATTAGTACATGGTTGAAGTATTCATCATCACTAGCCGAGGCCATAGAACACCTCTTTTCACCAAGCCTTCCGGTTCCATCCTTCTTATTTGGATATAACTATATGTCTGTTTACTAATTGGATCTATTTAGTTAGGAAATGGGTCTGTTTAGATTCCTGGTGTTGTTATTTTATGTTTTGGATTGCATCATGGCTTATACTTAAACATATTTTATAGTGTGTTGTTATTCCAGTATTTTTATGAATAAGTTAGTATGTATATTTACTTATAGGCTGTATCTTTCTGTGATTTCTCCTTGTAAGCTTATGTAACTTGCAAAATAATCATGTGATGTAGATAACTTAATTAGTAGTCACCTGCCAATATGCTATTTAAAGATTCTATGCACTGGACTTGTCACTCCCCTGATGAAAACGTGGATCGACGAAACGCGTGGCCACACGGTCTGTGTGCCAGCTGGCGCTCCTTCACTGCCTCTGTTTGTTTATTGCTGTGCTTCAGATCAAGAAGAATTGCTCTGGTACATAAATTTTATTGGTGCAGTTGAATTTATTAAAAAGGTTTACACAATGAAGCGCCCCCTTCTCTTTTGACTGTTTTCACAGTTATACAGCGTAGACCTGGACTCGCTAATTTATAGGAGAAGACGCGGTTTTAAAGAAACCTTGTGTGTTGAATACGATTGAACTGACCATAGATTTCTGGACATTTGAGTTACCTTTGGACTAAGAAGCGCGCACACATTTTTTTCTGTAATATATATATATATATATATATCTGAGTTAGGGGGGCCTTCAAAATTTTGTAATGGGACCCCGAAGTTATAGTTACACCCCTGTATTAAACTCTTCATTCACCTGAAAGCAATTCATTTTCCTCCAAAACGCTGCTCAGTTTAGGAATGAAAGACCGCATTTACGCAATCTACGTAAGAAAAGGATACGTAGATTACGGTAAAATATTACTACGCATGCGCAGTAGTAAAAATCGCTAAACACTGGACATATACCGTATTTGCCGGCGTATAAGATGACTTTTTTGCCCTGATAAACATGCCTCCAAGTGGGGGGGTCATCTTATTTCACCTTAAAGCAATTCATTTTCCTCCAAAACGCTGCTCAGTTTAGGAATGAAAGACAGCATTTACGCAATCTACGTAAGAAAAGGATACGTAGATTACAGTAAAATATTACTACGCATGTGCAGTAGTAAAAATCGCTAAACACCAGATGTATATGTTATACGTCCGGTACTCTGAATACGGGCCACAGAGATTTGGGTAAGTGGATATAAATTTGTGAACTTCTTGAACTTCTTAGAATTCTGAACTTTTACACAATAGATCTTTAGAAGATTTTTTTTTACTTACACTTTTGAAAATCTTTTTTATTAAGGACACTAAAACATGTATTACTACAAACACTACATAGTAATTTCTCCTTTAGGTATGCACCATAAAGTAATATGATCTCCATGGAATCATTTATAAAGATTTGCTAACAAATTGTCAGTCCAGAGATATTTGGTAATGTTAGAGACAGAGTTAGAGATAGCACGCTATCTAACACTAGGGTAGCATGGTGGCTCAGTGAGTAGCACTTGTGTCTCACAGTGCTGAGGACATGGGTTCTATTCCTGAACTAAGGCCTTATTTGGAGTTTGTATGTTCTGTGTGGGTTTTGTCCATGTGCTCTGGTTTCCTCCCACATGCCAAAAACACACTTGTATGTTAATTGTCTGCTGACTAAATTTACCCTTATATATGTGTTAGGAACCTTAGTATGCAGGGGCAGGGACTGATGTGAATGTCTAACTGAATCGAGTGTGAGTTCTTGCGCTTCCCCAAAAAATGTTTAAATGTCCTCTGTAAAATGCTGCGTGCAATTTGTGGTGCTATATAAATTAGCGTTAATAATAATACTACAACTATTATCATTTCTGACAATTCATAAGACTCAACTTTCACTATATTCCAAACCTATTTGAATAATTTTCTTCCTGAGGTCATACATCTTTGCTCAGTTGAAATGTACCCCCTGATGGTGCCAGTTGACTACACAACTATTAAGCCATGTCAACATCATATACTATTAATCATGCTCCAGATGCTGGAACCAATTTAAGATAACAAAGTGCTGGGATTTGCTGAGTCTGTGTCTCTTGGAGAATTGGTTTTATTTGGGAAACAATCAGTGTTATAAGCCTGGAAGAGCTAAAATATCTCATAATATTAAAAAACAAGATAAAATACTGTTGTCCTGCCCAGATAATTATCCATTGCACTCTACAGTCAAAGATGAAAAAAAGACAAAAGAAATTGCATGAATACTAGGATAGTGGTGATGGTAATGGTTAGGTCCAGACCCAGTCTCCTTTTACTGATGTAGATGATTCAGCCTTCGAGGCCACTCCCCTCAATCAAACAGCCTTCCAATACCTGACCTTTACCTTAAAATTTCCAGTGTGGCCTCGCTTAAAATGGGAATGCATCTGAAGTCTAGATAACGTGGTGAGCGTCGGGTATGATCTTACTATATTATTTAATTGCCTTCCCCTTGTACTAGCCCCCACTCTGCCACCAGAGACTCATCCAAAAATATCGTTGGATTGCGCAAGAAAATTGCATTTTTCAACCACTCTGATCAGAATATGCCCACTTACCATAAGTGTAGATATGGTTATTATCGATGAAATCTTAGGGCTTAAGAAAAAAGTTAAGGTTAGGCTGTGGGGCATGGAGGATTAGAGTCAGGCTGTGGGGTATGAGGGGGTTAGGGTTAGGCTGTGGAGCATGGATGATTAATGTTAGGGCTGAAGAAGAAGGTTAAGGTTAAGCTGTAGTAACCGGAGGGTTAGGAAAGTATTAACGGTAGGGTTAGGTAAAAACACTTACCATTTGGCGGTTGACTCTTTTTGACTTCAGGAGCTACATCAGTGCCGCTTTCTCAAATACAGCAATTGCCGACAGTCTTCATTCAGATGCCATATGATGGTCTTTCGGAAAAAAGCCCATTGTACCCCCAAACCGGCAAACTGTCCTTCTTTGAAAGGGCCATTTTCTTCCAGCCAGGTTCGAACTGACTGGGTAATTGATTGCTTCTGCCTCACAAAGGAGAAGCAATCAATCCACGAAAGAAAGAGGATTCTATGGCGATTGGTAGGTATACATTTAACCCCATCCCTTACCATAATCCTTACACTAACCCTCTCCTTACATTACCCTAACCCCAATCCCTCACTTTCCCGCCACCTGACCCTAATCCCCTCCTCCCTGCAGCCTGACCGTACGACTCCCTTCCCCACAGACTAACCCTAAGACCAAAGGCGGCCCATAGCATAGGTGGTATAGGCGGCCGCCTAGTGCCCCGCGGGTCAGGTGTCCCTAGGGGTCCCCATGCCTACACCGCACCATCACCTGCCACTGGCCTGCACTGCCGCGGTCACTGTAGTCCCACACACACAGTGCCCGGACTACTGCGTCCAGGCACTGTGTATGTGTTGCTATGGCAACACAGCGCCATTTGCAGAGTGAAAATAGCAACACATACACAGTGCCTGGACTCAGCAGTCTGGCCACTGTGTATGTGACTACAGTGTCCAGGAAGCGAAGGCCCTGTGCGGGGCCACGGCAGCCAGTACAGAGCCACCGGGATGATGAACCCGGCAGCACTGTATTGGCTGCTGCGGCCCTGCTCGGGGCCTTTACTTTACACATGCAAGCCTGGTGGCCCCTCTTCCGTTAGCCTGACCCTAACTCTCCCCTTTCATTACCCTAACCCTCCCTTCCCCGCAGCCTAACTCTAAAACTCCCCATAGAGTGTTACTTACCTCCAGTCGGGTCTGCGTTGGCGTTTCCAAAGAATGAATGGGTAAGTATGTGATCAGAATACTTACCCATTCATATAATTTTTTCTGAAATAGTGCTAAATTCTAAATAGAGACAGCTGAAAATGAGCTTTTGGCTGTGTCTATTTCTAAATTAGCAGTTTCTCAGTGGCGACTCTCACCGCCCCAAACCACATCCGCTAGAAACAACTGAAGAATTCAAGCACATTGCCTGACCTGCCGCTACTTAACGTTATTAGTAGTGGTGGGTTAGTGTGCCTGTTGCCAGGGCAGTTGCGAGGATGGTGCGGCTGGTGGGGTCATGCAGGATCTGTCTGCTGCATCAACCCTGCACCCTTGGCAACAGCATCAGCCGCACCATCCCCGTTGCCACCCTGCCTTTAATATTTATGTGCATTCTGCATCTGGGAATAGCTGAGAAAAACCTGCTCAGTCGTCCACAATTCAATAAGGATCCATCATGCCACTTATTCAGAATAATAGGTTATCTCTGAATACAGAGAAATATCAATCACTTCACGTCTAAAAAGTATCTTTTCATAATTGTTCCTGCTTTGGATAAGAGTATTTGCTGGAGGAATAAACAGTCTATTCATTTGGGGCTGTAAATTCTATATCATCATTTCATGTTTGTGAGGAAGGAAGCATTGGGAACATGCATTTACTTTTAAGTTCTTTAATGATAATGACTAAAACCAGTCACTATGCTGACAGCAAAAGAATAGAACTCACATTATTAGCTGGGAAAACAACGGTAATATTTAATTAGCCTTTTGAAACAGCTAATCTGGGAATCTGCACGTGTCAGCTCATCTTTACAACTGAGGGACTGGGTGTTTTTCTGCCAAAATCAACATACTTGCTCTGGGGAATTGTTCCAATAGGGATTTACAGTCCATAGATTAAAAAAAAAAAACATACTGTACTTTCAGCTAAAACAAGTCACATTTTCTGTCAGTGCCAGAGTTCATTAAAGTTTTATTTTGTATAAGACTGATGTTTTATAAATGGGGTACAACAGTAATTTGCTTATATAAATTACAATGCCAGTGTATTTTAAGTTTATTTTTTTCATTTAATTGAAAGAAAAAAACTGCTCCTCTTTTCCTTTTGAATGAGTCGACATATTGGGCCTGATTCACACTTAAGAAGCTTCTGCTTCTTAAGTGCGTATCTGGCCGAAATGACCTACTGCGCATGCGTAGTAGGTCATTTACGCTATCTACGTACCAGATCGGTACATAGATAGCGTAGGTGTGGTCTTTAAAGACCGCACGCAGGGATTTACTTCCATAGAGGCGGTGTTATGCCGTCTCGGGGTGTTTTTAGGCAGAAGTGGGAGGGGGGGCATTTAGATTAGCTGGGGAGGGAGGCGAGGAGGTGCAATGTCCGTACGGACATTGCATGGAGACTTAAGGTTGCCCTATGGCACTCGTAAGTGCCATAAGGTACCTAAAAACGGGGAGCGAGACGGGGGACGGAAGAGTGAGTTTGGTGAGCATCTGCACGCACCTAATGCACTCCTAAGTGTGAATCAGGCCCACGGTCTGGAAATGAGCAACTGAAAGCTCATTATAAAATTCCACTGTTTCTCAGAATATTGGAGGGGACATTGGATTTAGTATATTAAACGACATAAATTCCACCATACAGGAATGCAACTCCTGACCAGACTGTTTACACAATGCTATTGAAGATTGCGGATGTATCACCTGATGTATGTGTCCTCACCTTATTTACCTGCAGATCTTCAATCTGCATCCGGCGGCCGTAGCTCAGGATCAGGGCCAAGATGCAGATAGCACCCAAGACATTTTCCCCAAGAACAAGGTAGACTTGAAGAAATCAATGGCTTCCCTCTGGGATCTCCCGGAGGGAAGCTCTAAAAAGTCGGCAACCCTGCATTTAATTATTGGCGCCTGGCCTCTTTATGTGTTGTGCCTTAATTATGGCAAATGTGGATGTATTTACAGACTGATTGGCAAATAGCTCATAATCTCAGAGTCTGTTGAATGGATTTATGCAGTTGTCCATTTCCCAAGTCACTGCTCTCCCCCTAGGCTACCTCCATGCTGGTTCGTAGATGTCATTTTAAATGCCAGGGTAAGATTTCAGTCTTGCATTATATGAACAGCAAAATCAAATTGTCCAAAACAAGAAAACATTCCTTTTATACAGTCTGAGCCACGGTTACATTTTCTGTTGCTTTTCTCTGAAGCTGCACGTAAAATTCCCTAAGGTCCTGTTGCAAGCATTACAACAGGATTTATCAATTTTGACATACTTGGATTTATATTTTAAGCTGGTCTCCAAAGTTTGTAGCTCCTGTAAGTCATAAAAAACCATATGCAGGGTATCCTGGAACGTAATAAAAATAACAAAATATTTAATAAACATTTTTAGTGGAAAATACAGAATTTGCGGATATTTAATTGGATGTACAGTAATGTATTCTGGTGTTTATATCAGTACAGATAAATCCAACACCAATTTCTTTTTATTAATTATACCAATAGTTATTTTCATTGCTTTGAAAATGAGCACATAAAATATGGAAATTTATTGTATATAATGGTCATATAATCCACCATTAATGGTTTTAAGGGATCTTTCTTACTTCCCAAATGAACTATTGGTACATTATGAAAAAAAGAAATCCTTCTGATCCACCCAGACTCTGGAACAGATTCACAGTTAAGAAGGGAGATAAGAACGAATGGTTCACAGTTATGCGCATGGAAACTCCCTTGACATGCCCTCGTTATTGTGGTTCTTAAGAAATGTAAGAATGCCAAAGGCAGCCTTATTTCCTGTGCGTATGTATGTTCTTAAGTAGCAAAAATATGCACATTTTTTGCAAACCATGCAGCCGTATTTAAATGCTTACTTCCCCCTACTTTTCTTATGTTTCTTCTTAAGTTGAGCGGGCAAGCCCCTTCTTACTTATCTTATTATGAACGGCTTTGTAAATCGCTCTTAGTGGCTCACTGTTCTTAAAACCTAGGCAAATAAAGATACCACGCATGCGCAGTTGAACCATTCTTAAAAATATGCACAGATAAAGCAGCAGCAGCAGCAGCTTAACTGTGAATCATGTCCTCTGTCCTTAAATATGCTTCTTTTGCTATCATGTCCAGCCAAATTTGGGACTTAGGTGAGACATGGTAGTTGTAAGCATCAAAAAAAAAATATGATAAAACATGATTTATTCTTGTCCAGGTATGTATACTGAGTGTATAATAGTGTGTATAAAAGAATACAGTCTAAACCAGGGCCAGGTATTCACTAGAGCCCCTGATGGTGGGGATAGGCTTGGCTTCTGGCACCTGATAGGTTGCAGCCCCCGGCATTAGCCTCCAAGGAAAACCTGTAGCTTAGGAACCTAAACAGGAACTAATACACAACCTGGAAGCCTTGTACACAACCCAGGTAGCAGGAATCCTTGCTCACAAAAGGCAGACAGGAGCCTAGGCACACAGATATTCAGGCTGGAACCCTTGCACACATGGTAACAGACTGGAACCCACACTCTGAATATAGATGGTAATAATAGTAGTAGAAACCAGATGGACACAGGTAACCACAGGTGCGGAGCATATAACAAACAAGGGCCTCCCGGAGACACCTGACCAACTGCTAGATGGAGCACACAGAAGGACAACAGGTACCAGGAGGAGGAAGGAGCAGGTAGGACTGGAGATGAAATGTATCACACCGCTAACAGGAGAGCAGAGTCCAATAGACACATACACACTGACAGATGGAATACAGTGGAGATGGTAAACACCGGAGTAAGAATTACAGGGTTGAGACACAAGGAGAGATGATAAGCACCCACTACAACAGCGCGAGCCTGGGAACCGGACTCTTCTTGCTGTGAGATGGTAAACACAGCAACACACACAAGCAGAGAGGAGCAGGTGAAATCGCTCAGAAGGCCAGGCACAGACAATGGGCTCTATTTACTTAACGAACAAGAAAGTAGCTCATCCAGGTTCGAGTTGTCTCTCTGCAAGCCTGGGAGCTACTTTTCTGTTATTTACTATTACTCACCCTCTGCTTGCTGTCCCGCGATAACATTTGAGCTTTCTTCAGTCATCGCGGGCTTTGTTCGTGTGACTGGAAGGTCTGCACATGCGCAGTGGCTCTCTGCTGGGATTTGTAAAAAATGAAGCCCCGGCATGAAAAGCACTGCGCATGTGCAGCCCTCCATGTCGGGACTGGCACCTGCGGGCAGACGCGTCTTCGGTCAGGTAAGTCTTTAAAGCTATTCTATTGGTTTTTTGTAATTTCTGGGTTTTTTTTCATTGTTTTTTAATTTTATTTAAAAAATATATATATATTTTTTAAACAAATCTTGTATTTACATATATTCCGGCGGTCTCCCCATATATATTCCCCTTTTCCTCCCCCTAATAACAGCTATTAGGGGGAGAAAAAGGGGGTTATATGGAGAGATTGCTGGAATACAAGTTTAAACCCCAGTCTAAGATGGCGTTATAAAACTCCACTCTGAGGGTTAGTAAATAGCTAAAAGCGCCGGCCCACATTGAGAACAACGGGCCGGCAAATGCATAACAAGTTTGAATGCATCGCCATGGAAACTGTTCATTTCCATGGCGGTGCAGCGTTAGTAAATAAGAAAAAGTTTTTGGGGTTATAACTTCATAACTCCACAAATTGAACTTTTTAAAGCTTTGTAAATAGAGCCCATAGTGAGATGGTAAACACACAACCACCCAACAAAGGGAAATAAGCTGAACTGGCCCGAGACCTCAGCTGCCAGCGTGAGTAGCAAGCTACTCATGTCACACAATGCAGGCAGACAACAGATACAGAGAGGACAAGGGTAACACCAGGAATAACAGAGGAACCATAAGCACAACACAATCTAAGGCAGGAGCACAAGGAAAACGCAATCAGAGGAAGGGAATCATAGAGTTGAGGGGCTGAGTTTGGAGATATCTTATGACAAGTGAAGATATGTATTTGGGTGTATTTTTGTTATTTGGGTTTTAGGTCAGTAAAAGTATTTTCAAAGTAAATATTGAAATAATGACCTAGCGGTAGAAAAGCATTATGCACCGTATTCACACCTAAGAAACTTCTGCTTTTTAGGTGTGTATATTTAGGAAATGACCTATTACGCATCCCTAGTAGGTCATTAACGCAATCTACGTACCAGTTAGGTGATGCTATGTGACCATCCATGTTGCTGGGTAGTACACTGTAATGGCCTCGATACTGAAATGGAAAATATGAATAGTGCGAGCGCTCCTGTCACAATGGCAATGCACTAATACAATATCAAAGAATGGATTTAGAATAAATTAGTAAAATAATACCAATGTTTTTAAATAACATTTTTGTTGTGTTTATTTATTTCCATTTTCAACAACATCAAAAACAAAAAACATACAAAGTAAGTCCACATTCTGGGAACACCCCAGAAGAACCTCTCCCTCCATAAACCTCACAGAGACATCCTGGACCAACCAAGCACATTCATTTTCTAAGTATTAGGCCATAAACAGTATGAAAATATATACAACAAATCTGAGATAAAATAAATGACTATATCCTATATGAAAACACAAATACAGATAGAGACAATACTTATTACACACAGCAATAAACAGAGTAGAAGAGGAATAATATAAACAATATTTACAGATACATTTATGGGTCTGCAGCCTGACCCTAACCCTCCCTACCCCGCACCCTGCAAAGGTTACTCACCTTTCCCTGCGGTCCGGCGGTAGCAGCGGCGGAGGGATATTGGCGGCGGCGGTATTTCTGAATGAGATTGGGTGAGTTGGGTGATTGGGGAGTATTCGAAATAAGGACACCAAAAAAGGAATGTCTGAAGGTATACTTCTGCGCGTATAGTCTACGTTAACTACGTAAATAAAGTTACTTCGCATGCGCAGTTGGTCTGATCCTAAAAATACGCACAGGACTAGCCGTGAAAACGGATCTCTGAATACAGTCCTAGATTTCTAATATACTAGTACTACATGTGGGATATTAAGGGTCTGTAATGGCACACAGAATAATGTACAAGAGGGGAATATAGTGGGTTTGAGAATGACACATATTATAATATATGTGGGGTATATTAGGTATCTGGGAATGGCACACTATATACAGACAAAGGAGAGTAAATTAGAATTAAAAGATCTAAAATAAGACTGGAGCAACAACACCAAGGAGGGCTGGAGAATGTGAAGATATTTTGGTAATATTGCCATTTTTATCACGTTAATTCTGCCAGTGGGACATTTACTCCATATGTGACCCTTAGCTCTAAACCAGTTGTTAATTGGATTTAAATTGTGCTCAGTATATTCAGAGGTGAGAGAGGTATCCCAAACTCCAAAGTATTTAACCTACTAGTTATCTGCAAGGGACTCGCGGATGGTATTGCTTCCAGAGGTAGATCTTGTAACACAAAAATATTAGACTTATCCCAGTTTATTGTCAAACCAGAATATACCCCAAACTGTTCAACAACATCTAGATAAAAGGGCAGCAACTCTCTCACCCTTGCCAGGAACAACAACATGTTGTCGGCATATAATGCAATCTTATCCACACCATCCCCAGCAGGGAGTCCATGGATATTAGGGTCAGCTCTAAAGCTGGCCATACACTAGCACGATTATCGGTCCCAGCAGGGGGTGGGCCAATAAACAGGATGATTTCCCGCTAGGGAAATGTCACATTATCTGCCCATACACCTCTCCTGCTGGGACCGATAATTCCTAGCAAAAGAGGGACAAGGGAGAGTGCTCTCTATGTTGCTGCTGCTTTATATCTACTTACAAAGCTTCTCTGACAGCTTTGAAGGTATACTTTACAGCTGTCAGAGCAGCATAGTACATAGATATACAGCAGCGGCTATTGCAGGGAGTAATATAGACAGGGATCAGCCGAAACCGCACTGTGTGAAGCACGGCTTCGGCTGATTTTTATCTGTATTACTGCATGCAATAGCCACTGCTGTATATTTATGTGCCATGCTGCTCTGATAGCTGTAAAGTATACCTTCAGACCAGTCAGAGCAGCTTTGTACATACATATAAAACAGCAAAAGCTCTGAAGAATAGGGAGCTATTCAGCTTGCTGAGTGGCTCCCTTAAAATATCGGGATCTTTCCGATTTAAATCAAACATGGTAAAAGATCAAATAATCTACCAGAGTGTTTCTGGTGCGTTTATTTGGCGTTTCAAAAATTGATCTGTACCATACACTAGAGTAATTATTTGCCCGATCACCCAATAATTTGGTGATCAGGCCGATAATCGCCTAGTGTATTGCTAGCTTAATAGCACATGCCAATGGCTCAGTGGTGAGGGAGAGGACATCCCTTATTTATTAGCACCTGCACTTTACACCATTAGTGTTTAGATTATTTTACTTTTAGCGTCCACTACACCTACCCCCTCTTATCTGAAGCTTGTGGAGTGTGGCTGGTGCAAATGTTATGACAGTACCTATTCCTGTCCGGGATCAAAATTGCATGAGCAGACCGTGAGAAACTGATTTACCCAAAAAACGTTCGAATACCAAACAGAACGTTATTAGATTTGTGGGAGATTACTGTCGTGAAGCTCCTCTGATCACTGATATTTTAAACAAACATATGTACATTTTGACGGCTGATAGTGACCTCACGGGGGCCTTAGGACATAAGATCAATATGAGCTGGAGGAGATCCAGCAATTTGAGAGACAAGCTAGTGCATAGCCACTTACAATCTGCTTCTGTGACTAAACCATCTATTACTGGCTCATATGCTTGTGGGTCATGCAAGGCATGTAAATTCATGCATAAAACTACTCAAATTGTAGACAAGTTTGGCTTTATACATGAAATAAAGTCATTTACTAATTGCAATACGGATAACGTCATTTATTGTTTGTCTTGTACATGCAACCTGATGTATATCGGGAAAACCACAAGGAAATTTCGTATCCGTCTTTTAGAACATATAGGTACCATACGAAATAGTCAAACAGACTCTCAGAAAATGAAAAACCTAACCCCGGTGGCTAGACATTTTTTACGCCATCATCAATCCAGGACACTTGACTTGAGGGCCTTTATTTTGGAGAAAATTCCTAGTAACATACGTGGAGGAGACACGAATAAAACTTTACTGCAAAGAGAACTTCAGTGGATTTTTTTGTTGGACACTGTGTCCCCAAAGGGTATGAATGAAAATGCCATATATACTCCATTCTTAGGTTAATATATAACTATAATACTAAAAGACTTATGGAGTTAGCATCATCATCATCCCTTTCTTTTTTATATAGTGACATCTGTGATTTCCTTTGAATTTATTTGAGTTTTGGGATGGATTCCCACTGTGATATCATATTATGTTGCTTTTACCTTTATTGTGGTTTATGATGCATTTTGAAACCGTTAAAAATGTAATGGAGCATACTATTGTTATCTAAGCATGGGATGTACAATACAGTATTTTATACTGTTTATACGAATTGTTCTCTTATATTACTGATATTCTTCCTTAACAGCTAGAATTATTTAGCATCAATACGCATATCAATCGCCATTGGTTTTATACTAATTAGTTATGTCACTTTAAGTACTCTGGAATCCAACTCTGTGTCTCTGCGTGTGTCCTGCCCTAAGTAATTTTTGTAATTTTTGTAATCGTTTTAATCTTTAAATATCATGTCACAATTCTTTAGTATAATATCGGAGTTCCTTGCTAATATGAGATAATTTCATTTTATTTTCTCTTTTTCATTTATGAATTTCAATATGTCTAAAGTGCTCTCTGACTCGCCACTTAATTAATCCATGTGTGTTACTTTAGGGTGGATCATCAAACGATTGGCTGAACAACCCATAAATTTGCCTAACATATCATTGCGCAAATTAAATCCTTCAAGGGATACATTGGCCCCCGCAGGATCTCACACTCCCTTGGAAGAAGTTGTCTGAACGAAACGCGCGTCGGGACAGTCATCTTGGCAGACCTGGTGCACCAGTGAAGCCTTTCTTGTCGGTATACAGCAGCGGGTGAGACCTAGGAGCTAGCATAGTGCAGGGTGAGTGATACTATCCCGGGAACGGGAGAAGCGAAATCGTGAGATTTCTAGTGGGTGGCTATAGGGTCAGCTTGCCTGCATAAGATAGATTCTCACCCATGCTGCAATTTTCTCTCCTTTTGTCTTATGGTCTGCATGCATGTTGCAATTTTGTATATAACTTGTATTTATATTGAATCTTTTTGCTACAATCATCTTGCATATAGCAGCACCCATGTTGTTTATACTGACAATTTGTATCAAAATATTTAATTAATTTCGTTCATTAATATACCAATTTGTGGTTTAGAAAATAAAGAAACATTTTTATCTTGGCAATATGAGTCTATTTTGAGCTTGCTTTTGCGGTGTGCATCCTTAGGTGGTTTACTTTATGGAACTTCAGGAGATTCCATTTCTTTTGTATATAATGAGCAGACCCTTACTGGACATTGACTATGTGCCTTAACCCCTACCCACGTCCCTCGACACACCTTCAGGTCTGAATCAGATGCAATTGCATGTGCATTGTTTTTAAGGGATGTGGGTCCCTGTAGCGAACTGCCCTATTTCGAAAGGGCCGTTCCCACCTAACCAGTTCCGAACTGGCTGGGATATTGACTGCTTATGTCTCGATGAGGCATAGAAATCGATCCCTGGCACACCGGACACGGTGCTCTGATAGCTGTTTTCCCTAACCCGCTCCCTAACCCAAACCTTGTCTCTCCCCCGGCAGCCTAACCCTAAGTCCCTCTCCTAAGCTTCTGAAAATGAATGGGTGAGTATACGAATCACATACTCATTCATAACAAAAAAAAAACCTCTGAAAGGGCTCTCATTCGAAATAGGGACATTCCGCTGTCCCTAATTCGCAATGCGAGATCTCGCAGCGGGGGACTCACAACGGTTTCCAAGCATTTATAGTGCAAAATCCCACGAGATACGCTAAGTGATCTGGGGTAATCTCAACACTGGAACACCCCCAGAAGCTCCAACAAGTGATGTCACAATCCAGATATTAAAAAAAATATCTACATCTCGGGTGACGGCACTCCTCAGACGTCCACTGTTATTTCATAAAGCCTTTATATTTGTTTCATCTCTAGAAAATTATTATAGGCGCTTTAAGGCTGGTTGCACTAATAAAATGCATCTATTTTATTCAGATTTATTTTACTGGGTTTTGTAATGTTCGCTTGTAGAGACCTGTCTTTAGACCATGGGTGGGGTGGCATAGCATAGCCCCTTAATCTAGTCTAATTTGATTTTTTTTCATGTCCCGTACAGGTAAATATTTGTCTTGAACAGGTTGTCTAAGACAACTCACAATGTGAACACATAAGACTTACCCAATAAATAATTTACTGTACAATTTACATAGTTCAACTTCAACAGCCAAAACAGATAACAAAAGGCTTTCATAGGATTACGTCAAATAAAATATTAAAAAAAACAACTTATTTCAGCTAAACACAAGAGGCGAATGCTCATGACTTTATAAATCATTGAATTGTTAATTATGGACCAGATCCAGACTTGCGTCCAGCACCGCACTTTTGCACACAAAGTGCATGCGCCCTCCAGATGTTACATGCATTTTACGCATGTAACTTCTATTGTACAGATCCGCTGATCCACACGTTTAAGTTAAGGCAGGCTTATGGCAGAAATATAGTCTTAATATTGTAGCTCTAACCACATAGAATTATTAAACATTCTTATTATTCTTTATATTTGCGTCTACCCTATTTTTAAATATAAAAAGCAATATATGTTGTAAATATTGAAAGTCAAATCTCCTATTTTCTTGCAAACACAGGATTCATGGATGCAGTTTCCACACCCTGCCAGCAGAGTGTGCATGATTAGTATGTTAGTAGCATAGCTATCATTTTAGACAGTACTAGGGCTACTCTTTAGTGACTTCCTATCCTCTTCACTGCAATGCAGTACTGTTAAGCTGGGTATACATTTGTCCATTCCTCTCTAATTCCAACTCCAGACCAGACTGTTTACACAAGCCTATAGCAGGAACAACTGATGACAAAAAATACATTTGCTGTTAGATGTGATTCCCAAATCTGAAAATACAGCTGCTATAATCTTCTTGAGCAGAAAAAATGAATTAAAAAGTATACAGACACAATCACATATTATTAGCTTGATCATCAAAGAACCAGATTCAGGTTTACATGAGTATTCTCTGGAATCTGGCTCCTGGTGGCCTCTTTCTTCAGCCCAGAATTCACCACTTTAACTTATGAGTTAAAATTTCCACTTACTTTCCAAATTTTTTTTTTGTATTGCGGGATATTTGTATTTCAGGGTTATTTGTATTGCAGGTTATTTGTATTGCAGGTTATTTGTATTGTGGGATATTTGTATTGTGGGATATTTGTATTGCAGGATATTTGTATTGCGGGTTATTTGTATTGTGGGATATTTCTATTCCGGGTTATTTGTATTGCAGGATATTTGTATTGTGGGATATTGTGTGTTCTGCGTATACATATGCATCGGTACCACCTTACTGGAAAGCATTGCAATATATCTAGAATTATATCCAGAAAAATAATGACAATACCAACAGAGAAGATGGGTTTGCAATAGAAAGTGAGCGTGGCTTTGCATACCGAGACAGACTTCCAATCTGCCGCCATTTTATGATTAAAGGAATCGAAAAGCGTAAGGTAGTGCCTGGCTATTGGAACTAGAGAGAAGTGGTTAGCGGTTCGGTCAGTCAGATGTGATTGCAGATACCTACCTAAACAGCCGCTCAGCCATCCCATTATATAAGACTTGTAACTTAGGATCCTAAATTATTCAATTAAATTGAAAACATGTTTAACCCCTTTCTGATGACATGCATTAACCCTCCTGATAGGGGACATTGCGGCACTCCTCCGAATGCCGAAATTATGCAGACTACATTTTCGACTTACTACATGTAAATGGGATATTTTTACTTACTAACTAACAAAATGATGCACTTGATAGGATGTGATGTTATTGAATACACCATTTTGTGGTAAAAATACTGCAATAATGGCCGGTCGACCAGCAGCTCCGAGAGTTATCGGTCAGCATGTTACACCAGTTGCACAACTAGTCGCTGTTGATGTAACACTGAGAGACTTGTACAGAGTAATGGGGGACAAGCTGCAATGGCTCCAGTGGCTTGCCATTCACCGATTAATATGTAATTCGTTCTTCGCCTGATGTGAACTAACAACAGAGAAAATTATTATGCTTATATTTTGCTGGTTG
Source organism: Limnodynastes dumerilii (assembly GCA_011038615.1). Lineage (NCBI taxonomy): Eukaryota > Metazoa > Chordata > Amphibia > Anura > Limnodynastidae > Limnodynastes > Limnodynastes dumerilii. The sequence goes on from WWET01001174.1 coordinate 362,612, forward strand.
TTCGAGGCCAAACATTAACAAGTTGGGACACAATTGTTAATTATAACAATTATTTCCATCAGGAGTGTTACAACTGGCAACAGAACAACCAGCAGCTAGGAGGATTTATGTAAATGGTCGATCAGTGTTTGTTGAAGTTGACGAAAGCTACTTTTTTAATCAAAAATACCATCATGGGCGCAGCCGTCAAGGTCAATGGGTTGTTGGCCTGGTTGAACGCGGTAGTGGTCGTTGCTGGCTGGAGGTTGTGGCAAGATGTGATGCAGCTACACTTGAACGTATCATTTGTGACCATGGCCCTGATCCTGAGCTACGGCCGCCGTCGCTAGTACGGCGGCCGGCG
>WWET01001174.1:363644-378233 GCA_011038615.1 Limnodynastes dumerilii
GCCTTCACCCGGCGTAACGAAGGGGCCGTACGCCCGCACAGGGGGAGTGCCAGGGGGGAGTCAGCGATGTAACGCTGAGCGTTAGCACGCTCAGCGCTACATCGTAGTGCAGGATCAGGCCCCATGTGTTACCAGGGACTACAGTTGTCACCGATGCTTGGCGCGGTTACAATAACGTGGGTCAACTCAACAAAGGCATCTATCGTCATGAGGTGATCGTTTATGCTAACAAATTTGTTGACTCCGTTCATACTGAAATTCACACAGAAACGATTGAAGGTTTATGGATGCAAACCAAGCGGAAAATACGTTACCAGGGCGTGGACTGTTTCCTAGTTATTTATCAGCGTAACAGTCACAAACAACATGCTTTTGGTTATTACTTGTAACTGTTATGTGCCATAGTACCTATATATAGCGTAATTTTTAGCAACTTGGAAGGTATTACTTTATTAAAACGTGTTTTCCTTGATGCTGTTAAGCATTAGTAAGTCAAAAATGTAGTCGGCATAATTCGTCAGGCCCATAGTCCCTATATATAGCGTAATTTTTAGCAACTTGGAAGGTATTACTTTATTAAAACGTGTTTTCCTTGATGCTGTTAAGCATTAGTAAGTCGAAAATGTAGTGGGCATAATTCGGAGGAGTGCCGACATTGCTATTTGTTAAAGCCTAAAAATGGCCTTAATATATCTGGGTGGCCCCTCAGCTGTATTAGCCCCTCACCTTACAGTAATAAAGTGTTCTTGATTGCAGATCCTGTAAAATGTTTCCTGGTGTTCTTTCACACTCCTAATCAGATTAGACCCTTGTGAAGCATTTTAGATTTGAAGGTCACACCGTCTGCCGGTCATCACAAATGCAATTTCTTTTCTCTGCTCATTGAGCAGAATGACCCAATATAACAGGTAGCTTTCCCCCCCATCCCCCCCGGCAGCCAAATATGCCGCTGCCTGCTGACTCTCCTGTGCCTCTAATTCTCTCTCTGTAGTCATTTGCACACTCTCATCCTTGCTCCATTTTTTTTCTATTATTTTGTTTTGATTTCTTGTTGTCTCTTTTGTTGTATTTTTAACCAAAGCTGTCATTTAGCGTGAGAACAAGTGCAGCCATGTGTTCATTTTTCTGCATTTGCTTTGGATTTGGTCCCAGTGCTAATGAACACCCTTTCAATGTGCTAAAGAGCTAAAGCCAAAATCAGTTAGAGAGAAAACAATAGGGGAGTGGCAGTGTGTGTGTGTGTGTGTGTGTGTATGTGTGTGTGTTTGTGTGCACTCACACACACTCACAAGGGGACAGGAAAGCTGAGGCACAGCAGGGCTTGAGAAAAATGCTACCTTCTCCACCCTGCTTCTTCCTACAGTCATTATAATGCAATGGTCTAACAGCTGGAGGCACAACTTTATATTCTCTGGTCTATTTTCTTTTCTTATTGTTATTTTATTTTAACTAAAGCTAAATAGCTACTGTACAAAGCTTTGGCTGAGTACACAATCTATCAGAAGCTGTGTTCCTTTATATTAGCAGCCTTTCAATGTGTCATTGCTGGTTTTTCCATTGTTATTGGCATGCAACAAGCACGGGGGAAGCAAACATCCTCAGCAACGCCAGATCCACTGCTTGAAGAATATTGGCATATTAATATGGGTGTAGCAGGGAATGCTGATGTTTAGAATTGTGTCAGTTAATCTGCTGGCACTATGGTGTCGACAGGGTTCACTGACCGGCATTCTTGTTTCTGACAGGGTCGTTAACACAAGACCTGTCAGGCCACCATTTTATGTGTTCGGCTTTACAATGGGAAGAGGGAGCGGGGACAGAGCGGAGGAGAGAACAGGGAGAAGCAGGGGGTAACTGGGCAGGGGAGAGAATGGAGAGAAGCAGAGGGTGACAAAACATAGGAGAGGGCCGGGAGAAGTAGAGGGTAACAGAGTGGAGCAGAGAGATGGGAGAAGGACGGGGCAACAGAGTGGAGGAGAGATTTGGGAGAAGCACAGGATAACAGAGCAGAGGAAAGTTTTGGGAGAAGCAGGGGGTAACAGAGTGGAGGAGAGAGCTGGGAGAAGCAGTGGGTAACAGAGCGGAGGAGAGAGCTAAGAGAAGCACAGGGTAACAGAGCGGAGGAGAGATTCGGGAGAAGTGCAGGGTAACAGAGCGCAGGAGAGAGCCAGGAGAAGCAAGGGGTGATAGACATAGGAAAGACTGGGGAGAAGCAGGTGGTAATAGAGCAGAGGAGAGAGTTGGGAGAAGCAGGGGGTAATAGAGCGGAGGAGATAACCAGGGGCAGACACAAGATTAGGAATATATTTATTTCTATAATTTTACATTTTCATTTGTTTACTATTGTTGTTATGAAGAGGGACCGTGCCAGACTTCTGTACCCCTTTATAACGACATAACATTTTTCGCAGTTTAATCTCTTTCGGCAATGAAAAAGCATTGTGGTGTCAGCTGTATCATTATCAAATTTGTTAAACCCCCAAAAGTGAATGTTTTCATGAGGACTGTGCTATAAGGTTTCATCAAGTCGATTTTATTTAACAAGGGTGACAGAACATGTAATACCTCCGTATTAGTCATTTAATTGCTACCAGGATGGAAATGTTACAAGGAAATGAATTGCACCATCAGATAATTGTCAATTGCCATGACAGAATAACCTCTACCATACCAGTACAAACATGGCCCATGGCTGGGACTTAATGGCACAAATTGTGCGGCCATATCCCAGCACACATGACATCAGAAGGAAAATGGACGTGTCCCTGAGTTTGTTGCTTCTGCACTATGAGAACTATTTGGGCTTTTTAGCTTTTAGCACATCACTGTAAGTGCTTGCTTTATGCTCAGTTTATAAGTTGTACTAACAGGAATGACTTAGTGTGATCATAGTTGCCGACTTTTTATTTCTTTACCTCGGAGGGGAGAAAGAGATACTGTGTAGGGGTGTAGCTTAATTACACGATTTGATTAAAGTCTCCACCTGAAGGCCTCCTACCACTGGCTATCAATGCTTACTAAGGATAGGGCAGAGCTTGATAACACAGGTAACATCATCAAGCCCCACCCATAATTAGTACCGCTATGGATCACAGCATTGATGGGCAGGGGGCGGTACCTGAGGTATTTGCATTACATCATGTCATCAAGCCCAAATGCAGGAGATTCCAGGAGCAGTGACTGAATTTCAGGAGTCTCCCGGTCATTACAGCAGAGTTGGCAACTACGATTTTGATTCTTGTTTCTGGGATTCAGACCGTTTTCCATACACACAGAGGTCTGGCAGTCCACACGGAAGATGAACTCCCCGGTTTGTGCAGAACATAAGGTTACCTTAAATGTCCCATGCGGATCAGCAGTCTGTACAACTGGATTTGCATGTAACCCTTAAACCTTGCCCACTCTATACAATGTACATGTTCTCCCCTCCCACCTTACCGAGTTTTGGGCTGCCTAGAGATCCATATTGTAACATCTGGTGTTCCCATGCACTCTGCCAGAAAAAACACCCGACTTCCACAAGCAGCTCGCAGAACTCGGGTGTCAGACAATAATCCAGGGTTGCCGACTTTTTAGAGCTTCCCTCAGGGAGAACCCAGAGGGAAGCCATAGATTTCTGCAGGGGGCAGGGCTTAATGATGAGATTTATGCAAATCGTGTCATTAAGCACCACCCCCTGTCAATCACTCCTGTATTCTCTAGCGTTTCAGGGGATGGATGGGGCTTGATGACATTATCAAGCCCCGCACATCCCTAGTAACGCTAGGCATTACAGAAGTAATTGATGCCTGCTGGATCTTGCGGGAGCTTTGCTGACTCTCCCTGGATACTGGGACATTCCAGGAGAGTCAGCAGTAATCTGAAGCCCTATGTTTGCATATATTTACTTTGGTGACAACCTGTACAGGGCAGCATTGTTATATTGCAAAAACAGGGACAGAAAAATGTGCATAAATTGTATTATTCCAAATACCAAATGACACAGTAACTAATGGAAACTAGTGTTACAGATAACTGTCATTGGGATGGATCTAGACTCACTTTCTGTATGTTTCAGTCATTTGCACATTGCACTGAGCTCCACACTAATCAATCTGAATGCATGCAACCTATCCAGACTTAAAAGCAAAGACACATGTGACAAGGGAGCTGGATTGGGTAAGGGAGTGGGCATTCCCTCTTGATTACAGTGTATGTGTTCTCTCTCTCTGTGCACATCAAGAATAATGAATAGTGCTGCCCAGTGTTGGCTAATCCAGCCTAATCATTACATGTGTTACACTGTTACTTTTCATTTTAGAAAAACAAGAACAATAATCATATAATGATGATCATCATATAAATAGTGGTTGTCTTGCACTAAATTAAGTTTATTGGGTTTTATTGGGTTTTTTTTTTTAAAGCAAGGGGTGTCAGAATGGCTTTAGGTAGGGGGCAACTATAATTCTGCATCTTTTCCCCCATGCTCCATGACATCGGCCTGCATTTTCATAAAATTAATAAAGGACAATTAATAACAGATATAAATATAACACAAAGAAAAACAATTAAACTTTCTTTAATATACTTTACTTACCTTATTAGAAGTCCTGTAGTCCATCTGAGAAGAGAGAGAGACTACAGTCAGCGGAGGTCACATGATGCACTCACAGGAGTAATTTACTCTTTGTGAATGAACCAGCACTGGTTGATGCACTCAGGATGTCCTCCTGAACAGTGTCTGCTAGGCTAAAGCTGTTTTTCTCTGACACACAGTCATATGACACACAGTCAGTGAAAAACAGTATAATCCCAGTGGCTTAAGTGAGTTAAAACCTGCCTTTGTTCAAGGGGTTGCAGGAGGTGCCCTGTTGGTATCGCTGATCGGTATATAGTCTGCTGGCCAATGATACTTACAGGGTGCCCCTGCTTCCACCATGCATGATGCCCCCACTGCATTTGAATTAATCAGTGTATCAGATACAATGTGGCATCTTATAAATAAACGTTATTAATAATAATAATAATAATAATAATTGTTCCCTTGCCCTTCCCCCCCTCATTCGGATGAATATGTGAATAAGGGAATAGTTGTGTTGAGACTGTGAGTGTGGCAGGTATATATTCTGCTTTATAATAGTTATACTTTATATGTCAGATTAACTAATGGTGTTCTTGCCACTAATATATTATACTGTATATACATGAATAAGGAAATAGTTGTGTTGAGACTGAGTGTGTCAGGTATATATTCTGCTTTATAATAGTTATACTTTATATGTCAGATTAACTAATGGTGTTCTTGCCACTAATATATTATACTGTATATACATGAAATATTTTTCTAGTAGTAACAAACCAAGTGCTTACTGTAAATGACAACTGTAGTAGGCAGTCACCCTTATTGCTTTATTGCTTTATAACCTGTATTTTATAACCTGTAGGTTTTACTTCATTGTAACATATACTATATGTCAAATGCGTTACCAATAATGACCTCTTTAGACTACAGGATAGTGTTGCACCCTATTTAAAAAAAATCATAATGTGTAGGAGCAGTGCCATAAATGTAATAAAAGTGAGGCCATAAAAAGAGAAAAATTTCAAAATGCTTTACCTGTTACAAATGAACAATCATTTTTGCAAATACACCTATTCTTATGGGGGCACTCATGGATATTCTTTGCAGAGTAGGTACCTTCCACTGGAGGAAGGGAGTCCTCCTAACTGAGCACTTTCATACACCAGTCCAAAAATGGATCACTGTGAACCAGAGGCATGGAGTCTAACCACTAATCAGATGTGAGGATGGACCTGGATGCAAGCAAGCAGGTATGGACCTGGCTGCAGGGAGCGGCAGGTCACAGCCCTCTGGTTAATCACACAGATGCTGGGACAGTGAACAGGATCCAAGGAGTAGTGCAGACAGGTAGTGGAGGTATGCTAACCATAGCTGGAGACAATGGTGAACAACAGAACAAGAGGAGGGCTGAAACTGGAGGCATGAACAGGAACCAGAGATACAAGGATTGCTGGAACCGAAGGCACTAGGTAGAATGAAAACTGAAGTAGACTGATAACTGGAAGCAAGGACACAGGGCATGACCAGGAAGCAGGGAGCCAGGACACACAAGCAAGCTCGAGGACCGCAGGTGAAAGAAACCTGTTGCTCTGACAAGAAAGTGTAGTACTTGTGGGGTTTAACTGACACAGCTGAACAGTGAGGTCAGAGAACAAATCAAGAAACACCTGAGTGAAGGAGGGCCAAACCAGGAAGTGTACAGCAGCAAGAAAGGAGATGTGTGAATAAAGTAAACAAAGGAAATTACTGTGATCATGACAAGCACAAATGGTTTATGTGGATGCTAGAAACAAGACTTGGAAATGCAAATTAATTTTTTTTGTCATTGAAATTATGTTCAAGGGTTACAAAAGATTATGGAACTACTACTTATTTTGTGAAGATTTGCAGGTTATTTCTCTCTTTAAAAAGAATATTACAGCATGGTAGTATTTGTATGAATAATTCACTAAATTTCATCTTTCCAGATTTTATTACACACGTTTCTTTCTTTACTCACTTTCTTAAATATTTTGCCTTTTTGTGTTGCTGAATAATTTTTTTAATTGATAATTTATAAAATGTATTCTTTTAACTGATATATCAAACAAGTACATCTAATAAATAGCTTTTTTTCTTTTTGTGATGTGTAATTTAAAGGTAATTTAGGTTGTATCTCCCTAAAATAAATAAAAGTTACAAAATTTTTTTTAATTAAGTTAACATCCGAATGGGGTTAAAGATGTTTCTGGTCATACCTTTGGGCCTGATTCAGAGGCTGAAAATAAGAACTTAAAGAAGAAGAACTTAAAGTTACACCTGGGCTAAACCATGTTGATTTCAGGGGAGTCAAATTTCATTTGTTGCAACAGTATTATAGTTAAAAGGTGATGTTTCCCAGCTCAAGTCTAATTAGCAGTTTAAAAGTGAAGCTGATCAGGTATCTGTGTGCAATAAGTAAAAGCAAAGCATTCTCCCTGCATGCATAGAATAGAATTAATGTGACTCCCCCTGAAATCAACATGGTTTTGCCCAGGTGTAACTTTAAGTTCTTATTTTCAGCCCCTGAATCAGGCCCTTTACTTCTACAAAAATGCTCTCCTTGATCATTTTCTTAACCCTGTGCACTTGCATGCTTTGCACTTTTAGAAATAACTTTTAGTTTAGAGATTACCTATATATTATTTAAATGATCTTTTCTTTGGGTATCATTGTTCTTCTACTCTTTTTGCCTCCATATCTTTATTTATTTAGAACATAGAAAATGAAGGCATATAAGAGCCCTGGCTTATCCAGTTTGTCCAATTAGTTTTTTTTTAATCATACGGGACCGGATTCAGACCCCCGCATGCTTTCCGTGCGTTCGGGGGCCTGAAATTACGCGAGACAGGGGGTCTGAAATTACGCGAGACAGAGGGGAGTGCACACCCCCTGCCACTCCCCTCTCGAGTGCGGGCTTTATGGCAGCACAGCTTACGCTGCCATAAGCCTACCTTAACTGCGCGTACGTATCAGCGGTCCGTGCGACCGCTGATCCGCTACAGTGTGGGTGCCCCCTCCCACACTGTACACTTACCATGCTTTTGCGGGCGGAGGGAAAGCACAGCCCATTTCCTCGGAAATGGGCTCGGACGGAACTAAGTTCCGTTCGATTGCTGCTACGCTAGGGTAACTATATTAACCCTAGCGTAACATCTGGAGTCCAGTGAAGGCAGGATACTTACACACCTTGCTTGCGTAAGTATCCTGCCGTTATTACATCTGAATACGGCCCACTGACCTTATTTGGCATTCAATATTGTGTAAGATTTATGATATCCTCATATTTATCCCAGGAATGTTTAAATTGTTCTACTGTGTTAGCCTCAACCACTTCAGATGGGAGGATATTTTTTTCTTATCAGCTACCCTTTTAGTGAAGTTTTTTGCACATTTGATCTAAATCTTCCACCCTCCAGTTGATGCACATGCCCTCGTGTGTAATATCCCTCTGCATTTGAAAAATGCCACCCTCCCTTACATAGATAAACCTCTCAATATATTTTAAAGTTGCTATAATGTCCCCCCTGGCCCTTCTCTGCTGCAAGCTATGCATATTTAGTTCCACTAGTCTTTCTTTGTATATTTTGTGACACAGGCCATGTACCAGTGTAGTTGCCTTTCTTTGCATGTTCTCTAGTGTATTTTTATCCTTGGAGATATGGGACCTGTTCCAGAGTTTCAAAATAAGAGACGAAAGTTATTCTTGGGCAAAACCATGTTGATTGCAGGGAACTCCTATTTCATCTGTTGCAAACAGTATTAGAGTTGAGAGGTGGCATTTCCTAGCCCAAGTCTAAATAACAGCATAAAACTAAAGAAAGTGAATTCCAAATAAACATGAATGATGATAAACACCCAGCTGCTTCTATTACAAACAGACAGTCAAGGGTTAAAACATTTGACCAATCAAGAAGAGTATTACCAGGGTGAAGGGGAGGAGTTGAGGGGGTATATTAGGGCAGGTCACCTGGAGATCAGTCTCTATGCCAAGAATCTTTCCCTCCCTCCAACATGTGTGTGTCAACGGACCTTCATGAGAACGGAACTCTGTTCCATCCTCATAGAGATTCATCTGATGGTGTGGAGTTTGTCTTCTGTAGGGCAAAACTCAGCAATGGAGGATGTGTTTGCCATGCTAAGTAGACATAGGGGCGGTGAAATGCAGATTTGTGCAATAAACTTGAGTTGGGATATGGACATGGAAATGTCAGAGGGGAGTTACAGAGGTGTTCACTCCCTTCTTCTATGCTTAGTTACAGACTCCAGCACATATGAAAAAGTATGCAGGGGCCTGAATCCAGTCCAGTGTTACTAAGGATGGGACGAGGCTTGATTACACAAATATATCCCCAAGCCCCACCCACCCATCCATAGTAACGCTATAGATTACCTTAATAAAAGGCAGGTGGGCAGGACCTAAGGCAGTGATTTCTATTCAATCACTGCCTCAAGCCCATTGCTGGAGATTTGCCTGCTCTCCTGGGATACAGGAAGAAATGCACGAATATCAGGAGTCAGCAACTATGGTCTGGGTAGCTCAGAATGCATTGTGATCTGTAAGCATGGATTCTCATACAGCTCTAAGCATGTAGAGTGTGGGAAAGCAGCTGCAATCCAGCTAAAACGCACAGAGGGCGAGCAAAATGACTAATGCAGATTCTAATCACAAGTTACATTTGTACAGAGTACTATACACAGTAGCATTGCAAGAATTAACAATATGTCTCTGTTTTCATTTACAGGTTGATTAAACACTTAAACTATTCTGTCAGATTCTCTGAATTACCTCACAAATGACCATCATCATCATCTTCTGTTGCAACTATTTGCTTTCGGTATGGGGAATTATTGCTTAGCAGAGCTGCTCATCCTGACAATCAGGAGGTAAACAAAGATTGCATTTGTCCACATTCTCTCCTGTCATGGCTTCTGTAACCTTTCACTAACAGGACTCCTAATCTCATTGATTTGTATTTCTGCTGCCAGAAAGGCATCCATTGCCTTGGTAAATCTGTTCAGCAAATCAAAGATTAATGTTAAACAGCCTTATGCCTCTGTGTTAGAGAGCAGGACTGCAGTGTTTTCTAATGTATATGTACAAGTGTTGATGTTGATTATAGTACATATGTCAGTCCAGTAATGTTTTTGTGTATTCAGCTAGTCAACTTCAATTACACGATGAGGCAAAGAGCAAAATTATATACTGTGTCTGGGAAAGTACTACGTGGAGCTTGAAATTGACCTTGTAGATTATAATAGAAATTCCCAGGCACATAGACCTGGCCCAGGACCTAGGACCAAATAGCCCCCAACCCGTCCAACCAAACTATACTCCATTCTCCTACAATTTTTAGTAAGTGTCCCATAGAGGCATTACAGCACTTGTGTAGAAATGGCCTCGTATGTTCCTTTAAGAGTACATTGAGCAGTAGCAGAGACTAAAGCTCAAATCAGCAGCTGAATGGGATCTGCTGGCAATTTCCGGCAGGCAATGACTCCTGGAGTCGTTAAGATTTCACTGCTGATCGATAATTGTTTTAATTGTTTTAGCCTAACTCTAATCACAAACCTTTTCTATCCCTAAACCCTCCATTTCTTCAAGCCTGACCCTAACCTTTCCCTTCTTAAGCCCTCACGCTCCATGCCCCAAATCCTAACCTTTTACCCTCCATATACTACTGCAGCCCATCCCTTACCCTCCATGTCCCGCAGCCTAACCCTAACCTCCCCCTTAAGCCCTAACCCTTACTTTATAATCGCAGAAGCTGAGTCAGCCTAACCCTAACCTTATCCCGCCACAGCCACTGCAAACTGTCGCTATTGGGAACAGGTCAAAATAGGTTCCCATTTCCAGTAGCAATCTTCTATTTGCCTAGGTTTTCTGACAATTATATAACCACCATTCATTCTGGCTGCTGTATAATTGTTGGAATAGGGCCAGTCAGACTGGCAAAACCATCCCGAGTACTAAAAGGGCAGTTGCAACCCTTTAATGCCCTGTGTATGTGCTATAGTGGTTTGTGTGCATCTAAGGCAAGGTTGCCGACTTTTAAAAGCTTCCCTCCGGGAGATCCTGGAGGGAAGCCATAGATGCAAGCAGGGGATGGGGCTTAACAGCCCCACCCCTTGACTATCAATTACCCCTTTCGGGGTTTCATAGGGATGGGGGTGGGGCTTGATGACGCAATTTGCGTCTTAAAGTCCCTCCCTGTCCCTAGCAACACTAGTAAACTAGTATTGCCAGGCAGGGGGGCAGGACTTGTGCCCGTGGTTTCATGGAAACAGAGATTTGCCGGCTCTTCCCGGATACCAGGAGAACTGCCTGAATTTCTGGAGTCTCCCGACATTCCGGGAGAGTCGCAAACTATGATCTAAGGGGCAGTCTTACTAGTGGGCCGGCAGCTGCTGAGTCCCTATGTTAGACCACTCCCCTCACATGCACGGAACATTCAAAATCAATGGATACAGATCTGTCCTGGAAATGCGGCACCCTCGCATGCGCTGCTTGCCAATAGCAGGCATCTGCTGATCCTAACTATAGGAAAAGGCCCCCTTTTACATTCAGTATTTTCACTTGAAGTAAGTCAAAATAAAAAACGATTTTGATAGGAGCGATTTAACAGGCAGAATTGTGGCTATTTGCCTGGTCCAACAGGCCAGGAGTTCACCAAATTGTAGTGTATTTGGAATAGATTGTTTTTCCACGCTCTGAATTGTCACCATTTTAAAAGTGGAAATATTAAGAGTTGTGTATATCACTTATCTTTTATGTATTATACTCATCCGTCATCTTATATCGCATTAGTCTATAGGTTAAAAATAAAGAAATAATAACAGAAGGCTTACACTTCAGTGCCATCACATATGATACATGATCTATTGCATGAAGTGCAGCATATGCAAACTGTTTAAGGATTATTGCCAGAAAATGCCGTTTCTACTCCTCGCTGTATACTGAGATACACTGAGAAGATTTATCGGATATGAGACTTGGCTGATTGTAGCTCTTCTCCAGAAATACAAATGTATGTTTCTGGCAGGGAAGCCAACAACTGCTGTTTACATGTAAATGAAGAATTTCCTTTTTTTTTTTTTTCACTTTAAATAGCATTTAAGAAAAAAAACATGAAAATACAATATATGCTAATAAAGAATATATATATATATATATATATATGTTTGTGAACATTCTATTTGTAATGTATTAGCTGTTATAGTATTACTTCAGGATTGTTATTAAGGACCGTATTCACACTTAAGTGTGAAATAAGTGCGCACGGATTCGCAAATATACGCGTCTAAGTTGCAAGACAACACCCATGACACTCCCCTCGAACTTACGGATTTTAACAGACTTCCGCCTCCATAAGGCAACCTTAACTCTACGTGCGTATATTTGTGCTTAAGTTGCTTAGTCACGTGCGTACATTCTTATTTGAATGTCCGTGCCTAATGGATTTCCATGCCGAAATCCTACGTAGCTTGCATAAAAAAAGTTACTACGCATGAGATTTATGATGAGTCTAGAATTGGCACATGCTATAATATAATAGGATATGTTAGGGGCCTAGGATTGACATATACTATATATTGTATATAGTGTGCTATTCCCAAAACCTAATATATTGCATGTGCCATAACTAGACCCTTAATATTTCGCCACATGTAGTTTATGTAGTGATCATTGTCCAGATTCCATGTTTTATACACATTGGAACCGCCCTTTCAAAATCCTGCATTTGCCACTAATATCACTTTCACATCACCAACTCTGAAAAACCCGGGTCTATAAACTCGGGTTTTTCCAGGAAAGAAATGCTGGGTCAAAAAAAGACACCTTTTAAAACACCAAATACCCGGGGAAATTCCCGGGTCGGACCCTTTCACATCACCAATGAATCGCAACCATGCTGAAGCTTTCTGGGTTAAAGTGGAAGCCTTTGAGGAGGATCAGTGGATTGCACACTTTCAGTATGTGCTTGATGCCATCTCCCCATTGCTGACCAGACAGACCACAGCTTTCCGGATCCCCATTCCATCCTGGAGGAGGTTAGCCATTGTCTTGTGGTGGTATGCAACCCCCGGCGAATATCGCACGATGTCCTGCATGTTCGGAGTTGGGATTTCGACCATTTGCAATCTCGTGCGTGAGGTGACGGAGGCTTTACTGGACACACTTTATCAGCGCATAATCTACTTGCCTGAGGGAGATCGTCTGGATGACACTATTGCTGCCTTCCTGAGATGTGGTTATCCGCAATGTGCTGGAGTGATCAACGGGACACACATCCCCATCATTGCCCCTGTGCAGAATCCAGTGGTTTACCATAACAAGAAAGGCTGGCATTTCATTGTTCTCAAGGCTGTTGTTGACCACAAGCATTGGTAAGCAAAAGTTCCAATAATACCTGTAATTACATGTAGTGTACAGATGTTTTTGTTGGGTGGCCTGGACATTCGCATGACGCCCGTGTCTTGGCAAATTCGGAACTCTACAACCTGGCCGAGGAGGTTAGAGGAGGATACTTGTTCCCCAGAGAGGTAAATAAATAACTGCTTAAACCTATTATTATACCCCCTGTCCCTCCTGTTCTTGCTTATATCACTTGCTATAATGCCTAACCCCTGTCCCTCCTGTACCTGCTTATATCAACTTTCTTATTATACCCTATTATACCACCCTTGCTCTTCAGGTTTTTTTTTTTGGTAGTAAGAAATGAGCATGTATGTATTTCTTTACAGAAGTCAATCGGTGATGCGGCAAACCCTTTGTGGCGTTGGCTGATGAAAGGATACACCCAGCATCATCATCGTTCTGTGGAGCCAGTGCGCTATTCCCACACACTCAGCTCGGCTCGGATGGTGGTGGAAAATGTCTTTGGCTGCTTAAAGGGAAGGTGGCGGCGATAGAAACACAAGTTGTGCCGAATGTGGTTGCAGCTTGCTGCATTTTACATAACATCTGTGAAATGCACAAGGAGCGCGTTTTACCAGAATGGACCTTTGTGGACTCCAAACTACCTTAGCCATCTTCTTATTCTGAGCCAAGTGAGGGTGTGCTTCGTACCTCCAGTGCGTAAACCATCCGCACAGCCCTAACCAATAACCTTTCTTCTTTCTATTAATAAAAACAAACTTTTTGAAAACATGAACTATAGCATATTAGAAATCATGTGCTTTTTGTAAAACAATTTTACGAATATATAAACATATAAAAATATATAAAATGACAACATTAAGGGTCAATATTGCTGTAAGAAAACCATCACAACAAATCACAGTTGCTGATAGTGCTGATAGTGTTGCTGATAGTATGGGTAGTGCTCTTGAGGATACTGCTGGTCTTGAGGAGGAGCAGGTGTGTTTTGGCATGAAAGTGGATTTTGAGGTGGTGGAGGGTAAATGTGGGGAGGGTAGGCAGGGAAAGTTTGCCTGCTTGGCTGGTAAGGTTGGTACGGAGAAGGGTGTGGTGGGGGGGGGGGGGGGGGGGGTTGTGAAACCTCACGATTCTTTTAATGAAATTCATATTGGCTTCACGATTTTCATGGGTCATTATTCTATTAAGAAAGTTTTCTTGGAGCTGCCTCTCATGATGGAAGAACCTTTCCATTCTCTCATCCTCGTTCTTCTGCATTGCTTTGTCCATGGTGTCCAATTGTTCCAACATGGTTGCAGTCATCGCTTTCGTTGCCATTTCCACCTTGCTCATGTGCTTCTTTCTTTTAGGAACGTTAAAAACTATGGGGAGGGAAAAACAAACTACTTTACAAACATTGGGGTAGATCCAGAACAACGTGTGTGCGTACGTATTTTAGCGGTGCGTATTTTCGTACACGTAAGGTCAATACACTCCCCACGGCACACCCCTTGCACGGACGTATTTTCTCAAATTACGCGACCCAAACCCTACCTTAACTTTTCCTAACGTAACAGAATACGTCCGCTAACCGGCGTACAGACTACGCGAACGTACGCAGCTTAGCACGCCCATACTGTACACTTTAAAT
>WWET01001175.1:0-20479 GCA_011038615.1 Limnodynastes dumerilii
TTTTAGGATGAAATGGGAGTTGTATAGTGGAGAATAGAATGCTGCCTGTATTGTATAGTAGCGGCTATGATTTGCTTTTTTTTATTGTGTTTAAAAGATTGTGTTTTATGATGCTTACATGGATACTATACTCTAGTACCTATAATGATAAACTGTTAAACTGGTAGGCGCAAATTTAAAGTTTGCAGGGAGGCGACGAACACTCTAGCACTAGCCCTGTGTATGATCCAATATTCTACGTGTATAAAGTTACCTGCAGAAAACTTATGATAGGGTGCAAGGCATGGAACTTCCTTCTGCACATAGGAATACCGGGGGAGTGTTCATATTCCTGCGTGTGGAATGGAGGATAGGAAATTCTGTATGCTAGCAGCCACAGCGACTAAATAAGTAAATAACCCTCCCTCCCCTACAGCCTGACCCTAACCCTCCCTCCCCTCCGATAATAGCAGCGACGGAGGGATATTGCTAATTGCGAAAGTGAATGAGTGAAGTATGTACCCACCCATTCATTAAAAAGAAGTCTAAGTTGGTAAGTATTCGCAAAAGGGGACATTTGAAAAGGAACTTTCGGATGTCCCTTTTTCGCAATTCACATGTTCTAACCGGAGATTGCAGCCGATAAATAAAAATCATGA
Organism: Limnodynastes dumerilii; assembly: GCA_011038615.1. Lineage (NCBI taxonomy): Eukaryota > Metazoa > Chordata > Amphibia > Anura > Limnodynastidae > Limnodynastes > Limnodynastes dumerilii. The sequence goes on from WWET01001175.1 coordinate 639, forward strand.
TAAGTTTTTTTTTTAATATAATGTCCCACTAGTGTACTGTAATCTATACAGGGTCAAAGAATGATTTCAATGATTAAATAGTCCTTTTAAAACACTAAATAACATTTGTGTGCTATATAAATAACTATAAAAATGAAAATATTTATAAAACTAGTTATGGTCTAGAATTTACACTTACCATATGTGTTTCTTATCTTTATGACCTGTGTTACCCAGGCCTCTCACATGACTCCATTATATTGTACATAAGCTTCCTCAATAATTTTGTGTTTTTCTTTCTGTCTGTGTCATGCTTTCTTTCCTTCAGTCCTGTACTTACCATCTGTATAAGCATATTTGTACTTACTTTCTGTGTACCAGTCTGTCATTATGTCACGTATGCATTATATAAATTTGACTTTTTTTGGTCACTGGTCACTTTTCACTGTACCCCTTGCAACCTACTGTATTTCCGGATTCCCTCCACTGACCACCCTCTTCTTGTTTTGCTTAACATGTCTTTACTAACAGTTCAGTATTTCTCATGTGTATTAACTAGAGATGCATTAGTAGTACACAGACACCAGTATGCCCATGACTGCCAGTGCATGCTGGCACTTGTAGTACTACAGACACCAGCATGCACTGACACCCAAGGTCCATTGCAGCATGTAGCACACTAATACAATAAGGATGGCAGCATCTTCATCTGTGGGGATCTACTCCAGTGGATGGGACTCTAGCACACTGTTTTAAACAGACCTTGCGGCCAACAGTTTTCTCATTCTGTGTAGGGTTCTCCTTAAGAAGGAACTGTTAGCATCACTGAAAAGAGTTTTTGTTGCTTTTTTTTGCCAAGCATCTTCCAGTGGATTAAAAGCTTACAAAACTAAATCCCCTTAGGGTTACCTTCCAATCCACCTGATCGGGATGACTCCGGACAATCCGGAAAGTGAGGTGTTGCATTCCCGGACATTGGGGGAAGCTGGTAACCATAAATCCTCTACAGATGAAGACCCTGAATACTGGTACTATTTACTGGGCAAGCCCTATTGCATTAGCGCACTGCAGGCACAGTGAGCCCTGAGTGTCAGTGCATGCTGGCACTTATAGTACTGCATTCCCAAGTTGAACCACCAGGAACCTTCCTATTATCAGTCCCGCAGCAGCAATTGGAGACTGCGGAAACCCGGGTCTTAGACCCTCAGAGACGTTTGATTACCATCAGTCTTTCAGGATGTTCTGGTAGGCGGGGAGGGATACCATAGGTGAAAGTGCCATGTTTTAGTAAGTTTTTAGCATGTTGTAATATTTTTTTGTGTTTATATGTGTTAAAATAAATGACCATTTCAATGACATATTGCACTAGATGTTTTTCTTCTGTTTTCTCCCTTTTCTATATGATATTGGTGAAAGAGCAAAGAAATACAGCATTGGAGTAAGCTTCTTATATCAGACTGCTACCCCAGATAATTGGCTGCCTGCCATTCTGCATTTTGTTTTATAATTCACTGTAGCGTTGGACTCTCTGTTGGCTGGTTTTAGTAATTAAGTGCACAATACAGTTGCCAAGGAATACTGTCACTTATAAAACCAATCTTGGTGAAAGCTGACCAAGAGTTGGTTTGATTCATGGTGAAGGGAGTCCAAGCCGTTCTACTGTTTTTTTTATTATTATTTATTAAATGTTTTCATTTCTTTACATGTGCTGATCACAACTGCAGCTGCCACAGTTGTAACCTTTTATACACTGCTCAAAAAATAAAGGGAACCCTAAAATAACACATCCTAGATCTGAATGAATGAAATATTCATATTAAATACTTTGTTCTTTACATAGTTGAATGTGCTGACAACAAAATCACACTAAAATTATCAATGGAAATCAAATTTATTAACCCATGGAGGTCTGGATTTGAAATCACCCTCAAAATTAAAGTGGAAAAACACACTACAGGCTGATCCAACTTTGATGTAAAGTCTTTAAAACAAGTCAAAATGAGGCTCAGTAGTGTGTGTGGCCTCCACGTGCCTGTATGACCTCCCTACAATGCCTGGGCATGCTCCTGATGAGTTGGCGGATGGTCTCCTGAGGGATCACCTCCCAGACCTGGACTAAAGCATCCGCCAACTCCTGGACAGTCTGTGATGCAATGTGGCGTTGGTGGAGGAAGTGAGACATGATGTCCCAGATGTGCTCAATTGGATTCAGGTCTGGGGAGCAATACCAATACTATTGCATCGGACCAGCACATATTATAAGGGCACGGTTGTGCCCTTATATTAAGGTTGACTATAATAAACAGCATTCTGCCATTGACTTTCTGTCAGAGGGGAGGCATTGTGTTTGAGGGTCTGTAGCTCAGAAAGTATTTTATGCATTAAGATGAAATGTTCGGGACTTCCGGTTCCGGCAGGCATGTGAGAGGCCGCCGCGCGAGTGTGCTCTGCCGGTCCCCGTTATCCTGCTCCTCTCATCTGCAGTATTCGGCGCTGGAGGATTCGGTCCCTGCGGTGGGAAACTCTGTTTAAGCACCTCCATCACATGGAAAGGTTCCTCTTACCAGCCATGCCACCTAAAACCCCGAAAACACGTCAGGAGGCACTGAAGGGGAATTCCAAGATGGCGGCCGCGGTGGTAGCGTCGGGGAAGCAAGTCTCAGAGGACTCTTCCTCACCCTCTCCCTCATCCCCAGTCCGCTCCCCATCTCCCTTACCAGCAACTACAGAGCACACAAACATGTCACCTGCTCCCCAACCGCATATCACATATGCAGATGTTGTGCAAGCCATAACTGACACTATGGGGCCTTTATTAGCAGTGCAGGCCCAGACTCTCAACACAGCAGTGCAAGACATCAAAGCACAGTTGCTGCAGATAACACAGAAAGTTCAAGTGGTAGAGCAACATGTTGGAGATTTATTTCAAGATGTGACCCAACTTAAAAAGCGTTCAGAGATACTTAATAAGGAGCAGACATATATCTGGAATAAGTTGGATGACCTTGAAAACCGGTCCAGGCGCAACAATTTGAGGGTGATCGGCTTACCAGAATCAGTAAAGGGGCAGGAGCTGCACCAATTCCTGCAACTTACCTTACCATCGCTATTAAAGGTTGAACAAAGCTGTGCAAATATAATAATTGAGAGAGCGCACCGACTGGGCCCACAGAGAGAAAATTTGAACTCTAGACCGCGTCCAGTGATTTTCAAAACCCTTAATTATCTACACAAGATGGCCATCTGGAATGCAAGCAAAACATGTGGAGAAATCATTTGGGAAGGGAATAAGCTTCGTTTGTTTCAAGACTACTCTATGGAAGTGACGAGAGCCCGGAGAGAATTTGCGCCACTTTGTACCAGTCTTGTAAAGCATGGCACCAAGTTTGCTTTAATATATCCTGCACGTCTTCGTATTTACAATGGGAAGGAATACAAGGATTTCCTGTCACTAAAGGAGGCTATGGGGTTCCTGGAGGCGGAAGGCGTTTCTGTGTCTGGAGTGGTGAAGGGCCCAGCTAAGGGTTGAACGTAACAGTTTCTGCAAGGCAAATTCCCCTCTGGGGTTTGAACTCCCGACAGCTGGACTCTTGGCTCTTTTTCCATTGTGGGTTTCCCGTGGCGGTGGAGTGGATTGCCCGGCCGTCGTAAGGAGAAATATGACGGGACTTATGGCGTAAGCATTTTGAAAAAGTAGAAATAAGGCTTGAGCTTTGTTTCATTCTGTAAGTTTTCCTGGAAGTCCAGGTGTCAAGTTTGACAGAGAGACAGGACTTTCTTAGTTTTGATTAGTTTATTGTTATGTTGTTCCTTTTGTTTAACTTTTTGAAATTTGCCTTGGCTGACGCCATGCCATGCTCTATTATTGCTTTACATAGCCGTTTTACACTTATTGCAAAAGTTGGTTGTCTAGCGGTGCATCTCACCCCACTTGGTATTTCATATATTGTCAATAACTGGACTCAGTTACTATTTTCAATACATGTGCATCCTTATCGTTTATTTAATATATTTATTGATGGAGTTATTGGAAAATAAGAATAAAACCTATAAGTGTATCACTAAGCAGATAATTTAATATGGCCAATCTTAAATTGGGTACTTGGAATGTTGGGGGTATAAACTCCCCCATTAAAAGGAAGCGGCTTCTTGCATATATTAAAAAGCTCTCCTTGGATGTTGTTATGCTACAGGAGACGCACTTAATAAAATCGGAGCTAATCAAATTAAACTCTGGAGTATACAAGGTGCTCTCCGCGGCGGTATATAATTCCAAAGCGAGAGGGGTTGCCATTTTGGTTAGAAAAAGTATTTCCTGGCCTGCAAGTTCCATTGATTCTTAAACATTGTAAGTTGTGTAAAGTGGGAGGAAATGTCTGGATCGCCGAACATTCCACGTGCTGTTGGAGCAGGGAGGGCGCTTGTGTTTATTCCCAATGACCAGTGATGATGGCACAGGCTGCTAAAGTAACAACTGGGCACCACAGGTAATAGACCCGCAGACTGACAGCAACAAGTCACCTGCAGCCTCTGCCCACCTCTTGGAACACCAAGCTGCTCTCCTGATGGACACGTAAGACCAGCAGCAGGAAAGGGGGTGTGGGAGTGGATCCTGGATTGGGACATAGTGGCTGTGGAATATATCCAGCGGGACTATGAGTCACTCTCTGTATGAAGAGTCCTGTCAGTAGTGATCTGCAGGTCCCCTAGGACGTGACTTGTTTCCCAGGACTGGCTAGGCAGAGGTCACATCATGTGAGTCCCCGGGCGAGAGCTCCACATCATGATCAAGCGAGATGGGTATGAAGGGAGACAGGTGGAGCAAGTGATCCTCACCAGCTTTATTTGCTGCATCTTCCTGCTGTGGACCACAGAGGTCTCTGCTCTGGCTGACTTCTCAGGTAAAGCCCAGATGGATAGTAGAGCCCTTATAGCAGTTTATCTCTGAGGATGCAGAAATATCGTGTGCTTATAGATGTTACAGAATATTGTTGTTACTGAATTATGCTGATTACTGAAAGCAAACTACATAATTATTTAATAGAATTACTAGAAATGACTTGGTAATTTAATGTTTTTATTTAGATTTGTAAAGTGCATGAGTTATTTATTATCACATTTGTTATGATTATTTACTAGTATTATTAGAGAATACTTGTCAGCTCTTTTCTGCTCCCTCTGGGAGGATATTGGGCTGCATCCAGACTTAAGAAGGAGCTTGAAATTAAGAGAGGAAAGTCACTCCTGGGCTAAAACATTGTTGATTGTAGGGGAGTCATAAACCATCCCCTACAGACAGCAGGGAGTGCAGGGGACGTACACTACCAGCTACAGACGTGTACTTAAAACGTGCAGGGGTCAGGATCTAGCCCTATGTCACATCATTATTCCTGACCCTTACCTTAAAATTTCTGTGCCATCATCACGTAAAATGGAGACAGCTTGGACATGTGAATAGTATGGCAGGTGCTTAGCTTGTCCTCACTGTACTTTTAGAATATTTTTCCCCCTACCTTGTAGGTGTTTTCTGATCCTAACAATTGTTGTAATAGCTTTCTGAATGTATAGAACACAAAAGTCTGGATCTGGACCTATGTTTTGTCTTCCATACAATCAAAAAGCTATAAAAGAAGAAGACACAATAGGGCAGGCAGACCTTAGTGGTGGTGTGCTAAGGGGAGCTGTAAGGAAAAATTAAGTTGTGGCAATGTTTTACTAAACCAACTAAACGTTGCGCCTGATCCAGACCTACGCTCATGAAACGCCCTTGTGCGGAGTGTATTTACGCCACCGTAACTACAAAGCACTCCCCTAGTCACTCCACTCGGTCGTTCATATTTAAGCCGTCTTACACCGACCAAACTCTATCCTAACTTTTCTGTGCATAACCGTGATCGTCCGTAGCATCCATGTATACGATGCTTAGCACGCCCAAACTGTATGATTTAAGTGCCTCACCCTGCCCTCGAAGCGTAATTACAGTTTTCATATGGCTGGCACGCCCCTTTGAGCGTTGTTACGAAGCTGGCATGCTCAAGGCCCACGCGCTTAGAGTTTTGTTGCGTAACATCGACCCTGCGCATGCGCAGTAAGTAAAAAAGGCCGCTTTTACGCTTACCAAAAGGGTAAAAACGCTTCCGGGCGTAGGTCTGGATCAGACCCATCATTACTCAGTCCTATGCCTACTGTTCCAATATCTACAAGAGTCTATGATAACACCACAACATCAATAGACAGGTGTTGTAGCTTTAGCTCTGATCAATCCAAAAGAGTAACTTTTGGATAAATCGAATCAGCAGAGGAACCCAGCATTGATTGACCTGTAAAGAAGAATTGGAGGAAAGGGTACCCCACAGCACTGCCTATAAAACCAATTAGAGGTCCAGGTACATAGATAATCACAATTTAAATAATTTAATAAGCAGTTGAATGACTTCTTCACAGAAATGTGCTACTAGATATATAAATATATGCTTCTAGGAGTGCAGCTACTAGATATATAAATATCTGCTTCTAGGAGTGCAGCAGGTCAGTAGCTATAATTGTGACAAATTCTGTTCAATCCTCCACGTGTCATAAATTCTACTTCAGCACAACACCTCACACAAACTAGCACCATTAAGACACTTTAACAATAAAAGCTATTAAAGCTTGTGCTAGAAGATGGACTTGCTGCAGTAACCTGTGTAAATGAGCTTAAGTCCTAAATATATGTATTCTCTAGGCAGCAGCTGAGAAATCAATACGTTAAATACACTTAATTTAACCAAAACAAAAAAATTAAATGATCACATTTCTTATGTATCCCACAATATCATATCTATGAGTGAAAATAATAGCTCAAAGTACAAATTAAATAACTGAATTACTCTTTGTAAAAAATAATTATATATATACATTTTTGATTGGTTAACAGTTTCCTATAAATGAAGAATAGTCTAATTTTTCCTCCTTGGTTATAATGGAAATCGCCACTAAGAGAATACATCTGGCTGCTTATATATAATAGTATATGATTCTCATGTATAAGAAACCATGCTACCCCTGAGATCTCTGAATAACACAAACACAGTAGTTTTACCTGAACGAAACTGCCATCCATGCTGCAGAGGTAGTCCCCAAAGTATATTTCTTTTGTTATCTTGTTCTCCCATATCCAAAAATTGTGCTGTAACATTTAACAATATTTTATACATGCCCATCCTATCTACATAATCCCAGGGGTTGATTACAACATTTCCATTTTGAATGCTGAAATCACTCAGCCTCTGGGGAACTAGATCCCACATTGGAGGATAATCATCACTGTAACTAGATGCTTTGGACTCAGCATTGCTGAATGTCAGTACTAGTGACAGCAGTACAAAGACAGTCATTCCACTGTATATTGCCATTTTCAATATTAAATTCCGAGTCTGTGTTCTTTATATACCTTCTGGACTGTACTGTAATATGTCACCATCTGCTGCTTTCCCATGTTGCATTCAACTGTAAAGTAGACTTTGAGAGTTGAATGACCTTATGATCTTATGCCAATATTTGCTTTTAACAGTTCTACCTTTGTTCAGAAAATTATTACAAACAAAAGAACTTTTTGCACATGTTTGTCCTCAAGTTACCCTTTGTATTAAACATATGCAAAAGTTATAATGTCTATTCCCCAAAAAGGTAAGCTGTAAATGTTTTAGGGTCAAAATGATAAAAATTTTACAGTAATACCCCGTTCAGATTGCCTCAAAATACCGGCTTTTTTGAAGAAAAAGCCGGCTGTAGAAAAAAGCCGGCTTCTAAAGGCAATCTGAACGGGTAAATTTCAAAAAGCCGGCTACTGAAAGAGCTGGCTAAAAAGAAGGGTTTTAGTCGGCTCTGAACACCGGCTTTCAATAGCCGGGTTGGCGCGTTCAGACTGAGTTAAAAAGCTTTTTCATCAAAAAAGACGGTGTTTTCAGCTCAGTCTGAATGCACCAATTTTAAATCTTCAAAATTCTGCCCCCTGCCTAAAAAGCCTGCTTTTTAGGCAGCGGCAATCTGAACGCGGTATTATAGAACTGCTGGAGCCCAGGTACATAAAAAACAAACATAAATATAACACAAGAAACACTTTTTACAGTTGTTACCCACTTGTGTCAGGGTTATAAATAATTTTATTTTTCAGTCCTATAGTAAAATATGGATAGTCACCAGGAAGCTTCTTACCTGTAACAGACACCTCTATTTTAGTTATTTAAATTAAATAGCTATTTTCCAACAGCTTTCTAGACCTAATGATTCATACATCTAACAGTTTCTATGCTTTTAAAGTGAAATATTTGGATGCAGAGTCTGCTGCATTGAACTTGCTGGATGCCACTGATTTTGTAGTATTTGAACGTTGGAGATCATTAAATAATGGAAAACATTTTCAACCATTTTTACATCTATACATTTTTACTATAGTGTAATATGTCTGTTCATTCGTCAATAAAAGTTCAAAAAACTTATACTCAAAATCAGTGTGATATAAACTTGATGTATTTATTGATATACACTTTTTATTTTTTCCCCACCATGAAACAAATGAAAGTATAACAGCATTGCATAAGCAATCACATAGTGCAAATTACCACTAAAACCCCTTTCACATAACCACCGGTCCTGGGGGAAATGCCGGGTCCCAAAAAAAGTTGCGTTATAAGTCCACAAAAACCTGGGGAAATTCCTGGATCTGACCCTATCACATGACCATGAATTTCCCGGGTTTTAGTGGATTTATAATGTGGCAGGGCATGCTGATGCTTGTAGAGCTGCAAACACTAGCATGCCCATGAATGCCAGGGCATGCTGACACTTGGAGAACCATAGGCGCCAGCATGACCTGTCATCCTGTGTTAAACACAAAATAGTAATGCCCTTCCTAGCTACATAATGAAATATAGGGCTGGCCATTAACATAAAAAAATTAACATTTAATGCCCCTACAATTAAAAAAAAATTACATTTAATACCTCTAATATAAAAAAATTATGAACATTTAATACCTCTAATATTAAAAAATAATTAACATTTAATGCCCCTAACATAAAAAAATTAACATTTAATACCTCTAATATAACAATACGTTAAATACATTAAATAAATAAATTCAATACATTAAAATTATTAATAAAAAGAAGTACTTACCAATTTGAACGGGATCCAAACTTCTAAGCTTTTAATCTGGGAGGGAGGTCTTTTCTAAAAAAAAAACCTTGAAGAGATACTTAAGCCTTGTTTCCAGGACATCCCGGCGCTAATGACAGCGCTTATACCCTTGGCCAGCGTGGGAAATTACATTTGAAACTGAGTTTAACCGAGTAGTGTAAGGGTTTTGGATAGTGCCCAACTGTCAGTTTGCATAACAAAATTATTCTCCTTGTTGTGTAGGATACAGGGGCATTTTAAGAAGTGAGGGGGCCCTTGTGCAGGATTTGCACATGGGCCCCCTCCCCCCTACCCTGATACAGGACTGTCCCGATTTGCAGACCTCAAAAGGGGCAGGGCCGCCCCTTTATCGGCCAGCGAATAGAGACAGTCCCACGGCAGGGGAAGGGGGGCTCATTCAGCATCTATTTCTTCCCTCCAGAAGATCTTAGAGGGAAGAAATAGGCCTACTTCCCCTGCCAATCCTTTATTATTGACTGTTTAAAAGATCAACAGGTGGTATAATTATATACCTTGTTCTGTAGGGAGATCTGGAAAACATGCACTGTTGAGTAGCCTTGAGGACTGGTTTGGGAACCACTGCATTAGAGGGCTCTAGTGAGCGTTCTATGAAAGCGCCACACACAGGAGGCGCTTTTTTTCCAGCTCTTATAGACAGCACTAGAAATGATTTAGTGAAATCGCCTTTAGTGAATCCATTGATTTATATTCTGCATTACAAAAGTCGGGACTGCGATGGTACAGCAATGTTAGTCAAGTTGATTTAGAAAAAGCCCAAAGTCCCGGGACTTTGGCTTTAGTGAATACGACGATGGGACAAAAGCAGCTAAAGTCACAGGACTTTGGGCGATTTGGCCAACATCGACCTTAGTAAATGCCTCATTTGCTATAGGCCTCATTTACAAAAGTCGCTTTTGAGCAGCGATTATGCATTGATTCAGCGCCGTATTTACAAAGCGTCGATTTTGCTTTGCGATTTTGAATTCACAGCGATGTGTTAAAAAGCGCTCACTCGACGAATGTACGCACAACGATATTTTTCTTGTCCACAGTCTTAAATCCCCCGTTTTTTATGAATGTCGCGTGACTTTCTCTAAGTCCCGAGAGATGATGCCAATCAACCTCTATAAAAGGTAATTGTGGAGCAAGAAGAAGCCACCATTTTGTCTTGTACATTGAGGATCACACTTGCTGCTTTTTTGCCCTGCTTTTGCACTTGTGCCTTGCCTATTTTAATTGAAATAATTAATACTTTGTGACATGAGAGTAATGCAATTTTAACACTGATTATGTTATTATCATACAGTTTTTTTGGGTGTCAATGTGTATTGTTGTTAGCAAACATTTTAAATCTGCTTTGGTCTGACTTATTAGAACTGTTCCTCATTAAGTGTAAATCATTCTTGTTTATAGAAGAGTTGTGTTTATGTGTCCTCTCCTGTGCCATGCTTGTATATTGATCATCTACTTTGGTTATATATTGAGTGTAGTACTGTGTAAATAATACATTTAGCATGACTGGTTTTGACTTATAGGCCAGATATCCCATCATTTTTTCTAAAATACATGTTGTATGAAATTTGTATGTTTATCTCTCTGTGATGATTTGAAATATTATCTTTTTATTTTATTCTTTAGCATGTCCAAAAAAATTGTACCCAGACACCTGTTGAGTCTGATTCTAATGACAGTGAGGAGGAGCTGGCCCCACCTGCAAAAAAAACCCAAAAGTGGCCGCAATGTCCGTTTTTCATATGATGAAAACTGTGCCCTGGTAGATGGGATAATGGAAGTTTATGAGGAAGTGTTGGGTGAGAATGCTGGCAAAACAACATGTGCACACAAATCTGAGTCATGGAGACGAATTGTGTCATCTGTGAATGCTGTGAGTATGCACACTCGGGCGGACCATACATGCAGGAAACGTTTCTCAGACATCAAACGTAAACTGAGGGACAAGCTTATTAAAGAGAGAGAAGCGGCAAGGAAGACGGGTGGTGGCCCTTCACGTAACTTTAAGTATTTCTGTTATGAGGAAAAAATGAGGAGCATATTTTCTGAGGCTGCACTTGAGGGCGTGAATATATTGGACACAGATGCACAAACTTTGGAAGATATACATTTTTATTAATAATTTTTTTAATCATAAATTTTGGATTTTTACTTTTTTTTTTAGAAATCATTAATATTAGTTTATAACATTGTCTACTGTCTTCTTGCATGTAGCACAGGAGCAAACAATGCCTTCAACACCAGAGATGACAAGCACTCCACCACAAGGGACCTTCTCTTCAGATGATGAGATTGCTGGTAAGCACACTTTATATTTTTTGGTGTTGATACATTAGCTTTGTAGACTTTACGCTTTGGGATCTGTAAAAGAAGTTTAATAAACAATTAATTATTTGATCAATTGTACATTCTTCCATGTGTACAAATGTTATAGTTTTTAGCAAACGGTCATTGTCCAGAAAATTCCAAAACATAATGTACCATATATGTGCAAGGTTACTGCACAATTGTACACAGATAGGAAGTGAAGTGTTATTTTTTGTTCAAAAAAAGCACAAATTAATTTTAAACTTACATATTTTCTCCCCTTTTTGAAAACTCTTATTACTCAACAAACATACTTTCTTACAAGTTCACTGATGACAATACATTTATGTGTATAACCTTACCATGTTTTTTGGTCCTAGGTCCATCACAACCACATACCAATGCACCGTTCATCACTGTTGCTGAAGCACCTAAAGAGCAGGAAAACATAGAGTATGTTACTATTAATTTGGAGGACTTTCCTGCAACATCTCAGCCATCACAACCACAGCCAGCACCACAACCTCAACCATCACCACCACCATCACCTACACAATCTATTCTCAAAACCATTGGTGACTGCATTCTACGTCTGGAAACACACCATGCAGAGTTGCCAATAACAACAAAAACACCATGCGCTGTTTTCAGAATGTCTTCAAACGCCAAACCTCAGTGACAAATCTTGGGTTGAATCGTATTGCATCTGCCCTAGAAAACCAGAATGTGCTGATTGCACAAAATACCAGTGCTTTGCAAACATCCAATAACATGTGCAGGGAGCTACATACCCAATTATTACATCTCTCGGCACAATTAACCAGTAACCAAGTTATGCAGAACCAACCAGGATCATCTTCATCGGGATAAACAAGCCACTTGACAACACCTTCAAGTTCAGCACATAACACTCCGCCCAGATGGGGAGCCCGCACAAGGGGTGGGAGAGGAAGAGGTCATGGCAACACACCAACTCGCAAATCTTAGTGTCTTCATAAATGGCCGGTACTCTGTGTGGGGATAAAAAAAACTAATTTTTGATATTCGCTCTGGAAAATGCTGTTCTATTTTCTAAAGCTTGCATTGTTGATATTAATAAAATGTGGACCTTTGGCAAACGGATATCCTTGTAATGTTTTTTAATTGCGATTATAAGTTAGAGTATATTGTATTTAAAGCTGTTGCTACTGGTAACTATGTTTTTTACAATCACATATAAAATGGTTTACTAGGGGTATACAAAATGTAGTTAGAGCCACAGTTAAACATACATTTTTAAACACAGCCAATCACACTTTGCTAAGGTTTTTAATACACATACATTATAGCCTTGGCCCAAACTCCATCATAATAATATATATTAAGGAAATGACCGCACATATAAGGCAAGCTAAAAGGGACATTTTAAACAAATCTACTGACCTATCTAATACATATGACATATCACAGTCCAATGAAACTTACATGTAAACCGGCTCTGAATAAGTGCTTCACGGACCTGCCTCCCATCCTCAGTAGAATGCAGTAGAATGCACTTCTCCAGATGGTACAGGGCCACCTAGCTGTTGCTCCTCAACTACAGTAATGTCGGGGGATTGTTGGTTAAGTGCTACATTATGCAGGAGACAACAAACAAGCACAATATCTGAAACCTTTTCAGGCTTATAAAGCAATACACCACCAGATTTATCAAGGCAACTGAACTTGGTTTTTAAAAGTCCAAAGGTACGTTCTACACTCACATATTTCAAATTATACTTACCCTGTTGGCATTAGTGCCTGCTCAAATTTGGCAAATAAGGATGACCACCTCAGAATATAGGAGTCATGGCATGAACCAGGGAAGTCAAAAAACACACTCATTATTTTCTGATTAGCATCACAGACCACCTGAACATCCAGGGAATGATAATGGTGACGATTTACATACACCTGTGCGCATCGTTTAGGTGGTCTCAGAGGGATATGAGTGCAATCTATAGCACCCAGGACATTGGCGAATCCTGAGATGGCATAAAACGCTTGCTTCAGGTCTTGCCAATGTGACTCCTGGCTGGGGAAGCTAATATATGGGGGCACAAGTTTTTTGAGTGCACTTAACACATGAGTCAAGTGACGTGAAAAACTGGCCTGTGAAAGCCCAACCACTCTCCCAGTGACTGCCTGGAAAGACCCACATGTGACTGATTGTAATTGTGTTGCCCAGGAGTTTGTGGATTCAATAGAGGGTTCATAAGCCAGGAGCAACACCCATATCCTGAGTCCCCTAAAGGGGATACAAATATATAATAATAAATTAATACAGGTCCAATTTTAACAAAAAGTAGCATATAGTTAAATAGTTACAATAAAATTTACCCAGCATCCATCCTGTTGGCATTAGTGACTGCTCAAATCTAGCAAATAAGGATGACCGCCTCAGAATATAGGAGTCATGGCATGAACTAGGGAAGCCTACAATATTTTCTGTTTTGCATCACAGACCACCTGAACATTGAGGGAATGGTAGTGATGCCTATTGACATACACCTGGGCGCTTTGTTTAGGTGGTCTCAGCAGGATATGAGTACAATCAATTGCTCCCAGGACATTGGGGAATCCTAAGATGGCATAAAAGGCTTGTTTCTGGTCTCGCCATTGTAACTCCTGACTGGGGAAGCTAATATATGTGGGCACAAGTTTCTTGAGTGCACTTAACACGAGTCGTGAAAAACTGGCCTGTGAAAGTCCAACCACTCTCCCAGTCATTGCCTGGAATGATTCGGTAGCAAGAATGTGGAGGACACACAATCATTTTTCCAGACAATGCATGACACCTAGCTGTAGCAGGGTCTAAATACCTCCCCACCTGCTCATAAATTCCCAGAAGGTTAGCACGATTGAGCCTAAACATTTACACTACCTCCTGGTCTGAGAGGGAGCCCAGGTCCAAACGCACATTAAACACATGTGTCTTGGGATTCGCACCATGCACTGAACCAGGGGCTGGTGATGGTGTCTCTCCTCCATAGCTGTGGCCTCCAACACCACTAGCACATCTCCTAAATCCATAATAAGCAATCTCCAAACAACAAATTTCAATATCTCTCTCTCTCTCCAACCAAAAGCCACATGGGAATGCAATAGAGGAATGTCTTTTATAATTAGCATACAGCTGCTTGCCTTATTGACATCGATTTGTGTAAAGTCGCCTTTCCCTGAAGGCGATTTTTAAGGCAGCACTTTTCAGGTGATTATACGGCGATGTTCTAAAAAGGGACTTCAGTGAATACAGCGTTTTATATGTGATGCATTAGAAAAGTCGGGACTAGACAGCTACAGCGATGTTGGTCGAGTGGATAGTCTAAAAAGACAAAGTCCCGCGAGTTTTGCCTTAGTGAATACGACGATGAGTCATAAAATGCTTAAATCACGCAACTTGGAGCAATTTCTCAATAGCGACTTTTGTAAATGAGGCCATTTAGGGAGGTTCTGAAATAACATTGACCACCGCTGTAATAAAGTGACCTAGATTTTATAGAAAAGTACATTTTATTGCATAAATCATTTAAACTGGAATATTTATTTATTTATTTATTGCTGCTCTACATTGTCTAGACCAGGTTATCCAACCCATGGGCCACGGGCAGCATGCAGCCCAGGACAGCTATAAATATGGCCCAACACACAACCGTAAACTTAATTAAAACATTATGAGATTTTTTTGCAATTTTTTGTGATTCTGTGCTAGGCTTAGAGGCCGCCACGCACCGTACACGCTCGCTATTTGTACGCATGCGTGGCTTCAGTTTTACAGCAGGGTGTGGCTTCCAATGTGTTATCTCCCAACCGCAGACAGTCGAATTGACACCAGCTGAAGATATGTGTGCTTGTGGTGACTTGGTAAATAAAACGCAGCGATTATCGATAATATTTCAACCTATTGTAAAATTGTAGACCTTTATTGTTATTTAAAAGACATGTAAGTATTCTTGTTTGATTATTGAACCTTGCTTTCTATTTTCCCACCTATTCATTTTTATAATAAAAGTAAAAGGCGGCATTTAATTAGGTTTATTATTGGAGGACTTTTTTTTCTTATCTTTGGTGGCGGATATCACGAAAATTATGCACTGACCTTTTTTATTCTTTTGCTTATTAGCTATCGTTAGTGTTAGTGTATTTTATGTGTGGGCCAAGACAATTCTTCTTCTTCCAAAGTGGCCCAGGGAAGCCAAAAGATTTGACATATTTCAATAGTGATATGGACCTCCAAAAGGTACAAATATTAAGAAGCATATTTGGGGACATGTTTAAGTCTACTGGGGTGTGCTACATATGCTAGACTAATATGCTTGCATCCTTACCACAGTATGCTATACAGTAAGTTGCCCACAAAACTGACAGGCAGGATGCAGATTTCAGATTCTGCTGCTCCAAATGTAATGGTAGAAGGAAACCGGGTTCCAACTGGATTCAGCCTCACGTACATGTATGTCCGAATCAGTAAGAGTATTCCCCTTACTGATACAGACATACGATCCTTCAAAGCTCCATGCCGTTTAACAAATCCACACTGTACTATCTGCATACTCCCCCTTACACTTACAAACACACATTGCGGAAGCTCTATGTGCCTCCAGTCCTGCCATAAAAAAATAGTTCAAGGACAGAACTCTGGATCCAGAGATCCAGATCCATCCTGGTACTACAGTGTTCACTCATGCGCTGCTAACAAAAGGTATTTTCTGATCAATCAGAACAATCAGATAACTCTCCCCCCTTCCTCATAAGTCTGGATCCGATCCAGTGTCCATAAGTAAATGAGACGTGTGAAGTCATGTATAATAGGTAATTACTGTCCTACTGTCCACTTACCCCTTGTATAAAGGTCTAGTATTAATTGTACAGTACATTCATATTTTGCAGCAAACTCAAACTCCGTATTAAATCACACTTTATATCTGTCTCAGAAATGTCTCCTTCCGTAATGATAGATCCTTTCTCACAACAGTCCACATTCGGAATGCTGATACAAATTTCACCTTTCTTCTGCTGGCACAGCATGATTCTTTTCAAACCTGTCTGCTTTATCTGTAAGAGAGTCTAACATTTCGCTAGTAACAGCAGGTGTTTTTTTTTTTTAATGCAACAATCTCCCAGGACATTTCCTTACTAGAATATGCCATTTTAAACTAAATTATCAAGGACTGAGACCTCAAATAGAAGGGCCCATGCTATAATCTCTGACCTCGTTTCAACCCAAAATCAACAGCAGCTGTTTTCACAGCAACAGGTGTTAAAAGAGAAATAAACTGTGTGACCCCGATTACATTATACTGAAACTATAAAGGAACAGTCAGTGTCTTTGTCATCTCCCTGAGACACCTACTAAAGGTCTCTATTTCTTGTCAATATTTTCTCACCACTATGTATTCACATACACAAGCACAGACCACCCACCTGTAAGGAAGTCTGGATCCAGATCCATACTGTGCATGCACATGCATGATCACAAAATGTGGGATCTAATCCATGGTGATATACGTATTTAGTAATTACAAATATATACTATAATATATTATATATAACAGTATATATAATATACACTAATAACTCACAGTCATCATGATTCACAAGCAATCTACATACTTATAATACATATAAACACTGTTCTTCTATGGTCTTAGTAGTAGTTGACTTTCACGATCATGCATGTGCATGCAGCAGACTTCATCATGAAAGAAGGGTAGGAAAGGGCAGAAAGCATATGTCAGATGTGCTTGGTTGGAGGGGGATATATTTAAAATGTACTGTATTACTGTGCTAACACTCTATCCACATTTTCACACCATCCTCATTTTTCATGGGGGTCGTTGCAGAAATATTAAGAAAGGGTCCTACAAACATAACTCCCTTTCACAACAACCTGCTCTACACTAAACTTAAAACTGCCAACTATTCCAACAACAGATTTCAGCAGCTCTGCGAGAACTCAACCAGCTGATAGCAGATCTGGTCATGGGGCCTGATCCAGACCTACGCTCGCAAGCGATCGTACGCTGGTCGTAAGCGTAAATTCGGCAGAAAAAACGCACTGCGCATGTGCAGAGTGACAACTTCCGGTCGTTCAAAAGACCTTTTCGTAGCGGCGATTCAGGCGTCCGTATTCTTTGGATTTTTTCCGACGACGGGGCGTGTTTATATTACGAAGTTAGTACGGACGCTGGAGTTAGGGAATGTAGGCGGGGGGAGCCATTTTAATTGTACAGTATGGGCATGCTTAGGCCGCTAC
This sequence comes from Limnodynastes dumerilii, assembly GCA_011038615.1. Taxonomy (NCBI): domain Eukaryota; kingdom Metazoa; phylum Chordata; class Amphibia; order Anura; family Limnodynastidae; genus Limnodynastes; species Limnodynastes dumerilii. Next base: position 18,391 of record WWET01001175.1, read on the forward strand.
GAACAGCGCGTCACTACGAAAATAGGGTAGGGTAGGGTTCGACGGGCGTAATGAAAGGAAGGTAAGGGGAGAGTCGTGGGAGTGAAAGTTTAATACGCTTCGCTCTCATGCGTAGGTCTGGATCAGGCCCAATGTCTCACCCAGAGGTAATGCTATCCTGGGTGTGCAGGCTGGATCTTTAGTGGACATAGTGAAAGTTGGTCCTTCTCACAGTATCCAGGTAATGTATAAAAATAGTGAGGGTGCCTCTTCAGGCTAGTCCATAACTGGTTGTAGGACTACTGAAATGTAGAATATGGTCAGCGAATGGCACTCCTTAAATAGGTTAATAAATAATAGTCTCAGGTGCCTCCTCAAAAAATCAGTCCGATTTCGAAATATATATATACTTCAGTGAGTGGCACTCTCATATAGAAAATTACAAGAATCGCCAGTTGCTCCAACATTTCAGTTTTATTCCAAAACTGTCATCAGGGATATATACATGTGAAAATACAAACATAACACATCTATAAATACCTTCCCTTTACCTGTGTGACCTCCCCCCTGTGCATAGTGAACGCCTCGTGCCTGCAGCCCGCAAGCCAAGTAGACTCTGACACTGCTATCATGTCATGCGGCACCTAGTAGGTTACTTTGGTAACCAATGTAAACAATCATAAAACACCCGTGTTTGCACTATCCAGCACAAGATCAAACACATACCACCATTAAAAGCACATAACGAAATATGTCCACGTGATAGCTATAGCAGAAGTAGACCAAAAAGCTATTCTTAGTGGACCGAAGCCATATGTGACTGCAAACAGTTAAGCGCTCTGAGTTCCGGTGGGCACTGTGCAGATGCTTAAAATGTAGCAACATCTGCACTGACTAGGGGTAATAACGGGGGAAACAAACAATATATCACCCTGACACCAATGCTTGCTCGGTGCTATTACCGGATCCAGAACTAACTTCAATGAATGGAGCCAGAAGCCCCTAAAACACATTTAGTACACCGGCATACACGCAAGATGACAATAGGCAATCAGATACAGGTTATGCAGCATAGTAAGGTAAGTAAGGTGACTGAATGGAGTAGCATGATAAAGATAGCACTCCACAGTAATAGATGTGGCATTCACATATTAAAGGAAACGTGAAACGTTCAGTTGCTCATTAAGCCCCACAGACATAAAGGTGTTGAGTCTATATGTCCATTCTGCCTCCCTTTGTAAGAGTCGCTAATCACGATCTCCTCCCCTAGGTAGGGGTGGAATGTGGTCAATGATCTGATGTTGCAATGTGGCCAATCCAGGTCCATTTTTAGGAAGTGCCGTGGCACTGGTTGTTCAGATTTTTTGTTGGTAAGAGCTGTCCTTATTGCTGAACGATGAAGGGCCATGCACTCTTTCAATTGTCGCACTGTCTTGCCCTCGTAGTATAGTCCACACGGGCAGACAATAATGTATACTACGTGGGTGGTTGTACAGGTAACGTAGTGGTTTATAGTAAATCGTCTGTTTGTATGGGGATGTTGGAATTGATTCCCCTTTATCATGGATCTACAGGTAATACATCCGGCACAGGTAAAGCATTCCTTCTGGTGGTACATTTGTTTAGATTCGGTAATGTCAGACTTGACTAAAATGTCCTTTATATTTCTGCCTCTTCTGTAGCTGTATAGTAATTTGTGCCCTTTTATTGATGTTAAGGCCAAATCTGTAGTGATAATTGGCCGAAGTTGTTTTGAGGCACATTTTATTGAAGCATTGGTTGTATTGAACATATGGACCCATGGTAGAATAGTTTTAGTAGTTCTTCTCACGGATGGTTTCAAAGTTTCTTCTCTTGGCATTCTTATGATGTTGGCTTTTGTGGCTTCCAGTAAGGTACTGTTTTATCCTCTTTCTTCAAATCTGTCCTTCATGATGTCCATCTATCGGTCCCTTTCCTCCTCATCACTTGTGATGCAGTGGACCCGCAACATCTGTGAATAAGGTAGTGCTCGCTTGAGTGCTGGGGAATGATGAGACTTAGAATGTAATAAATTGTTGCGATCCGTAGGTTTGTAAAATATTGATGATTGATATTGATAGATAGATAT
>WWET01001175.1:53475-65140 GCA_011038615.1 Limnodynastes dumerilii
GGAGTGTCGGGCCAGAGCAGCGATGTTACGCTGAGCGCTACAGCGCTCAGTGTAACATCGTAGCTCTGGATCAGGCTCCTAGTCCCATTTCATTTTTTGTATTAATAATTTTTTGTATTAAAAATGTTCTGTATTTTTTGGGGTAGTTCTATACATTGCGCTATTCTGAAGAAAACTATTTTATATACCAATCATACAAATTACCTGGAGGGCCACTTCTATAAACACATCATCCTCTGGATTGTGCAATGTCCAACTACACACACTGGTTGGGTGACCTAACTGACAAGGTTCTGGCACATATGTTGTTTGAGGACATACTATCCCATTGTCTGTAGAATCGCACAGAGATAAATCATGTGTCTTGTTGTCTAATGCTATATATTTTCCTTCAAAATGTGGGGTCCACAGGGTAGAACTATTTCCTAGTGGTACTGGCAGTATGAGAAATTTACACATCATTTCAGATGATGTGATACTAAAGGCCTCTGCCTTCCCCCCAACACCAGTTGTCTGCACGGTAACCTATGTAACCTTAACCATAGTTCTTCTGCAATCTTAAGCATTTGTCTGTATATTTGCATATTCCCAGTCATTAGTTTGAGCCATACCCTCCTGTTGTTGTTGGTAGATTGTTCTAATTGGACATTCTGTCCATTTGAGCAAACTGGAAACATTTTGAGTGAAAAATAAAATGTTGATCAATGATCTATTTACTAGGGTTAGGAATTCTTTGTTCCAATTTATATTTTTAAGTAAGGGTGTAAATACTGTAGGCATCCATTCAGCCTGCATGGTTACTACCCTGGCCATATCTTGACCTGCTGAATTCATCTTATTTGTCAAAGTTTCTATATTAATTGAATTCAAAATGCCCAATCCTGAACCCGTTCCACCCATTAGAGTATCATACTATGCTCTCCTAGGGCCGCATATACGCAATGTACGTATCGAAACGATACGCAGATTACATACAATAGCTACTACGCATGCACAGTAGCTACTGTTTATTGAACTACGTCCGTCTATGGAAGACGGACGTAGTTCTGGATCCGGCCCCTACTTCTTAAGTTAGAATTTGGGATTTTTGTGGGGAATGTAATATTGAATCAGTACAATATTCTGTAATTTTTAATCCCTACTGGCGCACAGGTTGATGGTAATCTCACCAAGGTGTCATTCTTTATGACTGAATTAGTTCTTAATATGTACCATATTGCTCTAAGGTAGATTGGACGATTGGCAAGTCTGGTATAATTTACACACAATGGGCCAGATCCAGAACAACGCTTGGCGGAGACGTAAAATCGCGTTTTGGTAAATATTGCGCATGTGCACCATAGAAAATACGCTCCGTAACGTAGCGTAAATGTGAACGTATGGGCCATTCAAGTATGTGTCGCGTAAATACTTACGTGTCTTGTTTTCTGAATGGATACTCTGCCCTTCCTTTTTCAAATGGGTATGCACAACATTTAATCTGATCCTCTGTTTCAGTATGTATTATAAACTTACTGGTAACCAGAATCTTTCTAACACATTTACTTCTGTTAGCCTAGCATAGGCTCCTCCTCCTTCATAGGTCACTTTAATTTCAATACAGGGAAGGGACCACGCTTGGGCCTTAGATTCATTAAATGTGGGATCTTGATTAGATATCCACTTCCTTCCCTGCTTATATACAACCCTGGGGGAACAGGTATTATTAAGCCCCCATTGTACGACCCGATGCTGAATTTTACAGGATCTGCTCATGCCCTGAGGACTTCCTGAACTGAGACACTTTTTTTCTGAAAATAAACCTGCTGGACTTAGTCCATTATTGTCTTTAGACCACAGTATTAAAAAAAGGGTATGTATAATCATTTTTCTGTTGGTTTTTGCTCAATCTTTATCAGTTTTCTTGCAGTGAGATGTGTGAATCCAGGTATCTCTTCCTGACACTTTTACTGAAGTAGGAGTAGTCAATAACACTTGGTATGGACCATCAATTCTGGGTTCAAGTGCTCTTCTCACATGTCTCTTTAGATAGACACAATCTCCTGGTCTCAGTTTATGCGGTTGCAAGTCTGCCTCTGGATCTGGAATGGAGGATAAAACCTGTCCATGAAGGTTAGTCAATGTTTCAGATAACACTTTCATATATCCTGTCAAATCCCCATGATTATGTTGAAACTGCTGCGGATAATAACACCCTGTCTTTGGTACTGATCCAAACAGTATCTCATAAGGTGAAAGTTTATGATTCTTTCCCAGGGTTGTTCTTACACTGAAAAGTACTATAGGCAAACAGTCTGGCCATGGCTTCTTGATTTCTGCCATTATTTTCTGTATTTTTAGTTTCAAAGGGCCTGATCCAGACCTACGATGTAGCGCTGAGCGTACTAAATGTAGTCTGGCATTTCAGGAGTAACTACATAAATACCTGTTTCAGCGTCTGGCTCTCTTACTGCTGCTCTTTTCGCTTCTTCATCTGCAAATGCATTTCCTCTTGCTTCCATAGTTCTTTTCTTTGTATGTGCTTGGACTTTTATTATTCCTACCTTGTGTGATAGTTCCAGTGCTCTGAAAAGTTGCTGTATTAGTGCTGCATGCTGTATGGCTTTACCATTTGAACCTTTGAAATCTCTGCTTTTCCATATTGGACCAAAGTCATGAGCCACTCCCCAGGCATATCTGGAATCTGTATAGATATTGGCTGTAATCCCTTCAGCATACTCACATGCTTTGGTGAGTGCTATAAATTCTGCTGCTTGCGCTGACAGGTCTGATGGAAGTGATCCTAATGTGATAACTTCATGTTCCGTTGTGACTGCATAACCTGTGTGTGGTGAACCATTGTCATAGTATCTGGAACCATCCACAAACAGGTGAAGAGAAGCGTTCTCCACTGGATCTTCCTGAAAACTTGGCAAAGGTTGGGTCTCACTTTCCATGAGTCATGAAAAAAAAAATTTGTGTTTGGTCCTGATCCTCAAAGGGCTTCACGCTCTGTTGATTCACATTCGCATTCGCATTCCAACCTTCCCCCTTTTGAATCAACAAATAAAAGGAGAAGTGTTACTGCGTTAAGAATTGTACATCTCTTGATGGTGACATTGGATGTGCTTAGTAAAGCCACTTCATACTTGGTTAATCTTGCCGCTGACAAGTGCTTTGTTTTTGCTTGGTGCAGAATTTCTTTGACTGCATGAGGGATCTGAATAGTTAATGCATGATCCAAGACTATGTCTGTTGCCTTGTCTTTTAGTATTGCTGCTGTTGCTACTGCTCTAACACAGGTAGGAGCCCCTTTGATGATGGGATCCAATTGTGCTGAGTAGAAAGCCACTGGTCTTTGTTTTCCTCCATGTTCTTGGGTAAGGACTCCCAATGTATGGCCTTCTTGTTCATGGCAAAATAGATTAAAGTCTTCCTTGTAGTTTGGTAGTCCAAACGCTGGTGCTGATGCAATTGCCTTTTTCAAGGTTTGTACTGCTTCTTTTACTTCTTCTTTTGAGAAAATCTGGGTACCTTCCTTCTTTGTCTGTTCATACAAAGGTTGCATGTGTATGGAGTCTGCTGGTACCCATTCTCTGCAGTAGTTGATGAGACCTAAGAATCCTCTTATCTGTTTCAGAGTTTCTGGCATTTTTGCTTCAGTAATGGCTTTAATTCTGTCTTCGGTCAAATGTCTTGCTTCATGTGAAATGCAGTGCCCAAGGAAAATGACCTTTTCCTTTACTGGTTGTAGTTTGTCCTTGGAGACTCTACAATCTTCTTCTGCTAGGAAGTTCAGTAACTATATTGTTTCTTCCTTGCATCTGTTTTCTGTACTCGAGATCATCTACATACTATAACAGTTGCGTATCTTTGTAGACAGGTCTCCATCTTTGTAAGACAAGCGACATAGCTTCTGAAAATTCTGATGGGCTGGTTGCTCCTCCTTCATGAAGTCTGGTCCAACAATACTGCAGTCCCACGTGAGAAAAGGCAAGTAGCAATTGTGATTCTTCATTTATTGGTACTGAGAAAAATGCATTTGCCAAGTCTATAACAGTGAACCATTTAGCAGTATGCGGAATCTGGTTCAAAAGAGTATATGGATTTGGTACAATTGGGGTATCTATTATCAATTTCTTATTGATTTCTCGCAGATCTTATACGAGCTGGAACTGCACCTCTTCTCCCTCTTGTGTCCGTTTCCTCATGGGGAAGAGTGGCGAGATGTAAGGTGACCTGCATTTCGTTATTATTTTATTTTCCAAGTAATGATCATGTTGCATGCTGATGGCCTTTTTCTGGGCCTGGGTCAAGGGACACTGTTTGATGGATACAGGTAAGGTGTTTGGCTTAAGTTTCAGTTGTACTGGCTCCACCTTAAGTAGTCCAACATCCGTCTTCCCTTTGCTCCATAATATATCAGGTACTGCTTGAAGTAACCATGGTGGTAGATTGGCTTCTGTAGCTTCTCTATCTTCGTCAAATGGTCCTCCTTTATTTTTTTCCATGGTCAGGTAGAGTTGTAACGCTGCTTCAACTTGATTCTTTACTGGATGGGGTAAATTACTGGAATATTGAATTCCCTTGTCTGTATATTGTATACATGCTTTCATCAGTTGCAGTATATCTGCTCCAAGTAGATTGACTGAACAAGTTGTAGATGTTAGAAATTCTACTGGTACTGGTCCTGTATCTTCAATTTTTAAAAAGGCTGGTTTGCTTTTGTTCAGGTCAGGTTTATGGATTTTCCTGCTACCCCTGTAGCTTGTATAGTTTCTTTGGTAAGGAGTTTCTGTGATATTTCTGATTCTTTTAATACTGTATAGCTTGCCCCTGTATCAGTTTTACAGTCAAGTACTTTCCCTTGAGGTAAAGTTACTTTTATTACTTTTTTCGGGGTTCTTTTAGCCATTGATAATATTTGGGCACTGTCTTCTTTTGATGCAGGGGAGCCTAACCTTCATGCTTGTTTGTTTTCCTTGTTCTCCAGCCATTTCTTGTAACCTGGGCAATCTCTTTCATGTGCCCTGGTTGCCGGCAGAAAAAACACTTTCCCTTAATGTCTCCTGCATTCTGTAGTCTTTTTTCTTTTGCTGTATTATTTCCTTTTACCTTCCACTGGCCTTTTTCTTGTACCATATGTAGTGTAACCTTAGTTTTTGTGTTCCTTTCTTGCACTTTCCTTTTCTTTTCTTTTCATTTTCATGTTCTTCTATTCTTTTTAGAACTTGCAGTATAGCATTTATATTCATTGTCATGGCTTCTGGCCTTACTGCAAAGAGTAAGTTCCTCAATTCTTGCTGTAGGCCATTCATGAAGTTGGTTTTGAACATCCTCCGATGATCTGGGTTGCCTAGTGCAAATCCATCATCTTCGTGTCTTTGTGCCAGATTATCATAGTATTGTTTGACCGTATCTGTTTTTTTATGGATTCTATCTGGGACTGCTGGTGCTAGTGCTCTTTGTTCCTGACACCAGTACTGAATTCTTGCTAGGAATTGTAGACCACTTGCCGCTGTATGTTCTGATAGTTAAGTAGTTTTTGTATCACCCCTTTTCCCATCAATGGGGTGCAGAGTTGCTGGAAGTCTTTCCAGCATGTGGTCCATATGGTGTGGATCTGTTGCATATACTGAGAGAAAGCTGTTGGCGATTTTCTGGGGTCTGGAGCTTGCTGCATAATGCTGTTCATGTCTGATTGGTACCAAGGGCTGTAGGTTTCATGAGACATAACCAATCTTGGGTTGTCCAGCCCTTCAGCATTTCCTGGGTCGAAGGCTGGATTTGGTGCATACTGTACTCTCACTGGATAGAATTCTGGGTCTTCCTCTTCTTTTTCATAGAAGATCTTACTTCTTTCAGGAGAAAAAACAGTCCCTAATGGGGAGAGGAGTCTGTTTACTGCTTTTCTGAGCCTTGTGGACACTCCTTCCTCATCTCTGGGTGGTGACTGCATATGCGGATGTAGTCTTTTTACAGCCGCTGGTCCTCTATTGGATTTGGGTCTTCTTGGAGTCCTTAAAGTGGGACATGGTAGCGCATCTTCTGGTACCCAGTTTTTACAGAAGGGACACTTCTCGTCACCTTCTGGTACACACTTTCCACAATTATTACACAGTCTCTGGGGAAAGTCTTCTCATGTAAAAGGGTTGTGCCTTGACTTCTTTACAGACCAGCCTGCTCCATCTGTTGGAATATTATCAGGGAGACTGCTGGCTGCTCTACTTGTGATGCTAGTTGTAGGTCTATTACTGTAGGGTACCCTGCTGCTCTTATGGTCAGGGCTAGAGCTGTGGGTGTGGGTGCTGTTCTGGGCACATTCTGATTCTGTGGTTGCATATATGGTGGTGGGAGATCTGTATTTACTTCCTCATCTGCTCTTTTCCTAGCCTCATCTTCCATCTCCCTCCCTATGGTGATCCCCATTTTAATCTGGTCACTACACTGGTGCTTAAGTATCCACCCCTTATTAGTCTGGATAAATCTTTCCCACAGGTTAATATCAAATGTACCTGTGTCTGGAAACCCCGCTCTTTTGAACACCTTCTTCATATTGTGGTAGATCCAGAACAACGTCCGCGAGTGAATTTACGCTAGCCACTAGCGTAAATTCACACATTAGTACTTACTGCGCATGCACACGGCAGATGTTACGTGATGTAAGACATAGCGTAAGGGGCAGTCACGTATCAGTAGCGTATCAACTTACAATGGGGCGTGCCAGCTATACGCCACTACTATTTGCGCTTTGAAGGCGGGGTGAAGCATTTAAATCGTACAGTACGGGCGTGCTTAGCAGTGTAACTACGTGTCTGAAGTCCGTCCACTAGTGGTTACGCAGTGTAAAGTTAAGGTAGGGTATGGAAAGCGTAAGGCGCCTAAAATCCATACATGAGAGGGGTGTGCCGAGGGGAGTGCATCGAACGTACGCTAACGTAAGACCGCAACGTAGTAAAAGCGTAGCAATGGATCTGGCCCATTGTGAAGAGCCTTAGAACCTTCTCTGCCTTTAACAATATTCCATGGGGTATCAGAATTACTATCCCCCATTTTACTGGTTTGTGCCCCCATTCCTGGTGCACCTTACAAAAGGTTCTAAACTTTTCACCTTACGTTCTCCTGTAAAACCTTGAGAACTTTACTCCTTTTTGTGGCCCCAAACTTGGGAGTTAGTTAAACAAGTCTTCACAATATACTTTCAGAATGTGTTATTCTACTGTGGACTGCACCACTGAGGATTCCTACCTTCTAGTATCCCTTGTACTCTTCTTCCTATAGTATATTTCAAATCAGTATTGGGGCAAATTATGGGACTTGCTGTGTTCCCTTTCCCACCTTGACTTTCTGGAATGTTTACAAGAAAACCTTCCCAGCTAAGTCCTATTATTTTCTGAAAGTAACTATGTAAGTTTTTATGATGGCTTCCACAGATGAAGATAAAATCTGGTCCCACAAACAGCCCTCCCCTTGCTGCTTCTTTGTGTAAAGTCTCTACCAGAACAGGTTTTTCTTCACTGTCTGTCTGAAAACATAGAAAGCCAGTACACTGTGAACACCCATATTCTACGCTACTCTGTAAATCATATGGATCCCCTGAACTGAGCAATGCTTGTAGGGTCCGTTCTGACAGACCCGACATTTCCCCCCCATAAAATAACTTTTTGGTCCCAACCACAATCCCAGTCTTAAATGGTAACAGATGCAGAGAAAGATAAGAAGAAACAGAAAAATACCAAACCCAATTATAATAATTTTTCATACATGTATTACAAAATCCTATCAATAATTGGGTTCAAAATTCTTTAACTAACTGGATACCCGCTTACCCAACCACAGATGAACATTCAGAGACAAAACAAGAAGAACTGAGTTTAGAGTAAGAAGCTAGAAATCTAGTCTTTTCTTACTCAACGCGGTTTTTGAAGTCAGTTGTTCCCGTTTGTCCGAATTGGTTCTGTCTGCAGCAGGCGTTGGGGATCCTGGACGAGAGCCCCAGAAATGTTAGGGTACTTGGACTGAGTACCTATTCTGAACTGGTCAAAAACTCATTGTGTAGACATTTTTATAGCATAAATGACAGTCTTTACACATGGTTATAAGATATACATTAAAATCATATATTACTTCTACTGATTGGATAAACTTATCAGAAAAAGGCAGGTCTAGGACGTGCTTATTACTTCATCATCATTAAAATAATTGGCTTTACTAATGTCAACAGTTCATAAGCAATAACTTTCTTTAATTGGGGAGTAAATTTCAGTTGTCTTCTGATGTCAACTTTCTTTAATTGGGGAGTGAATTCCATTTTAGGGAGACCAACATAACGTGCCAGAGTGTTCTCAGTTTCAAAACAAACTCCCATCTTTCAGATATTCAGGTGTTGTTGTAATGCTCAAAATCTGCTTTCTCATTTTTAAGGATATATAAAGAACGGGGCTATTCCACACGTGATATTAAGTCAGCCATTGAAAAGTGTCTTGGCCTTGATCATGAAACCTTACTAGGGGGGTAGAGTGGTGGCTAAGACAGAGGAGAGACTTGTCTTTTGCTCTGAATTCTCCACGGCTTCTCCCATCCTGCGTAGGGCATTGATGGATCATTGGCACATTCTGTCTTCTAATGCCCAATTGGGTGTATTCACCCGACTCCCTCCTTTAATGAGTTCCAGACGTGGCAGTAATTTAAGGGACAGGATTCTCCACACTGATTTGAAACCTATCCAACTTCAACATTGGCTACGTAAAAAAAATGTAGTGGGTGCACTACGTGCAGTTTTCTGATCTTGGGGGACAGCTACACTAACGCAGTTACTAATTAGATTTACCGTATCAGACATCATTTGAATTGTGACAGTTAATATGTCATTTATTTAGTGACATGCCCGTGTAAGGTGGTCTATATCGGTAAAACTATGCGCATGCTAAAAGAAAGGATTGCTGCCCATTGTTCTATTATTAAAAAGGCGTTAGTTCTAGTTGACAATAAAATCCCCCATAGCTAGACACTTTGCCTCTTATGGTCATACCATTAGGGACTTTAAATGCATGCCATTACTTCAAGTACCGCCTCTGCACCGGGTGATTGTGATTTCAAATTGTTGCAACTTGAGGCACGCATGATTTATCGGTTTAAATCCTTGACTCCCCAGGGCCTCAATGAGGAATTTAATCTTGCTTGTTTCCTAGAAATATCTGAATTTTATTTTTCCTTATATCTTGTATGCTGTGATTGTGGCTTGCTCAGTATGTTGTGTTGTATATTATGCCTGGTGGGTGTCGTTTCACCCATTTAGGGTCCTCTATAAATGTGCATATTTATGTATATTTGTGTTGGGTTAAGTCCTTTTATTCTTTGTATTTATGCTTGCATATATTTATATATTTTTTTTATGTTGTTCTTCCTGTGACCAGCAGAGGTCAGACGTGCTCCGGTCAGCGCTTGCGCAGGCGTACTCAGCGGGTGACTAGATACTATCAGGCTGCGCCCGGCGCGGTGGTTCCCGGCGCTCTGACTGGTGTGTGCGCGTGGACAGCTGATTTGGTGCATGTGATGGACGCTGCAGTTGTACACAGGTGAGTAATTGGTGTAGTCTTACTTATACTGCTGTGTCTTTACTCCTTGCTTGTTCCTCCAGCACTGCACACTACTTGCCTATTGATTTTATCCTTTGGCCCACATACCCTGATGACGGAGTTCTGCTGACTCCGAAACGGCTGTTGGTGGGTGAGCTGCTCTGGAACATGGATACCTTTGCCTGTCATCTTCAGTCATTTTCCAGCTGAAAATTGCAGATGGATTACTCTCCATTGGTGCACCGGACTGTATGTGCACATGACTTTATCCCACCATTGTTATTGGTGACTGTTTGACTATACATTCTCTAATAGATTGGCATTTTCTTTGCTATTACCACCTTATATTCATCATTGCTCCAGATATGTGATGTGCTACAGTGCTTTCATGATTGATGCTGGATTCAATAAATTTCATCTTTTGCATATATATTAGGAGTGCTGGCATTTGTGTTTGATCACAATATTACCTTTATTTATAAAACTGTGGAGAGGTAGCGCTCAAGGGACTTAATGGGAGATGGGCGGTGGATGTATTGTACAGGTGAGCTGCCTTTTCCTTATGGTTGTGCCCAATATCACAACCTGTGCAATTGTACGGAGTAGGAGTGGAAAGGAAAAAATGGCGCTACACTGAGAGTATTGAAACTATATGACAGCACGTATTGGATGGATGGTAATCGTGGCTAAGTAGTAGACTGTATGCAGTTGGGTGATTAGGAGCGGGTGGTAGGAGTTGGGTGGGATATAGTGTAGAGGTATAATGGTATAATGGTAAGTAAGGCGAGTGGGGTAGGGGTGGGGAGGTAGTTCAGAGTCAATCAAAAGGAGCAGATGTCCTCCGGCAGAAGTAGTGCTCCGGTAGAGGAGGTTGTTCTTGCTGGTAGGAGCAGGGTTGATCCTATGTGAAGAGAGCAGAGTAGACAAAACAGAGGAGAGCCTATGGTGTAGTATTGTCAGGAAAGGAGATAGACCAAAAAAGGAGCTACTCATGGTTCCATGGTGGGTAATAGCGTAGTATAGAGTGAGAGGAAAGTGGTAGCAGGTAGTAGCAGGTGATCCTTCCCTGTAGGTGTCCCTGTAGCCGTTCCTCTTCTATTCTCCTTAGTGGTGCTGAGGGTTGGAGAAGGACAGGGGGTGGGGGTAAGGTTGCACTCACCCGGCCTGCACCCATTATAGGCCCCCACCCAAACGTAATGTTCCGCAGAGCCCCCAACCTACAGAGCAAACTAGTGACCAATCACATTCGGGAGAAACCTACAAAGACTTGGTTAAACACCTCCAAAGGGTTCTTCCACTGTGGCACTTGCATAGGGTGCAAAAACACAGGCCATACCCAGACACAAGCTCAAACTTCATTTATTTCCAACAACACCGGTGAATCATTTACCATCAAAGAACACATCACCTGTCATTCAAAAAACACTGTATATCTACTACAATGACCTTGCGGACTACAGTACATCGGGAGGACCATCAGGCTTCTCAAAACCAGGATAGCAGAACACATACGGAATATCCGCAAGGGCTACCCTCTACACAGCGTTTCTGATCACTTCAGAACCACCCATAATCAAGATCCCAGACACCTGACTTTTACGGGCATTGACAAAATGCACTATGACTGGAGAGGTGGGGACAGGATCAAACAGATTAACAAAAAAGAAATACAATGGATCTATCAACTCAAAACCCTCACCCCCAAAGGCCTCAATATTGACCTAGAAATCAATACCATCCTATGAGCACTGTCCTCCCTCCCCATCCCATCACTCTACACATCTCATCCGATCTACTTCCCTATCCTTCATTCCAATCACCTTCGCTCCCATCCCTCCATAATGTGCCCCCCGCTACGCATACTAGATCACCTGGATCATTTAGCCTCCATTCCCATTGTACATTCCTGCCCTCCACCACAATACTACTACTATGTATGCCATTATGTGATCATGTCACACTCATTGCTCCGCCCCTCTTTACCACCTTCCCCCAGCCCCGTTCCCGCCTCCCCCATACTACATCTACTATCAATCTACATATCCCCCCTCCCCTCCGTCCATCCCCACCTCCAACCACTCCCCCCGCCCCGTCCATAAATACCCCCC
>WWET01001175.1:97325-126503 GCA_011038615.1 Limnodynastes dumerilii
CTTCAGCCGGCGTAAGGGAGAGTTGATACGCTGGGACGGCAGCGTTAGTACGTTAACGCCCCCCTACACTAACTTCAGCGTAGGGACGCTGGGGGACGTCCCCTCCAGCGTCCCTACGGCGCTACTATGGACGCCCGATCTACGATCGGGCGTTTCCATAGTGACGCCGGGCAACATCTGCCCGGCGCATGCGCATAACGCTTACGGCCGCCGTACTAGCGACGGCGGCCGTAGCTCTGGATCAGGCCCATCATCACAGTTGATGTGTAGACAAAAGATAGTTGCAGTCAGTGGGAGTTCAGAAAACAACTAACAGCCTCCTAACACCCAGATCAGAAACTGGGCATGTAAGTATTTTATTCCTTTTCTTTAATTGTTGCATGTAATATAAAATTTCTGTCATTTTATCCCTTAATCAAGTAGAAAAGAATATTCTGTCTACATTATTATTATTGCCATTAGGTAAGAAAATGGTGTGATATGAGGTACTAAGTGAATTATTAAGCAACCCTTCATGTCATCACATCTATCCTTAATTTACAACTGAAGTCTTCTACAACTCATAGGAAATAGAGGACCTAACTATGGGGACACATCTGGGTCTTATCTCATTGCATTGTAAACTACAATCAAGACTCTCTCCTGTTAGTTTGCTATGATAATATACATCAGTATATGTGTTATTGACAATGAAATGATGAGTCCTTTTAGAAACCAATGAAGATTAACCTTATTAGACTGTGTAGTGAGCTGCTACAAGCAGGGCGGTCTTAGCCTAATGTTTTTTGTAACAGAATATAGTAGTTTTCAGTTATATACAAGTAAATTATAAACCTGACTTATATAAGACTTTATCCATTGTATTGTAAGCTATTTGTAGGGCTGTCCGACCACAATATATGGGGGAAAAAATTATATACCTTTGATTCAGTCTAAAATCTGTTTATTAAAATATTATAAATAGTGATGGATTCTTCTCATTTTCATCAGATTGTAAGGGGAGACCACACTGCACAAAACACAGGGAGAGAATGCATAAGATGGGACGCTGAGGCACGGCCACAATGAGAGGCATGGCCAGGAGCTGTTACATGAAGAGGAACTGCTAGAAGCAGCCGCAAGGAGAAGCACAGCAAGGAGCAAATGCAAGAAGAGTCATGGCTGGGAGAAAACGTGAGGAGAGGGATGGCCGGGAGCAAACATAAGGAGAGACACGGCGAGGAGCAAACGTGGGGAGAGCCAAGGCCAGGAGCAAACGCAAGGAGAGGCATGGCCAGGAGCAAATGCAAGGTGAGTCGTGGATGGGAGAAAATGTGAAGAGAGACACAGCCAGAAGCAAACATGAGGAGAGACACGGCCAGGAGCAACGGTGAGGAGAGACATGGCCAGGAGCAAATGTGAGGAGAGGCATGACCAGGAGTAAAAGCAAGGAGAGGCATGGCCGAGAGAAATCGTGAGGAGAGGCACAGCCAGGAGCAAATTTTGAGAAGCGGTACAGCCAGGAGCAAACTTGAGGAGAGAGACAAAGCCAGGAGTGGCTGCATGGAGAGGCACAGCCAGGAGCAAACGTGAAGAGAGACACAGCTGGGAGCAATCATGAGGAGAGACACGGCCATAAGCAAATGTGAGAAGAGGTACAGCCAGGAGCAAACGTGAGGAGAGAGACACAGCCAGGAGTGGCTGAATTAAAAGGCACGGCCAGGAGCAAATGCAAGGAGAAGTACTGCCAGGAGCAAACGTGAGGAGAGGCATGGCCTGAAGCGGCATGAGATCAGGCACGACTCTCGGCAGAGAACTGGGAATCTCCTAAGATCCAGATCAGGAACCGGGCACGTAAGTATTTTATTTCCTTTTCTTTAGTACTGCATGTAACACATCATTTCTATAATTAGGAATGCCTCTAGGGGTGAAAAAAGACATGGCCATCAGCAGATGTGAGGAGAGGCTTAGCTAGGTGGTGAGGATAGGCACGGCCAGGACAGGCTGCAAGGCGGCTGTAAGAGAGGCAAGGCCAGGACCAGATGCGAGTAGAGGCACAGCCAGGACGGATTCGTAGGAGAGCACAAGCCAGAAGAGAAGGCGAGGGGAGCACAAGCCAGAAAAGGAGGTAAGCAGACCATTGGCCAGGGGAAGAGGCGAGAAGAGCACCAGCCAGGAAAGGAAGCAAGGAGAGCACTGGCTAGGAGAGGATGCCAGAAGAGCACTGTTAATTAATAAAGCTTGAGCAATATTTATTAATATTGATCCTCTGCATATTGTTGTCAAATAAAAAAATATCTGACTATAAACTGTGTGATTCATATTTGCCATAAGCTGCAAAGACTCAAACACAATTATTAAATGAGGTACAGCTGGGTGATCCATAATGTTACACGAAGCAAAGTGATAGTTAAACTGTGTCTAATACAGCTCCAACCACAACATAAACTTCACCAAAGCCAGAAATTGTAAGTAGCTTCATACTGGTCCATATGGTCAAAACCTTTGTTTGCCCATAAGGATTACAAGAAGCATTGCCCTGGAAACATGGCCAGTGCAAGGCTGTTCTGCACCCCCTAGCAAACTTTAAATTTGGCGCCCTTCAGTTGAACAATTTAGAGGCGAGAACCGTTTTTTTTTTATGTACGCAATTATACGCACGGCCGGAGCAAGGAAACACCCACCAACAACCCTGACAATCCATTCTCCCGGACATGCTGTCGGTGACGAGTCCCTAGACCACTCTGTTCTTTACGTGTGTACCTACGAGTGTATATGTGCTCCATCCGTGCAATTCTTTATAACTGAACCTCCATGAGTTCATTTAAATTACCCCCCACCCACTTTTATGTAAATTTTCCCATGCATAGGATTTTCGTGCGTATGTCCCCAAGTGCGATTCACCTGTACGTCCGTTAAGCACTTAAGTGCGTATACTCTACGTAAAGTACGTAAATAAAGTTACAACGTATGCGAAGTTGATCCGATCCTAAAAATACGTACGCAACTCCCCTCGAAAACAGATCTCTGAATACAGCCCTTAACATTTAACACCAGTGACTGTGCTAGTTTATAGTATCCATGTAAGCATCATAAAACACAGTCTTGTAACTACAATAAAAGAAAGCAAATCATAGTCACTACTGTACTATACAGATTGCATCCTAGTCTCTGCTATACAATTTCCACTTCATCCGAAAAACTACAACCGCAATACAGACTATGGTACACTCACACAACTACGCATAACTGTCACACACACAAATATACATAACTACTGTAACATACACACACACACTCACACAACTACGCATAACTGTCACACACACAAATATACATAACTACTGTAACATACACACACACACTCACACAACTACGCATAACTGTCACACACACAAATATACATAACTACTGTAACATACACACACACACTCACACAACTACGCATAACTGTCACACACACAAATATACATAACTACTGTAACATACACACACACACTCACACAACTACGCATAACTGTCACACACACAAATATACATAACTACTGTAACATACACACACACACTCACACAACTACGCATAACTGTCACACACACAAATATACATAACTACTGTAACATACACACACACACTCACACAACTACGCATAACTGTCACACACACAAATATACATAACTACTGTAACATACACACACACACTCACACAACTACGCATAACTGTCACACACACAAATATACATAACTACTGTAACATACACACACACACTCACACAACTACGCATAACTGTCACACACACAAATATACATAACTACTGTAACATACACACACACACTCACACAACTACGCATAACTGTCACACACACAAATATACATAACTACTGTAACATACACACACACACTCACACAACTACGCATAACTGTCACACACACAAATATACATAACTACTGTAACATACACACACACACTCACACAACTACGCATAACTGTCACACACACAAATATACATAACTACTGTAACATACACACACACACTCACACAACTACGCATAACTGTCACACACACAAATATACATAACTACTGTAACATACACACACACACTCACACAACTACGCATAACTGTCACACACACAAATATACATAACTACTGTAACATACACACACACACTCACACAACTACGCATAACTGTCACACACACAAATATACATAACTACTGTAACATACACACACACACTCACACAACTACGCATAACTGTCACACACACAAATATACATAACTACTGTAACATACACACACACACTCACACAACTACGCATAACTGTCACACACACAAATATACATAACTACTGTAACATACACACACACACTCACACAACTACGCATAACTGTCACACACACAAATATACATAACTACTGTAACATACACACACACACTCACACAACTACGCATAACTGTCACACACACAAATATACATAACTACTGTAACATACACACACACACTCACACAACTACGCATAACTGTCACACACACAAATATACATAACTACTGTAACATACACACACACACTCACACAACTACGCATAACTGTCACACACACAAATATACATAACTACTGTAACATACACACACACACTCACACAACTACGCATAACTGTCACACACACAAATATACATAACTACTGTAACATACACACACACACTCACACAACTACGCATAACTGTCACACACACAAATATACATAACTACTGTAACATACACACACACACTCACACAACTACGCATAACTGTCACACACACAAATATACATAACTACTGTAACATACACACACACACTCACACAACTACGCATAACTGTCACACACACAAATATACATAACTACTGTAACATACACACACACACTCACACAACTACGCATAACTGTCACACACACAAATATACATAACTACTGTAACATACACACACACACTCACACAACTACGCATAACTGTCACACACACAAATATACATAACTACTGTAACATACACACACACACTCACACAACTACGCATAACTGTCACACACACAAATATACATAACTACTGTAACATACACACACACACTCACACAACTACGCATAACTGTCACACACACAAATATACATAACTACTGTAACATACACACACACACTCACACAACTACGCATAACTGTCACACACACAAATATACATAACTACTGTAACATACACACACACACTCACACAACTACGCATAACTGTCACACACACAAATATACATAACTACTGTAACATACACACACACACTCACACAACTACGCATAACTGTCACACACACAAATATACATAACTACTGTAACATACACACACACACTCACACAACTACGCATAACTGTCACACACACAAATATACATAACTACTGTAACATACACACACACACTCACACAACTACGCATAACTGTCACACACACAAATATACATAACTACTGTAACATACACACACACACTCACACAACTACGCATAACTGTCACACACACAAATATACATAACTACTGTAACATACACACACACACTCACACAACTACGCATAACTGTCACACACACAAATATACATAACTACTGTAACATACACACACACACTCACACAACTACGCATAACTGTCACACACACAAATATACATAACTACTGTAACATACACACACACACTCACACAACTACGCATAACTGTCACACACACAAATATACATAACTACTGTAACATACACACACACACTCACACAACTACGCATAACTGTCACACACACAAATATACATAACTACTGTAACATACACACACACACTCACACAACTACGCATAACTGTCACACACACAAATATACATAACTACTGTAACATACACACACACACTCACACAACTACGCATAACTGTCACACACACAAATATACATAACTACTGTAACATACACACACACACTCACACAACTACGCATAACTGTCACACACACAAATATACATAACTACTGTAACATACACACACACACTCACACAACTACGCATAACTGTCACACACACAAATATACATAACTACTGTAACATACACACACACACTCACACAACTACGCATAACTGTCACACACACAAATATACATAACTACTGTAACATACACACACACACTCACACAACTACGCATAACTGTCACACACACAAATATACATAACTACTGTAACATACACACACACACTCACACAACTACGCATAACTGTCACACACACAAATATACATAACTACTGTAACATACACACACACACTCACACAACTACGCATAACTGTCACACACACAAATATACATAACTACTGTAACATACACACACACACTCACACAACTACGCATAACTGTCACACACACAAATATACATAACTACTGTAACATACACACACACACTCACACAACTACGCATAACTGTCACACACACAAATATACATAACTACTGTAACATACACACACACACTCACACAACTACGCATAACTGTCACACACACAAATATACATAACTACTGTAACATACACACACACACTCACACAACTACGCATAACTGTCACACACACAAATATACATAACTACTGTAACATACACACACACACTCACACAACTACGCATAACTGTCACACACACAAATATACATAACTACTGTAACATACACACACACACTCACACAACTACGCATAACTGTCACACACACAAATATACATAACTACTGTAACATACACACACACACTCACACAACTACGCATAACTGTCACACACACAAATATACATAACTACTGTAACATACACACACACACTCACACAACTACGCATAACTGTCACACACACAAATATACATAACTACTGTAACATACACACACACACTCACACAACTACGCATAACTGTCACACACACAAATATACATAACTACTGTAACATACACACACACACTCACACAACTACGCATAACTGTCACACACACAAATATACATAACTACTGTAACATACACACACACACTCACACAACTACGCATAACTGTCACACACACAAATATACATAACTACTGTAACATACACACACACACTCACACAACTACGCATAACTGTCACACACACAAATATACATAACTACTGTAACATACACACACACACTCACACAACTACGCATAACTGTCACACACACAAATATACATAACTACTGTAACATACACACACACACTCACACAACTACGCATAACTGTCACACACACAAATATACATAACTACTGTAACATACACACACACACTCACACAACTACGCATAACTGTCACACACACAAATATACATAACTACTGTAACATACACACACACACTCACACAACTACGCATAACTGTCACACACACAAATATACATAACTACTGTAACATACACACACACACTCACACAACTACGCATAACTGTCACACACACAAATATACATAACTACTGTAACATACACACACACACTCACACAACTACGCATAACTGTCACACACACAAATATACATAACTACTGTAACATACACACACACACTCACACAACTACGCATAACTGTCACACACACAAATATACATAACTACTGTAACATACACACACACACTCACACAACTACGCATAACTGTCACACACACAAATATACATAACTACTGTAACATACACACACACACTCACACAACTACGCATAACTGTCACACACACAAATATACATAACTACTGTAACATACACACACACACTCACACAACTACGCATAACTGTCACACACACAAATATACATAACTACTGTAACATACACACACACACTCACACAACTACGCATAACTGTCACACACACAAATATACATAACTACTGTAACATACACACACACACTCACACAACTACGCATAACTGTCACACACACAAATATACATAACTACTGTAACATACACACACACACTCACACAACTACGCATAACTGTCACACACACAAATATACATAACTACTGTAACATACACACACACACTCACACAACTACGCATAACTGTCACACACACAAATATACATAACTACTGTAACATACACACACACACTCACACAACTACGCATAACTGTCACACACACAAATATACATAACTACTGTAACATACACACACACACTCACACAACTACGCATAACTGTCACACACACAAATATACATAACTACTGTAACATACACACACACACTCACACAACTACGCATAACTGTCACACACACAAATATACATAACTACTGTAACATACACACACACACTCACACAACTACGCATAACTGTCACACACACAAATATACATAACTACTGTAACATACACACACACACTCACACAACTACGCATAACTGTCACACACACAAATATACATAACTACTGTAACATACACACACACACTCACACAACTACGCATAACTGTCACACACACAAATATACATAACTACTGTAACATACACACACACACTCACACAACTACGCATAACTGTCACACACACAAATATACATAACTACTGTAACATACACACACACACTCACACAACTACGCATAACTGTCACACACACAAATATACATAACTACTGTAACATACACACACACACTCACACAACTACGCATAACTGTCACACACACAAATATACATAACTACTGTAACATACACACACACACTCACACAACTACGCATAACTGTCACACACACAAATATACATAACTACTGTAACATACACACACACACTCACACAACTACGCATAACTGTCACACACACAAATATACATAACTACTGTAACATACACACACACACTCACACAACTACGCATAACTGTCACACACACAAATATACATAACTACTGTAACATACACACACACACTCACACAACTACGCATAACTGTCACACACACAAATATACATAACTACTGTAACATACACACACACACTCACACAACTACGCATAACTGTCACACACACAAATATACATAACTACTGTAACATACACACACACACTCACACAACTACGCATAACTGTCACACACACAAATATACATAACTACTGTAACATACACACACACACTCACACAACTACGCATAACTGTCACACACACAAATATACATAACTACTGTAACATACACACACACACTCACACAACTACGCATAACTGTCACACACACAAATATACATAACTACTGTAACATACACACACACACTCACACAACTACGCATAACTGTCACACACACAAATATACATAACTACTGTAACATACACACACACACTCACACAACTACGCATAACTGTCACACACACAAATATACATAACTACTGTAACATACACACACACACTCACACAACTACGCATAACTGTCACACACACAAATATACATAACTACTGTAACATACACACACACACTCACACAACTACGCATAACTGTCACACACACAAATATACATAACTACTGTAACATACACACACACACTCACACAACTACGCATAACTGTCACACACACAAATATACATAACTACTGTAACATACACACACACACTCACACAACTACGCATAACTGTCACACACACAAATATACATAACTACTGTAACATACACACACACACTCACACAACTACGCATAACTGTCACACACACAAATATACATAACTACTGTAACATACACACACACACTCACACAACTACGCATAACTGTCACACACACAAATATACATAACTACTGTAACATACACACACACACTCACACAACTACGCATAACTGTCACACACACAAATATACATAACTACTGTAACATACACACACACACTCACACAACTACGCATAACTGTCACACACACAAATATACATAACTACTGTAACATACACACACACACTCACACAACTACGCATAACTGTCACACACACAAATATACATAACTACTGTAACATACACACACACACTCACACAACTACGCATAACTGTCACACACACAAATATACATAACTACTGTAACATACACACACACACTCACACAACTACGCATAACTGTCACACACACAAATATACATAACTACTGTAACATACACACACACACTCACACAACTACGCATAACTGTCACACACACAAATATACATAACTACTGTAACATACACACACACACTCACACAACTACGCATAACTGTCACACACACAAATATACATAACTACTGTAACATACACACACACACTCACACAACTACGCATAACTGTCACACACACAAATATACATAACTACTGTAACATACACACACACACTCACACAACTACGCATAACTGTCACACACACAAATATACATAACTACTGTAACATACACACACACACTCACACAACTACGCATAACTGTCACACACACAAATATACATAACTACTGTAACATACACACACACACTCACACAACTACGCATAACTGTCACACACACAAATATACATAACTACTGTAACATACACACACACACTCACACAACTACGCATAACTGTCACACACACAAATATACATAACTACTGTAACATACACACACACACTCACACAACTACGCATAACTGTCACACACACAAATATACATAACTACTGTAACATACACACACACACTCACACAACTACGCATAACTGTCACACACACAAATATACATAACTACTGTAACATACACACACACACTCACACAACTACGCATAACTGTCACACACACAAATATACATAACTACTGTAACATACACACACACACTCACACAACTACGCATAACTGTCACACACACAAATATACATAACTACTGTAACATACACACACACACTCACACAACTACGCATAACTGTCACACACACAAATATACATAACTACTGTAACATACACACACACACTCACACAACTACGCATAACTGTCACACACACAAATATACATAACTACTGTAACATACACACACACACTCACACAACTACGCATAACTGTCACACACACAAATATACATAACTACTGTAACATACACACACACACTCACACAACTACGCATAACTGTCACACACACAAATATACATAACTACTGTAACATACACACACACACTCACACAACTACGCATAACTGTCACACACACAAATATACATAACTACTGTAACATACACACACACACTCACACAACTACGCATAACTGTCACACACACAAATATACATAACTACTGTAACATACACACACACACTCACACAACTACGCATAACTGTCACACACACAAATATACATAACTACTGTAACATACACACACACACTCACACAACTACGCATAACTGTCACACACACAAATATACATAACTACTGTAACATACACACACACACTCACACAACTACGCATAACTGTCACACACACAAATATACATAACTACTGTAACATACACACACACACTCACACAACTACGCATAACTGTCACACACACAAATATACATAACTACTGTAACATACACACACACACTCACACAACTACGCATAACTGTCACACACACAAATATACATAACTACTGTAACATACACACACACACTCACACAACTACGCATAACTGTCACACACACAAATATACATAACTACTGTAACATACACACACACACTCACACAACTACGCATA
Organism: Limnodynastes dumerilii; assembly: GCA_011038615.1. Lineage (NCBI taxonomy): Eukaryota > Metazoa > Chordata > Amphibia > Anura > Limnodynastidae > Limnodynastes > Limnodynastes dumerilii. Next base: position 108,995 of record WWET01001175.1, read on the forward strand.
ACTGTCACACACACAAATATACATAACTACTGTAACATACACACACACACTCACACAACTACGCATAACTGTCACACACACAAATATACATAACTACTGTAACATACACACACACACTCACACAACTACGCATAACTGTCACACACACAAATATACATAACTACTGTAACATACACACACACACTCACACAACTACGCATAACTGTCACACACACAAATATACATAACTACTGTAACATACACACACACACTCACACAACTACGCATAACTGTCACACACACAAATATACATAACTACTGTAACATACACACACACACTCACACAACTACGCATAACTGTCACACACACAAATATACATAACTACTGTAACATACACACACACACTCACACAACTACGCATAACTGTCACACACACAAATATACATAACTACTGTAACATACACACACACACTCACACAACTACGCATAACTGTCACACACACAAATATACATAACTACTGTAACATACACACACACACTCACACAACTACGCATAACTGTCACACACACAAATATACATAACTACTGTAACATACACACACACACTCACACAACTACGCATAACTGTCACACACACAAATATACATAACTACTGTAACATACACACACACACTCACACAACTACGCATAACTGTCACACACACAAATATACATAACTACTGTAACATACACACACACACTCACACAACTACGCATAACTGTCACACACACAAATATACATAACTACTGTAACATACACACACACACTCACACAACTACGCATAACTGTCACACACACAAATATACATAACTACTGTAACATACACACACACACTCACACAACTACGCATAACTGTCACACACACAAATATACATAACTACTGTAACATACACACACACACTCACACAACTACGCATAACTGTCACACACACAAATATACATAACTACTGTAACATACACACACACACTCACACAACTACGCATAACTGTCACACACACAAATATACATAACTACTGTAACATACACACACACACTCACACAACTACGCATAACTGTCACACACACAAATATACATAACTACTGTAACATACACACACACACTCACACAACTACGCATAACTGTCACACACACAAATATACATAACTACTGTAACATACACACACACACTCACACAACTACGCATAACTGTCACACACACAAATATACATAACTACTGTAACATACACACACACACTCACACAACTACGCATAACTGTCACACACACAAATATACATAACTACTGTAACATACACACACACACTCACACAACTACGCATAACTGTCACACACACAAATATACATAACTACTGTAACATACACACACACACTCACACAACTACGCATAACTGTCACACACACAAATATACATAACTACTGTAACATACACACACACACTCACACAACTACGCATAACTGTCACACACACAAATATACATAACTACTGTAACATACACACACACACTCACACAACTACGCATAACTGTCACACACACAAATATACATAACTACTGTAACATACACACACACACTCACACAACTACGCATAACTGTCACACACACAAATATACATAACTACTGTAACATACACACACACACTCACACAACTACGCATAACTGTCACACACACAAATATACATAACTACTGTAACATACACACACACACTCACACAACTACGCATAACTGTCACACACACAAATATACATAACTACTGTAACATACACACACACACTCACACAACTACGCATAACTGTCACACACACAAATATACATAACTACTGTAACATACACACACACACTCACACAACTACGCATAACTGTCACACACACAAATATACATAACTACTGTAACATACACACACACACTCACACAACTACGCATAACTGTCACACACACAAATATACATAACTACTGTAACATACACACACACACTCACACAACTACGCATAACTGTCACACACACAAATATACATAACTACTGTAACATACACACACACACTCACACAACTACGCATAACTGTCACACACACAAATATACATAACTACTGTAACATACACACACACACTCACACAACTACGCATAACTGTCACACACACAAATATACATAACTACTGTAACATACACACACACACTCACACAACTACGCATAACTGTCACACACACAAATATACATAACTACTGTAACATACACACACACACTCACACAACTACGCATAACTGTCACACACACAAATATACATAACTACTGTAACATACACACACACACTCACACAACTACGCATAACTGTCACACACACAAATATACATAACTACTGTAACATACACACACACACTCACACAACTACGCATAACTGTCACACACACAAATATACATAACTACTGTAACATACACACACACACTCACACAACTACGCATAACTGTCACACACACAAATATACATAACTACTGTAACATACACACACACACTCACACAACTACGCATAACTGTCACACACACAAATATACATAACTACTGTAACATACACACACACACTCACACAACTACGCATAACTGTCACACACACAAATATACATAACTACTGTAACATACACACACACACTCACACAACTACGCATAACTGTCACACACACAAATATACATAACTACTGTAACATACACACACACACTCACACAACTACGCATAACTGTCACACACACAAATATACATAACTACTGTAACATACACACACACACTCACACAACTACGCATAACTGTCACACACACAAATATACATAACTACTGTAACATACACACACACACTCACACAACTACGCATAACTGTCACACACACAAATATACATAACTACTGTAACATACACACACACACTCACACAACTACGCATAACTGTCACACACACAAATATACATAACTACTGTAACATACACACACACACTCACACAACTACGCATAACTGTCACACACACAAATATACATAACTACTGTAACATACACACACACACTCACACAACTACGCATAACTGTCACACACACAAATATACATAACTACTGTAACATACACACACACACTCACACAACTACGCATAACTGTCACACACACAAATATACATAACTACTGTAACATACACACACACACTCACACAACTACGCATAACTGTCACACACACAAATATACATAACTACTGTAACATACACACACACACTCACACAACTACGCATAACTGTCACACACACAAATATACATAACTACTGTAACATACACACACACACTCACACAACTACGCATAACTGTCACACACACAAATATACATAACTACTGTAACATACACACACACACTCACACAACTACGCATAACTGTCACACACACAAATATACATAACTACTGTAACATACACACACACACTCACACAACTACGCATAACTGTCACACACACAAATATACATAACTACTGTAACATACACACACACACTCACACAACTACGCATAACTGTCACACACACAAATATACATAACTACTGTAACATACACACACACACTCACACAACTACGCATAACTGTCACACACACAAATATACATAACTACTGTAACATACACACACACACTCACACAACTACGCATAACTGTCACACACACAAATATACATAACTACTGTAACATACACACACACACTCACACAACTACGCATAACTGTCACACACACAAATATACATAACTACTGTAACATACACACACACACTCACACAACTACGCATAACTGTCACACACACAAATATACATAACTACTGTAACATACACACACACACTCACACAACTACGCATAACTGTCACACACACAAATATACATAACTACTGTAACATACACACACACACTCACACAACTACGCATAACTGTCACACACACAAATATACATAACTACTGTAACATACACACACACACTCACACAACTACGCATAACTGTCACACACACAAATATACATAACTACTGTAACATACACACACACACTCACACAACTACGCATAACTGTCACACACACAAATATACATAACTACTGTAACATACACACACACACTCACACAACTACGCATAACTGTCACACACACAAATATACATAACTACTGTAACATACACACACACACTCACACAACTACGCATAACTGTCACACACACAAATATACATAACTACTGTAACATACACACACACACTCACACAACTACGCATAACTGTCACACACACAAATATACATAACTACTGTAACATACACACACACACTCACACAACTACGCATAACTGTCACACACACAAATATACATAACTACTGTAACATACACACACACACTCACACAACTACGCATAACTGTCACACACACAAATATACATAACTACTGTAACATACACACACACACTCACACAACTACGCATAACTGTCACACACACAAATATACATAACTACTGTAACATACACACACACACTCACACAACTACGCATAACTGTCACACACACAAATATACATAACTACTGTAACATACACACACACACTCACACAACTACGCATAACTGTCACACACACAAATATACATAACTACTGTAACATACACACACACACTCACACAACTACGCATAACTGTCACACACACAAATATACATAACTACTGTAACATACACACACACACTCACACAACTACGCATAACTGTCACACACACAAATATACATAACTACTGTAACATACACACACACACTCACACAACTACGCATAACTGTCACACACACAAATATACATAACTACTGTAACATACACACACACACTCACACAACTACGCATAACTGTCACACACACAAATATACATAACTACTGTAACATACACACACACACTCACACAACTACGCATAACTGTCACACACACAAATATACATAACTACTGTAACATACACACACACACTCACACAACTACGCATAACTGTCACACACACAAATATACATAACTACTGTAACATACACACACACACTCACACAACTACGCATAACTGTCACACACACAAATATACATAACTACTGTAACATACACACACACACTCACACAACTACGCATAACTGTCACACACACAAATATACATAACTACTGTAACATACACACACACACTCACACAACTACGCATAACTGTCACACACACAAATATACATAACTACTGTAACATACACACACACACTCACACAACTACGCATAACTGTCACACACACAAATATACATAACTACTGTAACATACACACACACACTCACACAACTACGCATAACTGTCACACACACAAATATACATAACTACTGTAACATACACACACACACTCACACAACTACGCATAACTGTCACACACACAAATATACATAACTACTGTAACATACACACACACACTCACACAACTACGCATAACTGTCACACACACAAATATACATAACTACTGTAACATACACACACACACTCACACAACTACGCATAACTGTCACACACACAAATATACATAACTACTGTAACATACACACACACACTCACACAACTACGCATAACTGTCACACACACAAATATACATAACTACTGTAACATACACACACACACTCACACAACTACGCATAACTGTCACACACACAAATATACATAACTACTGTAACATACACACACACACTCACACAACTACGCATAACTGTCACACACACAAATATACATAACTACTGTAACATACACACACACACTCACACAACTACGCATAACTGTCACACACACAAATATACATAACTACTGTAACATACACACACACACTCACACAACTACGCATAACTGTCACACACACAAATATACATAACTACTGTAACATACACACACACACTCACACAACTACGCATAACTGTCACACACACAAATATACATAACTACTGTAACATACACACACACACTCACACAACTACGCATAACTGTCACACACACAAATATACATAACTACTGTAACATACACACACACACTCACACAACTACGCATAACTGTCACACACACAAATATACATAACTACTGTAACATACACACACACACTCACACAACTACGCATAACTGTCACACACACAAATATACATAACTACTGTAACATACACACACACACTCACACAACTACGCATAACTGTCACACACACAAATATACATAACTACTGTAACATACACACACACACTCACACAACTACGCATAACTGTCACACACACAAATATACATAACTACTGTAACATACACACACACACTCACACAACTACGCATAACTGTCACACACACAAATATACATAACTACTGTAACATACACACACACACTCACACAACTACGCATAACTGTCACACACACAAATATACATAACTACTGTAACATACACACACACACTCACACAACTACGCATAACTGTCACACACACAAATATACATAACTACTGTAACATACACACACACACTCACACAACTACGCATAACTGTCACACACACAAATATACATAACTACTGTAACATACACACACACACTCACACAACTACGCATAACTGTCACACACACAAATATACATAACTACTGTAACATACACACACACACTCACACAACTACGCATAACTGTCACACACACAAATATACATAACTACTGTAACATACACACACACACTCACACAACTACGCATAACTGTCACACACACAAATATACATAACTACTGTAACATACACACACACACTCACACAACTACGCATAACTGTCACACACACAAATATACATAACTACTGTAACATACACACACACACTCACACAACTACGCATAACTGTCACACACACAAATATACATAACTACTGTAACATACACACACACACTCACACAACTACGCATAACTGTCACACACACAAATATACATAACTACTGTAACATACACACACACACTCACACAACTACGCATAACTGTCACACACACAAATATACATAACTACTGTAACATACACACACACACTCACACAACTACGCATAACTGTCACACACACAAATATACATAACTACTGTAACATACACACACACACTCACACAACTACGCATAACTGTCACACACACAAATATACATAACTACTGTAACATACACACACACACTCACACAACTACGCATAACTGTCACACACACAAATATACATAACTACTGTAACATACACACACACACTCACACAACTACGCATAACTGTCACACACACAAATATACATAACTACTGTAACATACACACACACACTCACACAACTACGCATAACTGTCACACACACAAATATACATAACTACTGTAACATACACACACACACTCACACAACTACGCATAACTGTCACACACACAAATATACATAACTACTGTAACATACACACACACACTCACACAACTACGCATAACTGTCACACACACAAATATACATAACTACTGTAACATACACACACACACTCACACAACTACGCATAACTGTCACACACACAAATATACATAACTACTGTAACATACACACACACACTCACACAACTACGCATAACTGTCACACACACAAATATACATAACTACTGTAACATACACACACACACTCACACAACTACGCATAACTGTCACACACACAAATATACATAACTACTGTAACATACACACACACACTCACACAACTACGCATAACTGTCACACACACAAATATACATAACTACTGTAACATACACACACACACTCACACAACTACGCATAACTGTCACACACACAAATATACATAACTACTGTAACATACACACACACACTCACACAACTACGCATAACTGTCACACACACAAATATACATAACTACTGTAACATACACACACACACTCACACAACTACGCATAACTGTCACACACACAAATATACATAACTACTGTAACATACACACACACACTCACACAACTACGCATAACTGTCACACACACAAATATACATAACTACTGTAACATACACACACACACTCACACAACTACGCATAACTGTCACACACACAAATATACATAACTACTGTAACATACACACACACACTCACACAACTACGCATAACTGTCACACACACAAATATACATAACTACTGTAACATACACACACACACTCACACAACTACGCATAACTGTCACACACACAAATATACATAACTACTGTAACATACACACACACACTCACACAACTACGCATAACTGTCACACACACAAATATACATAACTACTGTAACATACACACACACACTCACACAACTACGCATAACTGTCACACACACAAATATACATAACTACTGTAACATACACACACACACTCACACAACTACGCATAACTGTCACACACACAAATATACATAACTACTGTAACATACACACACACACTCACACAACTACGCATAACTGTCACACACACAAATATACATAACTACTGTAACATACACACACACACTCACACAACTACGCATAACTGTCACACACACAAATATACATAACTACTGTAACATACACACACACACTCACACAACTACGCATAACTGTCACACACACAAATATACATAACTACTGTAACATACACACACACACTCACACAACTACGCATAACTGTCACACACACAAATATACATAACTACTGTAACATACACACACACACTCACACAACTACGCATAACTGTCACACACACAAATATACATAACTACTGTAACATACACACACACACTCACACAACTACGCATAACTGTCACACACACAAATATACATAACTACTGTAACATACACACACACACTCACACAACTACGCATAACTGTCACACACACAAATATACATAACTACTGTAACATACACACACACACTCACACAACTACGCATAACTGTCACACACACAAATATACATAACTACTGTAACATACACACACACACTCACACAACTACGCATAACTGTCACACACACAAATATACATAACTACTGTAACATACACACACACACTCACACAACTACGCATAACTGTCACACACACAAATATACATAACTACTGTAACATACACACACACACTCACACAACTACGCATAACTGTCACACACACAAATATACATAACTACTGTAACATACACACACACACTCACACAACTACGCATAACTGTCACACACACAAATATACATAACTACTGTAACATACACACACACACTCACACAACTACGCATAACTGTCACACACACAAATATACATAACTACTGTAACATACACACACACACTCACACAACTACGCATAACTGTCACACACACAAATATACATAACTACTGTAACATACACACACACACTCACACAACTACGCATAACTGTCACACACACAAATATACATAACTACTGTAACATACACACACACACTCACACAACTACGCATAACTGTCACACACACAAATATACATAACTACTGTAACATACACACACACACTCACACAACTACGCATAACTGTCACACACACAAATATACATAACTACTGTAACATACACACACACACTCACACAACTACGCATAACTGTCACACACACAAATATACATAACTACTGTAACATACACACACACACTCACACAACTACGCATAACTGTCACACACACAAATATACATAACTACTGTAACATACACACACACACTCACACAACTACGCATAACTGTCACACACACAAATATACATAACTACTGTAACATACACACACACACTCACACAACTACGCATAACTGTCACACACACAAATATACATAACTACTGTAACATACACACACACACTCACACAACTACGCATAACTGTCACACACACAAATATACATAACTACTGTCACATATACATACTCCCACAACTACTGTCACACATACAAGTACACATAACTATTGTCACACACACAAATACACATAACTATTGTCACACACACAAACACAAATAACTATGTTGTCACACACAAATACACATAACTGTTGTCACACACAAATACACATAACTATTGTCACACACACATACACATAACTATTGTCACACACACAAATACACAAAACTATTGCCCCACACACACACACCCATTGTCACACACACAAATACACAAAACTATTGTCACACACACAAATACACAAACCATTGCCGCACACACACACATAACTATTGTCACACACACAAATACACATAACTATTGTCACACACAATTAGACATAATTGTCACACACAAATACATATAACTATTGTCACACACACAAATAAACATAACTATTGTCACACACACACAAATATACATAACTCTTGTGACACACACAAATACACATAACTGTGGAAACACACACACACACAGTATATACTTACCCAATGCAGCCATTTCAGTGTCCAGCCCAAACGGTCCCTGCGTTTTCCACGCTCCATTGCAGGATTACTGAGGTCCCCTGCAGGCTGTCCCTGTGTTGTCTGTTCTTTTTTCTTTTTTTATTTCCACTGGCTGAATGACAGCTCAGACGGTGCAGCGACAGCTCCTATGGATCCCTGATTTGCAGCTGCTGCGGCTCCTGGATAGCAGCAGTAAATCAGAGATCTCTTCTTATCTGCAATTCTATTAAATAGTGTTGCATATAGAAGGAGATACCTGGTTTACGGCAGCTGTCCAGGAGCCGCATACCAGACATTAAAGAGCCGTGGATTGGCCACACCTGGTATACAGTCTACACTACCATGATACCAGCATCCAATCAGCACAACCATTACAGAATCAATCACCAGTATACAATTCACAATGCAAAGATTATAATATTTAATGTACAATGCCATGATATAACTACTCATTTCACACTACGTTAAAGCTATTATCTAATGTACAGTTGTTACAGGTGTGGACAACCTGGGGGTGGAGTTTAGTTACTGAAGTCCCGGTAGGTCAATGCCCCTAGAAGTAACTCTGAAGACTATAGTAAATGAATTCCCAGAGAGACATATATAGGCATATATATATATAGGCTGGTGGTCCCAGCCTCTCTCCATTTGACACTTTCCATCCATGTCACTCTCTTTCTCTGGTCCAGAATATCTACATGCACTCCCAGTCAGTCAGTGAGGGCTACCATCTTGAAATCAGTCACATGATCCACTCTGACCAACCAACTCTGCTTCTCTCGATCACCTGTCTCCAACAACCAGCAATGGCCAGTCTATTTAAAGCACTTGTAAGGTATTTACTGTCAGCTTTCAAACTGGGCAGCATAACAAAAGTACACTAAAAAAAAAACACTATTTTTACCTAAAATACTCTGTGCGGCCTTTAAAGACCACCTGGAGGCAATCTATGTACCAAACTGACACGTAGATTGCATAAAGGACTTACTATACATACGAAGTAGGTCATTTACTAAAGATACGCACATAAAAAGCAACTGCTTCTTAGGTGTGAATCCGGCCCTATATGTCTAGTGGGCTACCTTATCAACCAGTGGTGGTGGTGGCCCCCCCCCCACTTCCTACTTCTCTTACAACATTTATCTAGTATTGATGACCACTCCCAGTCCTCTGTACCATACTGAGCTCCACTCCTGCGGTAGTGGCTTTTAAGCCATCTGGCGGTGGTGGAGCCATTGATGCAGCAATCTCAGATTGAATGGAGCTGCCCTCCCATTTGACCAAGGTGAATCCATGAAAATTCACTGTTGACTGTCATGAAAATAGGTGTCACTCACTTGTAGCGTTGTCCTGTCTGTCATCTTTAGGACTGGGTTAGTGTCGCTCTACAGTTTTACTAAGCATCCAACACCAGAAAGTGTTCTGGTGGAGCCAGCATAAAATAACAGACCAAAAATAAACAAAAGAAACCTTTTCATTTCTAGTAACTTTGTTTATTAAGGACTGGATAAAGAAAAAAGTGACATTAATGACGCAAATCGACATAACCGTAAGACATTATCCTCCAGCTGCCAGCAGACAGACACTGCAGTAGACAGATGACAGTGGCTTTGAAAGCCAGAATACTTTGAAGGGTAAGTATTTATTATCATAATGCTGATCTAATATTAAGTTAGCATTTCACTTAAAATTTGTACTAATGCAAAGTAGAACTAAGCTAAGAAGGTGCCTGCTGTATCTATTCCATTGCTACCAATCTAAATATTATATTATTACCTAAAAAAAATTGATGATATGAATAGAATCCTCAGTCAAGCATTGTTATCCCTAACTGAGGGTTTTAATCATGCATGTCAATGTACAAAAAGATCTATTTGGCATATGACCCAAAATTTGAAGTGTCTGTCCGGTATGTACCATAAAAGGTTCTATTAGTGATTATAGCATATAACAAAGGCTGAGAACAATAAAGATGAATATTCAAGAATTATGCTCCCCACATAGCTGACAGTGATAACACTATTCATATCATTTGTCAGGTCAGTATGGGGTCTTTCTACACATGTAGAGATTTGGCAACTAATTCCATATTCCAGAAAAAGAAATCTTTTAGGCTGTCTGATTACTATAGAGAAATGTAATGATGCTGTTTTGGGTATGGGGGGCTTTCTCATTCATTGCTATGTCTGGAAGACTAAAGCTGTCACAAAGAAATATTATATAGGCTACAGCCTTAAATTTATTTTTTGTGTTTATCAACCAATTAATAGACCCCCTAATCCCAATGATGTTCCAGCAGGTAATTTACTGGAGAGAGGGGATTTTTCTGTAGTACACTCATTTTTTCTTCTTGCTGTATAGCTGGAAATACTACAAAATAACAGAAGACTGTTAGATAATGATCACATGCAATTATGTGATAAGAGTTTAGAGACAGATATAAGAAGAGAATAACAAATTGGAGTTTGCCATTAGACAAGAAGCAATTATGAAGCTTTTACTGCTTGTGGTTTGTGCTGTATTCACAATCGGTTCTCCAACTCGTCGCCGCTATGACAAGTACTGCTATTACTATATCTCTGTTTTGTGTCTATAGTCAAAGCTTCAATCTGTTATTTTTCTATCTTTATTTACTGTTCTAACATCGGGTTTTAATTTGAATTTAATATTCTTTTCCGTTTCAGTGAAAAGGTTTTCCAAATTATACCGAAAAATGAAAAGGAAGTCCATTTTATTAAGGAACTAGATAAAACAATGCAAGTAAGTGGAATTCACTAATAACATTGTTAATTGTTATATTTGATCAAGTGAAAATAGCGTTGCTTTAAATTTAACATTAAGAACAATGGGCCTGATCCAGAACTACGCATCGGAGCAAATTTACGCATGGCAGAGACGTAAAATCGCTGTTTTGTAGACACTGCGCACCATAGAAAATACGCACATTAACATAGCGTGATTGTGAACGTATGGGCCATTCACGTATGTGTCACGTAAATCCTTACATGTGGGCGTGCCAATTTTACGTGAGTCCAAAATGTCTGAAATACGTTAAGTAGGCGGGGTTTGTATTTAAAGTGTACAGTATGGGCGTGCTTAGCTGCGTAAATACGTGTTGCCCATACCTACGTGTGCGGATCACTGCGGTTACGTTGGCAATGTGGTACTTGACCTGATGAAGATGTGCATGTAAGGATATATATATATACATAATAATCTTACATTTTCACTTTAAAGCCTGTACTTTCATCTTTTCACCTGTATTTGTACAATTACTAGGAAAATTAGACCATTCATACAGATTAGAAACTTTACTTTGTTTTTGCAGCTGTGTAGTTTCAGTTGGAACTAAAAGAATGCAACAGCAGCAATTATTGATCTTGTAGTGTGTTGCAGGCACTGCAAAATATATTTCTTTTGATGGAACTCAACAAAGATAGCTGGGAATGGTTCTAGCCAATAGAGCTGTAGGATACCCACTTTGCAGTCATGAAGGACCTGATTTACAACTAAGTAAGAACAGTATTTAAGTGCGTATATTTAAGAACAGTTAAACTAAGCATGCCCAGAACTCAAAACTAAAACATGCAAATATGAGTATAATTACATTTAAGTTATTTGAAGGACATATGCATCTTTCTGCTGCATAATTTGTATATTTTTTCCGAAATTCTGGTAGTATGACTGACATAATCATTCATGCATTTATTTTCCTATTATATATGACTGGTATGCTATTGGAAGATGGTCCTATAAAAGCCCTTCACTACTCCAATCCAATGCACCTTCGATAAAGCGCAAAGCGAAATGTGCGTCAGGTGGTGAGGTGATCAGCTGTTCCTGGATGCAAGACACTCCTCCTCTTCCCGGCTTCTACACTGCTTCGTGTGACCTGTATTGAGCATATGCAGCTGGGACTTTGAAAGCAGTCACAAGGGACACGGTAGAGGCTCAAGGAGCGAAGATCCACCGTGAGGTGGCCTTTTATTTTATTTTGTTGATTTGCATTTTTGAGATTAGGGCTAGCTTGGCCTGATCCAGAACAACACCCACCGTCGCTAGGACGGATCATGGATCGGGCGTCCGTAGCAGCGCCGTAGGGACGCTGGAGGGGACATCCCCCAGCGTCCCTACGTTCAGGTTAGTGTAGGTGGGCGGGGGGAGGTAGTTCAATGAGGGTGGGAGGGCAGACTAGGCGGCCATACCTTCCTTACGTTACGTACATACGTGGCTGAAGTTAGGGTAGCCTTCAGCCGGCGTAAGGAAGGGGCCATACGCCCGCACAGGGGGAGTGTCGGGGTAAGTGAACGCTGATACGCTGTGCTTTAGTAAGCACAGCGCATCGGCGTACCTCTGGATCAGGCCCAAAGTGCGCAATTGTGTGTCCTCCAGATGTTACATGTGCTTTCCGCATGTAACACTTATCCTATGCAACCGAGTTCCGTAGTATGGGATATCCACAGAACAGGGCGGTTCTTGCCCTCCACCCACCAGAGCCTTAACTAGAAATTTTAGAGCCAGGGTCAAAAAGAAAAAATGGTGCCCCCTGAGTCTGAATTCCAAACCAATTTAACCTTAAATATTAACTTACTGGTGCCCCCTTAAGATTTACGCCCTGTGCGGCCGCCCCTATCGCACACCCCTAGTTACAGTTCTGCCACCCATCATAGTTTAAATTTTCCATGTGGTTACGCGAGGCTCAGCGGTTTTACGTGTCTGCCATAAAGTCCGCATGAGAGAAGGGAGTAACAGGGTGAGTTCACTCCCCTCTTCTGTGCAAAGTTTAAGACCCCTGGACATAGGAAAAGGGAAAGGGGGAAGGCACGGTAATTGTACAGTAAGAATTGGCTAAGCCCTTATGTACAACCCAGGATTCCACATGGTAGGGTTTCAGTGCGGAATAGTAAGGTAGGATGCAATTCTCGTAACTGCTTTCAGCATGGAAGAAAAAAGGGGGAGTGTACTTATCTCCTCCGTGAGGAATATTGGATAGCAAAGTACCTTCATAGTCATAGGGTCTGGATTCGGTCCCAGCTTGTGAGAAGGTACAAAAATATTTATATTAATAAAATAACACATATGCACAAAAATACAATACTGTCTTTTAAACCTGTTAAAATGAATCAGAAGTATATAGATTTAGGAATGCAATTGCTGGTCCAATCAGCTGCTTTTTATACTGATACAGCTGACAGCTGCAGCTATATCAGTATAGAAATTGTTAGGATAACAAATATTCCTACAGAGAACGGGTACTATAGGGAATGGCCCTATTTATACAAATTACCTGTTGGAATTGAGTATAGAGATTACATTGTGCTCTCCCCAACAGGCTGCAGCAGGATGTGGCAGGTTATAATTAGCTAATACAGTAGTAGGTGAATGTTAGGGTTAAGCTAATAGAAAGGGAAGGTTAGGCTTCAGAATATGGAGGGTTAACATTAGGCTAAAAGAAGGAGCAGATTAGGGTTAGGCTGCAGGACATGGAGGGTTAACTTGGATGATAGAAGGAAAGGGTTAAGCAGTGCACATACTGGGCTTTTCAGCAGATAATGTTTCCAATCACACAATCAAAAGACCTTCAAATAGACACAGTACACACTTGCAAAAAGCAAAAGATATCTTTCCATGGTTGATCTGCATATTAGAAGCTCCAAAAGATCAAATCAAAATATTACAGACTGTTTCAAAAGATCTTTGAGCATCTTTGAACAGTACACACTGGTATCTGATAGTAGATATCTGGTGAAATGGTCTTTTGATTGTGTGATTGGAAAGATTATCTTTCAGAAAAGCCCCTGTGTGTACCCAGTGTGAGGATTGGGGAAAATCCTACCTGTTGGCCTTGGAATAATCACATCTTGACTTCTCGCGATGTCTGCTTTCAAGCTGCTAAAAAATCCTGCAAATCGGCACATTGTACCATTGAACCACACTCATAGATTTACATGTCAGATTCCGCTGTAGGGACATTTAAGACACTAGATATGTGACATTGGGGCTGATCCAGAGCTACGCCCACCATAGTTAATGCGGCGAGCGTAGGCGTAAGATCGGCTGAAAAGCTGATCTACGCATGTGCTGGGCAGATGTTGCCTGGCGTAACTACGGCAACACCCGATCCGTAGCACCAGCGTAGTAACGCTGGAGGGGGCGTCCCCCAGCGTTACTACGCTGAGGTTAGTGCAGGGAGGCGGGGGGAGGGTAATGAGGCTGGGAGGGCGGCATTATTGTACTAACGCCGCCGTCCCAGCGTATTTACACTCCCTTACGCCGGCTGAAGTTAGGGTAGCCTTCAGCCAGCGAAAGGGAGTGTAAATACGATAGGGCAGGGGGAGAGTCAGGGGTTGTCCCACGATGTAACGCTGAGCGTTAGTATGCTCAGCACTACATCGTAGGTCTGGATCAGGCCCATTGTGTGCACTCCTTCAGGTGTTTTTTTTTATGTGTGCATTGGTGCTGTAGAATACGACATTGTCCCTACAAAGCCCCTGGCTGTAACATCTAAAATCTGTGCAATGCAGTTTCCCACATCCTTCTTAGGGCAGTGAGAGTCATCGCCATGAAAAAGCTCATTTTCGTCTTTCTCTATTTTGAAAGGACTGCTATTTTTGAAAAAAAATGTAAGAAATTTTAATTTTACGAAAACGCCGTCCCAGATCCATAGCAACCGGTACAGACCTGTCGCACATGGGGCCTGATCCAGAGCTACGATGTAGCGCTTAGCGTGCTAACGCTCAGCGTTACATCGCTGACTCCCCCCTGGCACTCCCCCTGTGCGGGCGTATGGCCCCTTCCTTACGCCGGCTGAAGGCTACCCTAACTTCGGCCGGCGTAAGGAAGGGGCCATACACTCCGCACAGGAGCGTATGGCCGCTTAGCACGCCCCCCCACTCTCATTTACTTACCTCCCCCCGCCCACCAGCACTAACGTGAGCGTAGGGACGCTGGAGGACGGCCCCTCCAGCGTCCCTACGGCGCTACTACGGCGCATGCGCATTAGAGCTACGGCCGCCGTACTCGCGACGGT